>VWZP01003405.1:416964-431862 GCA_013396995.1 Dicaeum eximium
CCACCCTGGTGTCACCCACCAGTGGCTGTGCTTTGTAGGACAGGACAATGGGGACAGCCACCACCCTGGTGTCACGCCGCTGGCGGCGGATGGTGAGGAGAACTCTGCTGCAGAGGGGAGCTGCTCAGAGCTAGGGCAGAGTGCTCAGGATGCCAGCTCAGCCACCTGAGCAGGTGTGTGTTTTACCTTTGCACACCTTGGCACTGCCCTGGTGAGGCTCGGCCTCCCTGCCTGGCACTTTGTGCTCAGCACAGTGTGCCAGTGACAGCGACAGGGTTAAAATGTTTCTGGTGTTTGGAGAGGGTGGAAAGGGTCTGGGTGTACTAGATAATAAACTAGGCCTAAGAACACGTGTCTGTACTAGGACTGTTAGGGGTGATGATTATCTGATAATTGAACATGATTATTGTGCATACATATGAATCATGGAAATGATGTTTTGGGGGGCTCATGAATTCACACTTGGGTGAAATCAATGAATACAACAGAACAATGGAAAGTTTCATGATTAACATATAGTTATGTAATGAAAGGGTATAAAACACGTCCATTCCAAACCCATGTCGGAGTCAGATTTGGGGTTGCACCCCTGGCTCCCAGACCTCTTCTAATAAAGCATCACATATAATCAAAGCCATGCTGTGATTGTGTTTCCTACGCTAACACCAGGAACTCGCTGCCTTTGGCCCCTCTTTTCCCTCCTTCTGCCGTGTATTTGTTTATCATTAGCACAAATGATGATGGCTGTCTGTGCGATTGGAACAACCTTTCCTCCAACAGCATCGTCTCGGCCTTTTTTCTCTCTAAGCTGCAGTTCACTACAAGGGCTGCGACAGCTTTTATGTTTAACAGAATCTTTAGTCTGGCAATCATGATTAACTCGTCTCTACAGAGAAGTGCTATTTTAATAAGACCAAGTGAAGAGTTCTAAGAAAATCTTTCCCTTTCTTTTCTTTTTTTTTTTTTAGAAGACTTAGACATCTAAGAATTAAGACTCTGTAACTAAAGTTTAGATACAGCATAGCCAATTCTTCTGTTGGCCCCTTGAAATATTCTGGAAGGTTTCCAACAGACCCAATTATTTCAAATAAGCTTCAGAAGTTATATTAAGGGCAGCGTAACAGAATCTGTGAATGTATTCAGTCTTTGCTTCGCCTTCTTCTGACCTCTGATTTATTTCCAAATAAAATATTTAACATAACTTTTCCTAATTTTTATAGGAGCTTCTGGGGCTCAGCCACTGGCATTATTTGACATGTAAATTATCCCAAAAATTTAGTAGCTTCTTTAGGGTCACGGTTATGTTTTGGGGCAATAACAAATTAGGAAACCTTGTTCCACCGTGCTTAGTCAAAATAAGATATTGCCCTTTCTTAGGAGGCTCTTAAAAAGCTTCATAAACACAGAATGCCTTGTTCTAGCCTCATTCTCCAGGAAGTGAAGTAATTGTCCTAAAAAGCCAAACATCCTCCTCAGAGTTTGAGAAAGAGCAGTGCCACAAAAAGGTAAAAAACGAGGTGATCTGAACTTTAGAAACCACCTGATGTCCCCTAATGTCGTTCCCACCAAGGTGAATCACTTCTTGTTACACAGGAAGATTCGGAAATTTAAAGAAAATGATGCAGAAGGAAAGCAAACACGAGTCTCCATCTCCCTCTTCCCCAGCTCACAGCCTGGTGCTGCTGGAGGTTTGGCCTGAATTTTAGGATTCAGCCAACACCAGCCCCAAAAGTTTCTGAAGAGCTAGGCCAGGCAGAGGGTGAGGTCAGGCTGGGAACAGAGAAAGAAGAGAAAAGCACAGCAGGGCTCCTGCTCGTCAGGTTTCTATCACACACCACTGTGCCATACAGAAAGATTTTTAATAAGGAACAAGACTGAAGGAGAAACGTGGAGTCCCTAATAACTGTGTACCTGCAAAGCCTGATGTTTGTTTGGTTTGTTTTATTGGAAACCCTACAGAAATTGATCTGAGAGCAAAGCGAGGGCTGGGGCACGGCTCTGCTTTTGACACAACTTTACCCTGTTGCAGTGTTCAGCTCCAGCCAGACTTGACACATCACAAAAATCTATATTCAGCAGAGGTCTCTGATGTTTCCACAAGGTAGGAAGAGTAAAGAAAAGGTAGAAGAGGTTAAAACCAATGTGAATCTTGAGGCTGGACCGGTCAGCCAGCTTCCTAAAGAAACTCATCTCTTCTGTGGGGTAAGGAGATTTCTGGTCCTTGCTTCCCTTGTAAAATTCATTCCTGCACGAGCAGTATAAGATAATCACATTGGAACTGGATCAGTGGAGAAGTGTGAAAAATGTGGCAGCATTCAAGTTCCTGTTTGAGAAGAGGCATTTACCAGTCTTGGGAGAGAGAGAATAAGAAAGTGTATAATTCAACATTTCCTTTTGATCTATAAACTACTTTTTTCTTCTGAGTTAATTTGCTTAAAAAATGCACAAAGAGGGAGGGCAAAGCAGAAAGTAAATGTGCTAAAATGTTTGACAGAAATTCAAATGTTTGTGAAGAAATGTGTTTGTTATTCCACGCACAGAGAGCATCAGTATTTGCTTTGCTTACTTGGGTGCATAAATCTAATGGCAGGAGAAGTCTGAACACAGCATTAGGCTGGAGGAATTCACGGAGCTGATGCCCTTTGTGTGCTGGAGGAGCGAGATCCCCTCCAAGCACAGCGCTGCAGGGGCAGGGCGTGTGCACTGGGGCAAGGCTGGCTTCTCAAAGATATTGCTTAATCCAGAAAATGACTGCAGGCCGGGCTGATGCAGCCACAGAATGGGAGCACTGTGCTGTGAATTCCCACACAGCAAACATGGCCTGGGGAGATGACAAAAGTGTGAGTAATACCCCAAATAAAGTAGTTAAAGGACGGTGTTGGAGCGGAAGATGCTTTTAAGGAGGTACCACCACCTGCACTGGGCTGCCCAGCCTCCTCCTAGTGAGGATTTGGTTTAATGTCCTGCAGAGAAGCTCCATGTGTGGTATTAAAGCTATAAATGAGCTCCTGGGAGTGCGAGGCCAGCAGGCTGCAGGCAGGGTCCTGGGGCCAGCAGGGCTGGGTGGGCAGTGCTGCTGGGCAGAGCCTCCCCTGGGCTGTGCAGGACAGAGCAAAGCTCCCTGGGCATGCCCTGGGCTGGGATGGATGGAAGTTTGACAAGGAAGTCTCTGTATGCTTGGCAGAAAGATTCTGGAATGTAGAAACTGAGAAAGGAAATAGAGATGGAAGCAAGTTTTGATACAGAAGAATAACAAAGGCCTAAAGGAACTGCTGAGCCAGGCTTAGTGGGTAACTAAGAAGGCAAAGGGTGTGTGAGTTAAGAAAGGTTTTTATGACTTAGAACAAAGGATAAGCCCACCTCAAACAGGAGATGTTTTTTACCAAGCAGAAAAATACAAGAAGTAAACAGACAGGCTGATGTTGTAAGCAGAAAAGAGATCTCAGAATTTTCCACTGCAAGAAAACTGAAAAACCATTTCTAGCTTAAACTGTAACACACTAACCTGTAATTGGAGAACAGTGACATGAATATTGTAATGCCAGTAGTTAGGATAGAATATAAACTAACACACTAACCTGTTGTGATTGGAGAACAGTGACATGAATATTGTAATGTTAGTAGTTTTGACAGGCTATAGATAATAGTAAAGGTATTGATTGGTGGTTATGTATTAAGATGATCAGCAAAGAAAAGTAAATAATGTATTGTAACCAGAACCAAGATGACTTCAGCCATGCCTAAGCTGTGGCTGATGGCTTTAGGCTGGGCTCTGTCACCCACAACCCGTGATTGCTGTCTGGGTACAATAATCAGCATTTTACAGAGCCCTCTGGAGTCCCACACCTCTCGTTTTAGGCTCTCACAGCCCTGTTTGTGCCAGGGCAGTGCTGCTGGTGCAGGATCCCTCCTGCCCTGACCCACCTGAGCAGGAGGTGGCACAGGGTCAGTTTTAGGCAGGGAAGGGTCAGGTGTCTGCCAGCACCCTCCTGATGCAGTTTGTCGGGGAGGGAACAGCCCCAGCAGCGTGCAAGGAGCACCAGGAGCTTCTCCTTCCTCCCAGCCAGGCCAGGGGAGCCCTGAGGATGCTGAGCTCCGTTTGTGGAGGGTCACAGAAACACCTGATCCCACCTGGCTCCATCCTGTGCCTGCACTTCTTGCTGGGGGAGAGCTGAAAATCAGCTCCCCAAACAAACCCATCCCCACAGAGCCAGCTCTGGTGCACACCAAGCACTGAGCCCGGCCAGGAGAAGCACAAATGGAATCTTTCCTTAAAAATGTCCTTACATCCACTGCTCCTGCCCAGGTGGGCATTCCTGACCCATCCCAAAAGGCAGCCAAAAGCTCCCAGGTCCCAGAGCTGCTGGGTCCCTTCCCTGACACTGGGAAGCCACTGAAGCACCTCAGAGCAATCTCAATTTCCAGCATCACTGAACTGTTTGCATTTTTCTGTGGTTTTTTTTTGTTTTGTTTTTGCTTGTTTGTTTGGGGTTTTTTTAAGAAAAAAAACCAGTCCAGGTCCTTGCTATGCTATAATAAATTATAGTGAAACCCCACATCAGTCAGTTTGGACTCTGGAGTATTTAAAATCTGTATCCTAATTTTGTGATTTAGACCTATTTATATGTAAATAATAATAAAAAAAGGACGACTTCCCTATTATTTCCCTTATGATAAATTAGTCTGAATTAGTGATGAATATAAAGAATTAACTCTTATATTCCTTATGCTTTGGCTCATTTACAAATGTCACAAGAGCCCATTAGACACTTAAGAAAGTATGTCAAGTAAAAATAAAATTCTCTACAGAAAACAAAGTAAAATGTTTAATGATATAATGAAGACTCATTAATGTAATGCTTATTTTAATATTAAAAATTCACAAGAATTGTCATAGCTCTTGTCTTAATCAGATGAGCTTTTGTAATATTTATTTGTGTTGTAATTTCATAAATATTTATACATCCATTTCCAAACTTTACTGGTCTTTGCTGTATTAAATACATTTTCAGCTCGTTAATATTTGAGGAGAGTTTTCTCCAAGTGTGCCAGGCACCATTTGACAGAGCCTTGTGATCCTAGCTGTGGGTACACAAACCTGGAGGTCCGAGCCTCTGAGAGGAACCTTTCCATCCCAGCCTGCACGAGGTAAAACCTCTTTTTTTTTTTCAGGAAATGCCTGGCTTTAGAATGCTGTTAAATGTGGGGAACAGGGTCCCACCCCTGCCCTTCCTCTCTGCCTGTGCTCAGCAGAAGCTGGAAGGAGCTGTTCCAAGAACTTCCACAGAAATCCCAATTTCCAAGAAAGAAACCATCTGCCCCTGAGAATGTTCTGTCCTGGGCTCACAGTGCCCTGCTCAGGGAAATCAGGGCTCACAGTGCCACAGCCCACTTCATTTTGTGCCTGAGCTCATCTGCATTTGCACACTTGTACTGAGCTAAAGCAGGTGGTGAACACGAGAATTTCTCGAAAGACAAAAGTATTTGAGACAGCATCCGGCATTCTGAATTTAATGTATATGTAAATAAATGTGCTACGGAGCCTTTCAAGTTAAAAAAAATAATTAAAAGTAAAAATCAAACGTTCACCCTGACTTGTGGAAACCCTTGGAGAGTTCTTTCATGACAGAAAATTCCCCAGACAAGTGGCTGTCACATCTGAAGAAGTGAGCAGCATTTATTTTGGGTGCCAGCTGGCACCAGCTCAGGCAGACCCTGCTTTGGAGAACGGGCACAAACCACAAAACTGCTCTGCTCTCCTCCCAGATCACCTCTCTACATCCTTACTTGGACTGAAATAAGATTTTCCACCTCATTTATTGGGTAGCCAAGTCCCACCGGGCTCTCTGCAGCGAGGAGGGAAGTTCAGGTTCCAGCAGCTCAGGCCAGCAGTGAGTGCCTGCCACCCAAACTCTGCAGCCACAGGCTGGGAATTCCATGGAATTCCATCCCAGAACCACCTCCAGAGAATTCNTCTATGGAATTCCACCCCAGAATCACCTGCAGAGGCCCAGCTGCTGATGGCACACAGACAACCAAAATCCACAAAGTGCCCGTGCTTCTGAGCCCTTCTGATCCACCCCTGCCAGCCAAGTACCCAGACATCCTTCAGGAGAGTTTTTCACTTCATCTCCCTTGATTTGCCATCCTCTTTATAATTTGTGCAGTAATATTCATAAACAGTAATTATTTATACATAGTTATGGACCTCTTGAATTTGATTCTCTTCTCACTTAAGCTATAAATATGGAATAAAATGAATATAAATCAGAAAAATGAGGACCCTGAAGACTGAAATATATGTAAAATCACTTACAGTCCTCTAACTTTTTAAAGAGATTTTTTACTTTAATATTCTCCTGGGCTGCAAACACTACAGGGGAAAGTTTACATCCAATCAAGAACACATTTATTGAAGAGCTTAAAAACACATGGAAGTAGTTCTGCTAATATTAAGTTTTCTAACTCTCTCTCTCCTGGATTAAAAACAAAGCAAGCCCTTTTATCCCTGACATTTTAGCATTTGGAATACATCAAAATGTTTCTTCTACTGCGTTGGAAAGAAATTCTAATTTTCCTGTCCTCCCGTGTTCGAGGCAAAGAGGCTGACACAGAATGTACAAATTGAACTCCTTTGCATTTCTGGGGAAGAGGGAAGGAAGATGCAGAATTCAAACAGGTTTTTCTGTCCCTCTGGGTTGATATCCAAGGCACAAACCTGACCCCTGCACCTTCTGAACCTCGCTCTGGTGTCTTTTTGAAATGCAAGTTCAAATCTTGCACATTTGATTGGGCTTGCACAGCAACCAAATAAATAGCTGAGCTACTGAGGCCAGATTAGAGGAGTTAACCCCTTCTGGCCTTAAAACTTCCAAATCAAAAGATGAACTCTTCTGAGGTCTGGATTAAAAATGGAAGAAGCACCAGGCAGGCTCAGGAGACATCAGGAGGGTTTCAGTACTTTGGTTCAGAGCTTATAAATCCCTTTCACCGCTGAAAACCAAGGCTGAATTTTCTTCCCAGGCTTTCCAACCCCACTGAAAACACAAGGCTGCTCTAGGTCAGGGCAGGATCTCCTGTCCCACACCACTTGGAATTTAACACCCAATTGTGAAGTTTACAAATCAGGTATTTCTTTTTCTTGCACTGCACTGAGATGTACTGAAAACAGAGCAGGTGAAGGGAGAAGAAAACAAATAGAAAACAAACAATTCTGAGAATGAAGCCTCGAAGTTTGCACCATAAACCCTTGTCCTGGCTGCAGCATTTCCCCTGTCTCTAATTCACTCTGACTCCTCTCACGTATTCATCCCAAGCAGCACTTCCACACATGCAGTTGCTGTTAATTTTAATCTGCTTTATTATTATCTTTGCAATTTTATAAATATGAGCTCAACTGAAAAGGACATTCAAAGAGTTGGGTGGTTGTTTTTGTTTTTGGTTTGTTTTTTTTTTCCTACTGGAAATAAGTGCTGAGTGATGCTCACCATAAATTAATTTTTCAAGCTTTGTAGAGGTTATGTAAATTTGCAGAATGTTCTTCTGATGTTTAAGCCACATTTTGACAACAGCTTCAAAAACTGGCCAGAGAACTCTTCCTACTAACATCTGCTTGTTGAAATATATGTAATGACATGGTTGTGTAACACTTCCCATTGATCTCTGGATGCCAGGTGATCACTCAAGCTAAAAAAATGCATGTGCACACAATGGAAAAGGGGAATTTAGATCTTAAAAGCGCTGGAATGAGGGGGGTGGGGAGAAAGCGGTAAATTCCCTTCACCTTCCTCAAATCAGTATTTTAAAAGACCCAGCACAGCTGCAGCTACAGTTACAATGGTACCTAAAATGTCTTTGACTTGTTGTTCATTCCCACTGCTCTTCTTGGTGACTACTTTGTCTCCCTTATCACAGCCTAGAAAAATAATTCAAATTGGGATCCTCGAAACCCCTCCCAGTTTAGGCTTTTTTTTTTTTTAATTATTTTTTTAAATAAAGTTTAAAGCATCTCAACAGTGTGTGGGGAAAGGGGAATCTCTGCCATTTGCTTTGAGGTTCAGCTGTTTGAGAAAGCTCTCAATTAAAGCAGAAGGGAAACATTTTACAGTGCCTGACACTCAACGTCTGCACTGCTTTTGTCACAAATGATGTCTCTTTTCAGCAACATGGTCTCTGTGCCACCAACATAAGGCTTGGTTTAATTTAAAACACAATTTAAAGTTCTGTACACGGTGGGAACTCTCTCTGTCAAAACACTCTGCTGAGCACAATGGGTGCAGCCTCCTTTCAAGCCTGCTGTGTTACTTTGGGGAAATGCAGACACGTCCCAGAATCACATTTAGAGGGCAGCTGATGCAGCTGTCCAGTTGATAAAGATTTCAGTATATAGGCAGATGTGACAATAAATAATAGAATTCCAGTGTGACCAAAGTAACCTGCCTTATTTGTAAGCTGGCTAATGTTCACTTTCAAATATATGTTTTAATGATACTCCTATATAAAAATGCAAATAAATATGCAACTTTTTCTCCAAGAAATTAAAGGAGTTTAGACTCTCAATTTAAAATGCATCGGAAAATACAATGCAGAAAACATTTTCCCCCCACTAACAACTCCACTTTGTTTTTGAACAGCTTCCTTTTATCATGGAAGTAAAAAGCCCAGCATGACTTGTCTAAAAAGCTGCAAAGAGGATTTGGGATTAGTTATCAGGGAGAAAAACTGTGGAAAATACTGCAGGTGACAAAAGTGTGCAGTGAGACATGGCTGGCTTTATCAGAGGTTCAAAGCAAACAGGCTGTATGTGATCCATACATCACAAACCCCCTCACTCACACAGAGATGGTCCAGGAGCACACAGCTGCCATCCCACCCTCCCTTCCCCCAGCCAGCTATCAGTTATTTACAGTTATTTAGGCACTCTCTAAATAAATACATGAATTATGACTTTTTTCCTTCTTCTTTTTTTTTCCTTTCTTTTTTTTTTGTTTTGGTATTTTTTTTTTTTTTAGATGTGGGTTTGATTGCAGGACTGTGCCCGCGTTCTGGAGGGCAGCAGGTGACGTTTGCTGGTGGCCTCACAGTGCCACCCGTGCCCTCCCTGCCCACGGCAGGGACACCCCTGGGAGCTGAAGCAGGGCCTGCAAGGGGCTGTACAAACCTACACTGCTTTATTTTACACTCCAAATTCCGCGCAGGGAAGGGTTTGCAGCAGTGTCAAGGCTGCTGTTTAGCCCAAGTGACCTGAATCCTTTGCCCCCAAAATTTAGGAAAACGCTTAATTCACACTCCACAGCACAAATGTGTAAGCAGGACAACTGTGGATTTCTACCTAAACAAATCAGCAACAGATGTGAGAGAGCCTTCTGGCAGAGCAGGGACTGGGCAATGCTGCATTTGGACACGCTGCCTTGGGGCAACGTGGGCAGCCTGAATTTGCAGATACAAAAACCACGGGAAATGGGCACTGCTGGTGCTGCCACTCCTGGCTGTGCCAGCCTTGTTCAGTGGCACTGCCTTGCTGTGGGTCAGTCACGATGCCACTTGTCACCTTGTCACAGCAGCACTGAGGGTGAGCACACGGGGCAGAGCTGCAGTGGGGCAGGAGGAGTTCTGATGGGGCAGAGCCTCAGTGGGGCAGGAGGAGTTCCTGATGGGGCAGAGCCTCAGTGGGGCAGGAGGAGTTCTGATGGGGCAGAGCCTCAGTGGGGCAGGAGCAGTTCCTGAATGGGGCAGAGCCTCAGTGGGGCAGGAGCAGTTCCTGAATGGGGCAGATCTCTCCCTCCACACTTTGTCTCATTTCAGTGCCATCATCTTGACTTGACCTGGCAGATGGCAATGGTTCTTTGCTGCTTTTTTTAAAGCTTTCTTTCTTCGATTTCTATGCTGTCAGTGTTCAAACAACTTTTTGCCATGTTGTGTCCTTGTTTGTTTTCAATGAATTCTTAGGTTAATCATTTATATTAGCTTGAAAAGTGATGAGATTTTGAAAGCTGTGTTACACAGAGTTATCAGAAAAGTCAGGATCAGCACCAGATGTTGACTTTTCTAAAAGGACATGAATACAGATTTGAGCAGTTATTGGCAGAGTCCCAAAGTCTGGAAGGGAGCATGTGGATAAGCACCAAGAAAAGGGGTGTCCTCCTCAGACCATCATCTCAACCATTTTCTAATCCCTTTATTTTTCAAGATTTGGTGGAAAATCTTTGTAGTCCAGGTTTAGCACAAGTTTCCCAATGTTACCCACATCTGGTCAGGTTAGTCCAACTGTCAAGAAAGATTTTGCAATGGTTCTTCAACACTTTACTCGAGCTGAAGCTGGCAGCAGAGCAATGTGAAAATGCAGCATGACAGGAGAGAAAGTGACAAATCTCTTCCAGAATCCAGAGATTCACTCTGAATTTCTGGAAAAGTTTTGGACTGGTTATTTCTCTTGACAAACTGGTGATGAATTTCCGTGGAGCCAGACATTGAGTTTGATTTAGAAACGCTGCCCTTCCGCTCATGAAGCTTTAATTTAGCTGTTGTTATGAAACAGGAATCCAGTAGGGATGACTAAATAAATCCTAGTTTCCTTTATAGAAAATACTGCACCAATAACTACACTGAGCTATAACCCTCACTGTTCCCCACATAAAACACCGAAAGAAATTAATAATAAAAGAGTGTTTAAAGGTCAAAACTTTCGAACACCACAGAAGTGCAATCTCCCCTGGTTTGAAATACTTCACTAGGTTTTGTATTTGTATGTTGTGTGTCTTTGTGTCATTTTCCTGTGTCTGAAAATCATCCTCTAGAATGTTCACCTGCACGTTCTGCAGGTGAACATTTTGCAGAGCATGAATCATGTGTCTCCCATCTCCTTTTTCTCTGAAAGTAACTAATTTCCACTGCGTACTTAAACTGGCAGAGCGCCTGCTTTATTATCAGTTAAGAACTTGTGCACAAGAATGACACCAGTTTGCATAATTATCATGAAATAAGACAGGCTTTTTTGGGGGTAACAATCTGGTAACTTCATAATAAATCTGTCTGGAGCAATCATAATTACACAGTAACTCATCTTAATTCATTTGTATTCGCAGCAGATAAGTGCGGTGATAAGAAGTCCCACTATCATCTGTGTTTCACTGAATTGAGAAATTGCACACAAACCCATTATACACTGCAATTTCTAGAGCTTTCCACCCTGTCTTAAAGGCTGACTGCAAGAGCCCAAGAGTTTGTTTATCTAATCTGGAAAACAGCTTGAATTTTGTTTTTATTTTTTCCCCATAACCGGTGATACAAAAACGGCATCAGAAGCCAAATTTCCAGTCTGTGTTCGATTTGTGTACACTCCAAACTGTGAACACAAACTCCTCAGTTCAGTCAGCACCACCAGTTGTGCATGTAAATGGGTTAATTGCCTGCTCACCTCTTCCCAAAACAAGCAACTACTCAACACATCCAGGGACAGGTGCCTGCCCACATCTTCTGCATCACCCGAAGGAAAGGCTCTCTGTAAATACTGCAATATGTTGACTCTGCTTTTGTAGGGGATGATGACAGGAGAAGGGTCTGAGAAAAACCTCTTTGTTTGGCAGAGGAGCAAAGCAGAGGCAGGAAGAGCACAAGTTGTGATATATTCCATACAACTGGATAATGAAAGGATGTTCTAAAACCTGCTCCTGTGAATGGGAAGTTGAAAGCAGCTCTGTAAGCTCACTTCAGTGTGATAAGAGCACAGAGGATCAGGCAGATTTTACCATCTAAGAGACAAGAAGGGAACTGCACAAAGTTGCACAGAGTTAGTTGTTAGGAATTAGAAGCAAAAACTTGAGGAAAAACAGCTTAGAGAAACACCACAAGGTCTCCATGATATTCCTACAAAGTTCTAAACTGGTGCTGGATTCTTCTTCTATCTTGGTCTTGTTTGCTGCTGGCTCTGGCTTTGATCAGTCCTTGTGCCACCACAGCCACTCAACAAATTGTTTTCACTGTGCCTTCCAAACTCTGCTTGCTCTTCACCCCTGGTCCTTTCCCTCCCAGCTCAATAAATCACACAGAGCAGATGCAGAGAAATCACACGGTCTGTGTCCCTGCCTAAAGCAGGAATTAACGCACCCAAGACATCCCTGACAGATGTTTATCTGTGTTGCTTTTAAAAATTTGCAGTGAGCATAAATCCATAACCTTCAGAACTGCTGTCACCAGAAGGAACATTTTCTTCATGTTTGTTTTAAATTCTCCTTGCTCAAATTTAAGTCTCATACTTCTCACACTATTCACTTCTGTTTCTCTAAGTCTCCCCAGTCCTTTTTTACTTATTATTTCACCTCTCTTCTTATCAGCCCCATTTATTCCTCATAAAATTAAATCCAAACTTTTATTTTCAATGACAGACAAAGCTCAGAAAGACACACACCCACCTTCATTCTGCTTTGGATAGTACTTTTCTTTCCTGCTTCCTTCCACATTTTTCCCCCTCTTTCATTTTAACCCTTCAGGCTGTGTAGGAGAGCACAGAGCACAGAACCTGAAGCTATCAGTGACTAAGGAGAAAAATCCCTACAGCTCCCAAACCCCTGAGATCCAGCAGACTCATGGTATTCTGTGGACAGAGCCATGAGAAGGGAAGGTGCCAAGTATTCAAATAAAGAAAAAAAAAAAGTAACCTAACATTCATATATTCCACAGCAGTTTTTAATCTCTGGCTTTACAAATATTAAGCACAGAACTGTCAAAAGAGAAGATTCATGGGCTGGCACTCTGATCCCCTCAGCGTGGACTGGGTACAGCAGTTCTTACTTGCCTCTGAGGTAAACCTGAGAAGATTCAGGAGAAGTTCCTGTGCAATGAAATTTAGTGGAAGTTGTGGATGGGGGAATGTAAAGGATATATAAGATTAATTTAATGTTGATGAGAAAATTTAAGATGAGGCTCGGGGAATTAATTCCAGATGCAATCTGAACTTTTATGACACATAACTAATTACACAGGCAATGAAAAGAAATTAAATTGATTATTTTCTTTGACTCTTTAGTTCTAGGATTAATATGTAATGCACAATATTTGGTTCCATTTTCAGAAAGCAAGAATGACTTTTACAAGGTGAAACACCTAAAATGAATTTGGAGATGTAGAGAATGTTTTTCTCCTCTGCAGACTGGCACTTTGAATTGAGAACTGGAAATATTTTACTGCCACAAATAAACCAACATGACTGAAAGAAGAACATAGAACCAATGAAGAATTTGAATATTTCCTCTCCAAACCCCAAGCTGAATGTCTGGAATTTCTGGTGACCCACAAGGTGCCATCAGCACATGGACGAGACCTCTCAGCAGCCAAAGGCAAATCCAGACTGTGGGAACTCCTCCCCAGAGATTAATCAGACTTTCCTATCAACTGAGCACAGTATTTCCAGTGAGTTACAAACATCCTGTTTAAATCATTACCATAACAATTCCTCTCTTGTAGAGCTCTGTTGCATTTAGCAGATTTCTACAGACCTGACTGCAGAAGATTCATTGCACAGGGAATGCCCCAGTGCTGGTTTCTAATATTTCCTGACCTTGTGATGTTCTCTGACCACTGCCACAGTACAGCTGTATGCTCTGCTGGTTCACTTTTTTCATCTGCTCTTCAGGGTTTTAACGAGACAGGAGCGAGGTGCCAAACAGCCCTGCCTGCACAGGGAGCCCCTCACAGCCAGGAACACACCTGGCATCACCAGGAGAACCTGATTTAATTCACATCAAAACCTCAGAGCCTTTTGCTCATTTCCATGCTGTATATGTGAGGAGAAACTTTAAAAACCCCTAAGTTGTGCATTCCTCAGCACTACAGGATCAACCCTGTTTGTGCCCCTGTGCCAGCTGTGGGAAGACAAAGAAGCACTGAGTTTCCTGCACTCAGTTTAAGTGTTGGGTCTGGTCTGGGAAGGGGCTCTCTGGTGTTCCAGGCTGCTCCTGGGGTACAGAGCTGCACTTTCAGCAGCAGTGTCCTGACTTTGCTCCTGCAGGAGTTAGGGAAGCATCAATAATCTTGACAAGGACTCTCAAGAACCACCCCTGACATCCCTGTTTGGGAAACACGAAGGTTGGGACAAATTAGCCAAGGGTAACATCTTCATTTCCTGCCCACCTCGTAGCTCTGGGGCTTCCACATTTCCACAGTTCGTTGAAATTCTGGAGCCGCAGAAAGCGATTGTGACTTTCTCCTTTAACTTTGAAATATTCAAATGGTGGCTGGTAATTTTATTTTTCAAAACTTCAGTACATAAGCATTTATCTCAAGGACTGAATAAAATGATTCAGGTAACCTTATAATGCAGATAGCTCAGCAGTAACTAATTTGCTGTCTTTGATACACCAGAGGTGAACAGATTAAGCAAGCTAGTTTGCTATCTACTAGATAAGAGAGGAATGTATTATCATTTTCTCTGATTAGTATCTTGTGCAGGTAATTATACTTCTCCTTTGCACATAATTAAAGTGAAGGTTGATTTCCATTCATTCTTCACAGTGGTAAAATTATCAAGTTACTTCTCAACTAATTATTTTCTGTAGTATAGCCCTGTTTCAGATCGCTGTCACATTCCATTTAGCAAATACAATAGCTCTGAATAAGACTTATCACAGTCTGGGACTTTTATGCTATTAATTTGTAGGGGAAAAAATCTTTAGATGGATGTTATCCAAGCTGAAAATGATTTTCATTCTAAAACATCCAATCAGTCTGTTGGTTTTTTGGGATTTTGTTTCTTTTTTCTTTCCAAATCTAGCATAGAATCTTTTGTCTTTTTACAATCTCTGTCTTTTGTTTGTTTGATTTGTCCTTAACTTGTTCAAGTTCACAACATTTCTCTGGCTAAGATTCAGTGAATGAATTTATGCTGAACTTTTTTTTTTTTTT
>VWZP01003405.1:431888-465930 GCA_013396995.1 Dicaeum eximium
TTTTTGGATTATATTAATTTCAGATGAGCTACCTTGTTTTAAGGCTCTCAGGAAGCTAAATACAGAGTGATCTGTGTTGGCTGAGATTATTTTTTGGAGATACAGGCAGAAACACCACCATCATTGTGATTTGTGGTCAAGCAGTCATGCAGAGTAAATGGGAAAGAAATCCCTACATTATCAACACATGCAATTGTTGGTTGAAACCACTTTTTAGAGCAACAATTTCTTTTATTTTTTGCTTCCTGCCAGAAACACTTAAAGGACTCTGATTGAAACTCCTGTCATTTGCAGAAGGAAAATTTAGCTCCTGCTATTATTTTCCATCTTTCCATTTACCATCCTCTTGAAACAGCTCTAAATTACATAGTCTATCCCAGTCCTGATTCTTAGATTTTATGTCACCCTGCTTCGATGGTTTTCCCCTTTCTAACAGTAAGAACAAAACATAATTACTGCTCCCATTTTGCAGGTGTCAAATTTAAAGCTATCCTTCAGCTGCTACCACTTGTGATTTTTCTTCTCCTGTTCATTGTCCTGCTTGGCCATTGTGGTTCTTTGTTGTGTTTCAAAGCACAGGTTCTTCACATTATTTTTTTCAGCCCAAATGTAGTTCTTCTCTGCCAATTGGATCAATTTGATTTTATTACAGACCACTCAGAGCTGGATTCTCACCTCTTATCCACAGAAAATGATCATTTTCTTTACTTCCCTTAGGGAAAAACTGGAGCAAAAACTCCCTGTCCTTTTTACCCCTTTATTTCTCTCTTTTCCTTTCACAGCACTGAGATGCAGTATTTGTCTGCACAGTCCTTTATCCCAGGTAGACAGTAAAAAATTCCAACCCTCCCCCTGCACTGCTCCATCCCTTCAGACACACCTTGGGGATTTGAGATTTTCACATGGCCACGAGCAGCCTCTGCAATCCTGGCCACTGCAGCCATCTGGCATTGCTGTGCCATGAATTATTTTCAATTCTCCCTTATTTCACTCTGTGTTAATTGGATTTATTGTCTCAAGGACCTGGTTCTCTTTGCTCTCCTGTCTCCTGTGGTTTTTTGAGTCTTCTCCTTCCACGCCAGGCACCGTTCCTTGAGCATGCAGGGAGTGCAGCTGCCTCTGGCAGCTCCTGCTTCCAGCTGGAAAATCGGAGGATGTTTGGAAATCACAGAGCAAACCAACCCACCTTCCCTGTGCTCCCCTAATTCATGACTCACTGATGATAAAAACAAGAACTTAAAAGCAGGTGCAGCCCTCAATAACCTTTTTCTTCCCCAGTAAATTTAATGCCAAGAACATTGCTGGACGGGCAGCATGGAAGAATTAAATCAGGTTATCAGCACCAGCAACACCCAGCTCCCAACCCCATGTGGTCATTATGCTCCAGGCACAGTCCATGCAGAAACCATATTGAAAATAAAATAAACCATATTTAAAATAAAATAAAATAAAAGGAGCAGAGCTCTGTCCCCACTGCTGCAGGCACTGACCCAGCAGAGCACTTGAGTACATCCACAGCCTGATTGATTTCAGTGGAACTATTATGTGCTCAAAGTTCCTCATGGATTTGAGTGTTTTGATGGATTAAAGCCACAATCCCCTGATTCTGATAAAACTGGCCAGTGCCTGTAAAGTTCCTCAGCCAGGGTTTTGAGAAGATATGATTGTTCACTGGGACATGGATTGTGATCACCAGTTTGATCACACAGCTGACATTCAACTACCCAAAAATAACTTTTCTGTTCTGGACGTAATACCTAGCAGTGAAAAAAGAAAAAGAAAAAAAAGAAAAAAAAAGAAAAAAAAAAAAAAGAAAAAAAATCCTTCCAGTCCTGTTATCCCTAAGCTAGCCAAAAGAAGTTCTGACCTCCTCAAACTTAGCAAGTTTATTTTACAGAAATTAAAGAAACTGACTCGGTTCCTACTTAGAAAATGATCAATTAAGAACTGCATTTCAAAATATGTTTTTGTACCTGGCATTTTAAATGGCTTTTATTCATGCCTGAGCTAGTCCTTTGTTTGCTTTTTCCTCAGGGGTACTGCACATGTGTCTGATTCTGTTCTACAAGAAATAATTGCGAATATAGGAGAGTGAAGTGAGAAAATACATTCTATCCTTTTCACACCTGAAAGCAAATGAATGCCATCTTTTTTGGTTTTCTTTTTTTTTTTTCCCTCTTCTTTTTTTTTTTTTTTTAATCTAAAAATAGATTTAAGAGATACCTGTCTGAAAAGAATTCTGTCCATGGATATTGAAACTCTGAGTCATTCAGGTTCACAAATGGAAATCCTCTGAGGGCCAGGAGAGCAGGGCTCAGACTGAGCTGTCCAGGACAGGAATTTGGGCTCAGAGGAGGCAGCACAGGGTGGGCACATCCTGGGCACTGCTGCTGCTGGCCCTGCTGCTGTGCTGGGACCCTGCCAGGGGCCACGAGCTGAGGTCACTGCAGGGACAGCCACCCTGCCCTGGTGCCTTAGGATCTGAGCTTTTATGTTTTTCATACATTTGTAATCCTGCAGTTCTGTAGTGTGTAACTCCAAACTCCATGTGCAGTGTGAGCTGCTGCTGTCCCATTTTGGGCAGACACAACAATTCCTCTCCAGCCTAGCAATCAAGGACCCCTCACTGCCTCAGGGCCCAGAGATGGAAACAAAAGTGAGCTGGGGGGAGCAAACTGGGGGTAAATGACTTCATTACCTGAAGCTGTAATTAGAAAATCAACTCCCAATGTGCAAATGGACCAAACATAGAAAAGTGTGAAAACCCCAAATGTGACCTTTGGTCCATTTTTGGGTGCAGCCCCTGGGGGGCTTTGTCTGCCCCAAATGCACCTGAAGGCCCTGCAATAATTAGAACTGCTTTTTATTCCCTTAATTCTGTCTGGCCTCTGGTTTTAGGCAGCCCCAAAAGGCACCAGTTTCACCCTGGGCCAAAGTGCCCTCCCTCACCCCTGCACTGCTCTGAGCCCTGCAAAGGGCAGCACAAATGAGCCCTGCAGGAATTGTGCTTCTGCTTTAAAAACTCCTGACAAGCTGCAGCACCTCCAGGTGCTCAGTCCCTTTCCCAATTGCTGCTGGCACTGATGGTTTCTCACACAGAGGGATGCTCCTGTCCTGCCCCACTCTCCACCAGTGCAATCTGAAAATGGCACCGACTGCAGAGCAGTTGCACAAGCCTCCCCCAGAAATTTTGTTATGCTGAGTAAAACAGGAGGAAAATTATAATTTTTATTTAAGAAACCCCCCCAAAAGTCCTTGTCTGCTTGAACATTAATCAGTATGTGTCAAAAATATACTCCATTTATTTAGATTATACTTCTCATGTACAGACATATGGCAGGAGGAAAATACTGAAGTGATTTCTGAGAATTTTCAACAACTGGGCATGGAATGAAATCACTCCCGTTCATCCTGTAAATTTGCATGTTTTCAGGTAGAAGAGCAATTGTTTCCACCAAATAAAGGAAAAGAAGGATGAAGAGAACCAAGCAGTGATAATAACCTGTTCTTTTTCAGAGCTTTTCACCTGCAGACATGAACCCAGAACTTGGCAGATATGGCTTGTGACTACTTGTGTGGAAAAATTCCAAACCACAGGGCAGATTTCTGCATCAGAACTGAGCAGATGTTTGCCACTGTTACAAACTCTGTTCTCCAGCTCTTCTGGAACTGGAAAACCCAGCAGCTGCTGTGGAACCCTTATTTCTCCTTCCTGAAAACCTCAGCAGCTGTGGAGCTCCCACCTCTCCTCACGGGTACTCAGCCCGGTCTGAGAGCAAAGGCAGAGCTGCAAATCTCCAGTCCTGGCCCTGGGCCCATCCCAGGACCCCACTCTGGGTGTGCAGCATGCAGTGGCACGTTGGGACTGTCAATCCTTTGGTTTGAAAATCCTAAATTAATCGAAGCTTTAAAGGAATAAAGAATTCTATCACCAAAACAAAGTGTGGACCATCAGCCCTGCCCACAGCAGTCCTTAAACTGTGCCTAGAAGATCCAGCCATAACCTGAGCTCTTCCCAATCCCATTCTAGCACCACCTTTAACCATCTTCAAATGCTGCAACTGCACATAAACATCTCCCCCTTGTCTATTTTCAGTTTAATCCAGCAGTTTCAGGATTTGGCATCAAACTTAACCAGCATTTCCTGCCCAAAATCCTGCCCTGGTGCTAAGCCTGTTCTTTGCAGTGAATTCTGCAGATTCTGCATGGCAGCAAAGCATCAAAGCCTCCATTGACACTGCTATAAAACTTTAACATCTGCATCCAGAATGATGTCACAACAAACCTCAGCAAAAAAATGGTATTTCCTCCTAAATCTTAATGCTAATCATTTAATTAGCTGAACCTCATTCAAGAGGAATCCCAGAAAAACCAGGGCTCTAACATTCATCCTCCCTGATGTTATCACTTACACAAACCCATGCAAATTTACCTGAAGCAAACTCATAAATGCTTTTGGGTTTTTTTCCCCAAAATGACCCTGTAATTCACCCTTCATGGCAGACATCACCATACCAGGGAATCCAAACACAATCTGACCTGAGCCCTCATCCCACCCTTCACAGAGTGTGAGAAGTAAACCCAACTCAGAAATTTCTCTTTTCCAGATCTCCCTGAACCCAACGCTTTCCCCATCTGAATGCAGATTTGTCCCTGATGAAAACCAAGCATTATCTCCCTCCTGTGCTCACACTCCCATTGATCCTGGCAGAGCAGCAGTGCTGCAGCAATAAAGCTGATCCACAGCCACATCTCCTCCCTGTCCCTAATCCTGTCCTGGCCCAATGACTCCCAAGGGAGCAGGCTCCACAAGAAAAACCAACAGTTGTCATTCCTCACTGCTGACAACTCCACTTGTCCTGCTCACAGGAGCACTCAGCACTCAGCCTGGCTCACAGATGTCTGTGCTCAGCAGCTCTGAGCTCAGCACAACCCCTCAGCCCCACCCCAGCTCCCCTTGCCCAAACCAGCCCCTGGGAGAGGCTGCTGTCAGTGCCTCAAACACACACCACGCATTTCAGATGAGTGCAACCTCATCCTGCATTTCCCTGCCCTAGAGAATATAAAAGTAAATTTGGCTCAGAAGTGTTTGATTCCCCAGACTTGCCTCGTGTGAGCTTTCACTGCAGCCTTGGGACCGTTCCTTAGGCAAACACAGAACATCAGGCACTCACTGCTGATAGGGCTGGCACCTCCTACTGCTCTGAGCCTCCAAAAATGCATCATAAACTCAAACACTACAGGTGTGCTTTTCCACAGTCCATTCTGAGTCAATTCTAGGTGACCAGTAGCAATTTTCTAATTAATTTCATCTCCTGTCCCAACAGAAAGCCTAGGTCATACATGCTTCCTCTGACCCTAAACCTAACCCTAATCCCAACCCTAATCCCAACCCTAAACCTAACCCTAATTCAATTTGTCAAGTATACCTGTGTGACCAAGGCAGAGAAGAAAACATGTTAGTCATTCCTTTCGTTTGACAAAAGACCTATAAACCTCCTGGAAATCATATCTGCTTCTGTACCTAAAGGAAAAACAAGCATCAGTGATTCCTCACTGCTAACACTTCAATGTTTCCATGCAGAATGTGGAATTAAAATCAATTCAAATACCACTCCTTTCCAAACACTAATCTCCCTCACCACCTTTTATTCCAAAGTGAGCTGTTTTTCTGGCCTTTGTGGTACCTGTGGAACCATTGCTTGCAAGAGAAATGATCTCCAGCAGCACTGCAGCCACTCCTGGCTCCTCCACCTTCCAGAGCACAGCTTTGGATCCAGCTCCTCCTCTGCCTGTGGCCCCAGCTCCAACAGCCCCAGCACAGCTTAACCTGCCCCGGGCCAGCAAGACACAGCTGACACACAAGACATCAGTCCCTGGGGAGCTCTGCTCATTCCTGACTTCTGGACAAAACACAAATGCAATAAGAGAAATTTATAAATGTATAAAAACACCTTTACCCAGCTTTACCTCTACCCTTTCCCTGGTTATGACTTATTTCATACCCTGAACCCAAGCCCTCAGCCCTTGCAGACACACCCTGGACCTGGAGCCCACACAGAACACAGGAACAGATTTGATAATTTAATATCTGCATCGCCTCCAAACCCCTAACCCCAGTCTTCACTAAATACTTAATCAAAGCGAGAACTTCCACTGAAGCAGCACCTGTCAGAAATCCCTGCCAATGCCTGCACTCATCCCACTCCCCTCTGCTGTGCAGACAAGCTAAATTTACCAGGCAGAGCTCCCCAGCCAGGCTGGCACCTCCTGTGATGCAGGCAGGATTTGGGGCGAGCTGTACCTGCAGCAGAGCCCTCACTGCCCCTCCCCTGGGCACACAGCTCTGCCCAGACCCCCAGGCTTTGCACAGGCACCAGCTTCTGTTCCAGGCACACACTGTCTGCCTGCGGGTGGGATTCAGGCAGGAGAACCCATGGATAAACGATACAGTGAATTTCCCTGGGGCTTTTCCCCCTCGTTCCTTTGTCACTGCATGGGTGCACCCACAGAAGGGTGATGGGGGTCCAGCAGAGTGAGATGGGGGATAAAATACTGATATTTTCTGTGGACACAACAGAGTGAGGAGTGGCTAAATGCCTGCTGGAAGCTTGTTTTACAGCAGTGGCACTGCTCTGACAGGAAGGAGCAGCTGCTCCTTGGGCTGCTCCTCTGCCAGGGCCTGGAAATGCCTAAGCTGTGCAGTTGCTCTTGGTGGGCACAGGGACTGCTCCAGTTTTGTCATGGAAGATTCACTTCCTGGCCTTTCCCAGTGGAAGGAAAAGCAGGAAAACCAGTGCCTCTCATCATGTCTTGGTCATTTTTCATCCTAAGCAGGTAAACACAGAGGTGTTGGAAGAATCCTCCTTATCACCCTGTGACTTCTTCACAATTTCTGCTCCCCTGTGATCCAAGAGTTTTATGGACAAGAGTTATGGGTACAAAACTGTGAGTGCCCATCCATTCCTTGGCACAGACAGCTCAGCTAAATCCCAAAGTTATGGCGCTCTCCTGTGCTCATGAATGCATTAACCATTCCTCCTATTGAACTCTGAGAGCTGCTGCTCGTTACTCTGATGGAGGATCTATTACACATTATAGATGAGGCATTTCTTGAATAATCTCGCATCTTGTATATAATACAAGGCATGTAAACCTAACGATAAACACAGAATATCAAATAATCAATGGAACACCCTCACTGAACTGCTCTGCAAACAGTTTATCCACCAGATCAAATAAAAACTATTAATTGAGCAAGTTTGAACAAACACATCCATAACAGTCTTGATCTCCTCAGACAATCTGCAAACAGTTTAAATGAGCTCAGTCACACCAGCTCCTCTTGACAAAACCTTCCTCTTTGAACCTGCCTGCTGACAGATCCCTCCCACCCGGAGCTGGAGACACCCACAGGGTGTGGAGATGGCACAGGACGAGATGGAGCTGCTGTGGTGGTCACAGAGCAACCTGTGTGAGAAGAGACGCCCGGGCTCCTGCTGTCACCTGCCACCCTCAGGACTCCTGGTGTCACCTGCCACTCTCAGGGCTCAGGGCTTCATCCCACACACACTCAGGCAAGCCCAGGCAGCTTTTGGGGCTTTTGCCTTGAAATTTCCCGCCACTTATTTCCTACCTACAAGAAGAAGAGCAAGAATGGAAGCAAATCCATGAAAAGCACTGAACAACAAACCCCCAGCAAGCCCAAGGACTCAGGGCTCCTCCGAGCACAATCAGACCAGCTCTGCCCTTCCTTCTCTCAAGATCAGCTTTGAGTTTGGGACTAATGGTTTTTCTTTGGAGTAAACAGTCAGGTCACTTCCCACACCAGCAGCTAAACTGTTTAGAAAGCTGACAGGAGCATTTCCCTGCTCCCAGGAGGATTTCCCTACCCCCAGAAGGATTCCCATGCCCCCAGGAGCATTTCCCTGCACCCACCCAGCAGTAAGAAAGCAATCAGCCAAAGCACCCCACTGCTAGTGCAGCTGTGCAGGGCCAGGAGCATTTCTGAATATCTGTCCCACACTCAGCAATGCAAAATGCTCAGCCTGACACTGAAAATTCAGAGTACACAGGACAGCACTGACAGGGCACCACTGTCTGTCAGCTCAGCTTAGGCGTGACTGTCAAATTCTCAGATAAAAGCAGAGCTGGGTTTTTTATTACCATAAACATTAATTATTATTGCCATGTTTGCAAGCTATGATACCCTTCCTGTAGCAAAATAGGTTTGTGCTTCTTATTTCAAGAGGAGGGGCTTCTCCAGTAACTTCACTTGTTTGAGGACACTGGGAAGGAAGTTTGTGAAACATCTCTGGGTTCTGAAAATTCAGAAATTAATTAAGCACTTGATCTCTTAAAGCTTTGCAAGCTGCTAGAGAGCTACCTAACCTGGCAGGACTCAGCTGCTAAAGACACAGAAGTGGAGCTGAGCAGCATGCAGAAATTGGGACTCAGTGCTGAGAGCCATTAAGAGCAGGTGAGAGCCAGGGGTAGATATCGCAGTAATTCTTTCAGACTAGCTCTGAAAAACATTTTTTGAAGATTAACAGTGCTGTGAGATTTTTAAATTAAACTTGTTGTGTACAGCACTGAAGAATGCAAAGCACATCTTGTTCAAGAGATCTATCACCCATGGAATCAGCATTCAACTCACACATCACCAGGGTGAAACACTGCCGTTTGCTGTCTCCAGGTCTAACTTATTTTCAAAATATTCAGCTTTTTTTGCTTTTTCTTACAATTTTTACCTCTGTAGAGGGTTGGCTAATAAATGAACAGCTCAGGTAGAATGATGTGAAGCAGATGAGGAAAGTATGAAATTAATTTGGTAAGGAAAGAAAACTTTAAAATCAATGTAAGGCAAAGAAATAAAAAAAAAAAAGAAAAAAATATTATAAAAAGAGTGAAAAGAGGACCAGCATATTCCTGAGTGCTATAATTGGTTGAGTACTTTTGAACAAAAAAATACTTCTGGAACAGAAGATTTTCTTTCACAGAAAGCAACAACTTTGGCAAAACAATTTTTAAAACTGAAAATATGATTTACAGAAAATGGAGCTTTCAATGTTTTCTGTGAATGGCTTGCAACTCTTGGTAGATGGAAAGCAGTAAATAAGCTGAGGCTATGTTTTTCCTTATTTTTGAATTTCTTGCAGTTTGCTGTCTAAAAAAAACAAGGATGAGAAAGCAGAAGGAAAAAGTTTTGTACTTGCACATGGCATTCCAGCAGATAGGAAAAAAAAAAGTAATAAAAAATGAGAAAAGTTCTTCCCCTTCCCTCAACCCTCTCCTGTCCTTTTTAATTTTCACAGAGGAAAAAAGTTAGCTCTCCAGAAAAATTTCAGTGATGGTCTTTGTGCAAATCCCCAAGGGAGAATTCTCATTGCTGCTCACTCTGTTGAGAGTTATTCCCGTCCCTGGAGATAAGCACACCTTGTGCCTGCCACGCTGCTTTACAGATTCTTTAGTATGACAGATGCTTAAGTCAGTGATTTTATAGCCCCATTTACTTCATTGGCATTTTCAAGTACTGAACTCCAAGGCCAAACATCAATTTTCACTTATTTATCAATAATTGAGATTGCACACAGGAGGCTTTTCCCTGCAGCTCCCTCCCTCTGGAGCAGCTGTGCAGGAGGAGCTGGGCCCCCTCCCACGCTCACAGCTTTTCTCCAGGAGCTGACAGAGCCGGGTTTTATCTGGAGAAAAGCAAAAGAGGGGCAGGGAGGCTCTGTGATGTGCTGCTCCCTCGCAGGGAGCTGCGCTGGACTCTGATGTAGTGCTCTCCAAAGCTGCTACTGCTGCTTTAAGGATGAAGATAAAGGACTCACAGAGGCTTCAGATGGGAGAAGTGCAAGGGTTTAAACAGCAGCAGGGCATTCTTTGCTCCTGTGAGACACTGGCATTTCTCAGCTGGCTGGGGAGGCCCGACACAAATACCTGCACCGATTCCAGGATGCCCAAGGCACTCAAAATTCAGCTTCTCCTGGACACTGGACTCAGGACAAGTGTCCATCTGTCTGCCCTTGGGTTCCCTTCCAAGGTGTCACGAGGCCAGAGCACATCAGAGCAGTGGGGTGAGCTGTAGGAGTTGGTGGTGCTGGTTTTCATTCCCTTTTTGGTGTTGGTGCATTTAACATGAGACAGCCCCGTAACTGGGAACGCACAAATTCCCTGCAACTCATGGCTCCATAACCGGGAATGCACAAATTCCCTGCAACTCACGGCCCCATAACTCTGGGAATGCACAAATTCCCTGCAACTCACAGCCCCATAACTCTGGGAATGCACAAACTCCCTGCAACTCACAGCCCCATAACTCTGGGAATGCACAAATTCCCTGCAACTCACAGCCCCATAACTCTGGGAATGCACAAATTCCCTGCAACTCACGGCCCCATAACTCTGGGAATGCACAAATTCCCTGCAACTCATGGCTCCATCACTGCAGTCTCTGCCTTTCCTACCAGTTTTCCAGGCATTAGGATCTGTTTCTTTGAGCACAAGTAGAGCAAGGAGAGTATGTTAAATTGCATCTAATTATGATCATAAAGTCAGGGGTACCTGAGCTGGACATCCCTCAAAAAATGGAAATAATCTACAAGCAGTCATCAGCAACAAAGCAGGTGTCAGAGCAGTTCAAGCACAGAAAACAGGAAATTAAAGAGGGAATTTCAAGGCACTGCACATCACAAAGCTTGTCACCCCTTCCAGGTGAGAAGAATATGGGGAATCCAGCAGGGACTGGGGATCTGGCACAGATCTGGCACCCTTGTGTGCCACTTCCAGCGTTCTTACATTTGAATGAGGCACAGAACCTGTTTTATGAACATATCATGATAATGATAATGCTTTGCACTTCAAAAGTGTCTTCTCTTACACAGCCTGAAAGATTAACGCCTGAGACTTCACAGACCCATGCTAGTTAGCATTTAACTGATCACAGTGCTTACACTGACACACACATCTTTATTCTTGAGAAATAATTTCACTGAAAGCTTCAGGAAATTGCCAGGAAAAGGGAGTTATAACCATCAAGGGCCAAATCCTGCCTGCTGGCTCCACACCGATTCAGAGAGCACCAGGATTTTGTCCAGTTCATTTACCAGTAATTTTTCCTTTCTCTTATATCCTCAAACACCACGATGCTCTTTGACTCATTCCCTCATTATTGATTTGATATCATTATTTGTCTTTCTTCCTCTTGCAGTAGAAACTGTGCCTGAGAAGACTAAAGTGAGATCAGGCCTCGAATTGCTCTCCTTGGCTGCTGAATTTTCTTTTTAAGCTGCAAGTACTCAGAAATCTACGGCATATCTGTCGAGCAGAAAGCACAGCATGCAAATCAATAGACATGCCTGGGCTGCTAGGAGAGAAGCTCCTGACAGTCTCAGAATAGAGCCTGGAACATGGCTTGGTGCGTGGTGATTCCCTGCTCCCCCCGTGACCACATGTTCTTGTTCTCCTTGCTCCGGCTGCAGCTCCAGCAGCACTCAGCCACTCCTGCCTGTGAGCCACAGGCAGCTCTTTATTCTCATATCTGAGCTATTTTCATCATTCCTCATCTGCAGGAGGATGGGCTTTTGCTCCTGAGTGTTCAGCTCCTCTGAGACACCCAAACCCGTTTGAAATAGGTACAGAAATAGGGAGGACAGAGGGGAGGGTGGTGCTGTCTGCAGAGACCTGCCGGCCTAACCCTGCTAAAACACATCCATCCTCAACACTAATCTCTGTTTTCTCTGCAAACTGGAGCAGGTGTTTCCTTCCATTTCCCTGCTGGTTATCCCTGGTAGCCCCATTCTGTCCTGCTCGCTCAGGCACAGCTCCCAGCGAGATCCCTCTCCTCTCTCAAGTTAGGAAATGTTCTCTCTGTAGGTAGGGCAGTGTGTCTGGGCTGACTGGGGCTGGCGGGCCTCATTTTCCCACCCTATCATCAGAATGCCACTGATTAAAGGCAAATAACTCCAAAGATACACCAAAGTGCCACAGCACAGTGCTGTGGGTGAATACAGAGCTTGTCCTGAGCTGGCTGGATCCAAGAGCAATAAAACTGAGGAGTGCCACGTCCCCCTGGGCATCCCACAGGAGGCTTAAAACAGCCCCCAGAGAGATCATCTGCTTGTAAACCATGGGAGTACTATGGGGAAAATGCATTTATCTGAAGAAAGAAATGCAGTGGTTAAAGTTCAGAACATGGCCTTGGAGCTGCAAACAGCACTCAGAGCAGTCCTTGTTATTTTAGCAGGAGCTGTACTGGCAATACTGAGCAGGAGCCCCCCACAGCTGCTGCCCTGGGAGGGGGACAGGGACACACCAGGGACTGCCACCACGCACCACTCTGGGTAGGGACCATTAATGTCCCTTCAAAACCCTGCAGTGGCAGCACAGCCTCTCTGAGAGATGAACACCACGGTGAAGCCACTAATGAGAGAGCTAATTGATTCAGCAGGTTAGAGCAGTAATGAAGAATCATCTGGATGCCTAAATCAGATCATCTGGCACCTGCAGAGTACGAGTGTGCCTCGCCCAAAGTAGAGGGCCTGCTGTTAGCCTGTTAATAATTTCATTGTTCATTTCTTGCTCCTTAATCTGTTTGTTTCACCCAACTTTGTGTGTTTGATTACACAGAAAAGCAAACAAACAAACATGCTCTCTCACTGTAACCATGGCATTTCACAACAGCTACCTCCCTCGATTAATGCTGTTTTCAACTGCTTGCAATGAATTGAGTAATCTGCTATTTGATAGATCTTAACCATTATTCTTTTCCAAGGTAGAAATGGGGCGCCCTCAGGGGATTGTTGCAGCTTTTAGGTGTTGTCATTTTATATGCTGCTTTATACATTGGCTTTTGAAGTACTGGATGTTTCAGTTTTGTCAGGAATTTGTTCACTTTCCTTGGTGTTACCACCAGTTTTCCTAGGTGACCAAAAAGGACAGAATTAAAATTCTGTCTGGCCAACTGCAACCTCTAATTGTTGGCAGAAAGCCTGCATGGCAATGAAGCCTACCTGGTGAGTAAGAATTGAGTGTTTGCATCTTTCTGCTGCTTATGGGTGGGTTTATGAAAGTAGAAAAACAATCCAAGTTTCCATCATGGGATCAAGAGCTAAGTCAGGTAGCTGTGTGTCAGAAATTCACCTGCTATAAGACACTGTGCTGCACATTTTATTAACAAATAACCCTGCAGCATTGTATAACCCAGACTCAGGATACCAAAGTATTGATATCTTAAGAGTCACTGCAGAGAAAGAGGCACAATTGAGAATTCCCATTGTGTGAAGCATGCACTTATCCTTGGGAAGGAAGCAAACATTCTTGCCTCTCAAATTAGGGGTATCAAAAAGCACAGCATAAAGTACTGACCCTGGAAGGTCCCTGGTACTTTGGGCTTCCCTGAGTTGTTTCCAATGGGACACAGAGCCACTTGTGTGAGCCAGATACATATTCAGAACAAGTCAGTCCTACAGCAAAAGTACAGACAAAATTCTCTTTCTGCAAATCCAAATGAAAGAGAAAAGATCCAAAAGAATAATCAAGAGTTTCTTGTTCAGAAACCCAAGCTGTCTCAGCATTCGGGTCCCAATGTCAAAAGAAACCATTCTCAGCTTATTTGGGGGGCAATATTTGAACTTGCTGCTCTAGAAATCTGACACACTTCTCTTTCACCCACCTTCCTGCTCCTGCATCTGCAACGAGCACAGAGAAATCTCTAAGTTTTTGTGCAAGTCAAACCTCTCTGTGTTTGATGTTTTGAGCAACAAGACCACCCTCTTCAGCGATATTAAAATTAAACTCTGCTATTTAATATGAAAGAACAGTACCTGGTAAACCAAACTGCTCCACTGAAATGACAATGAAATAAATGTGTTTACAATGAAATAAATGTGTTTACAATGAAATAGATGTGTTTACGTCCCCAACATCCAACATGTCAACAGAGAGAAACTCCATGGTGGAAAAAACCTGGCCCGAGGGGTGCTCAGCACCTGCCCCCGAGCAGCTGCCTGGCACCAGGGGCAGGTGACAAGGACAGGGACACAAACTGCTTCGCCAGCTGTGCCACCAAAGGGAAGGTGTGCCAGCTACAGCCTTGGGAGACAAAGCAGACCCTCTGAAGTGCTGTTTGCTGCCGCTCTGGAGATGTTTTCCCTGCGAGCAGCCTGTCAATACCCGATTTACTGCAGGGCTCACAGAGGTGGGGCTGTTTGTTTGCTTTAGCGTGACAAAACCACACTCCTCCTGCCACACCAGGAGCAAGAGCCTGTGTTTCCCTGGGGTGCCAGCCAGAGGAGCTGAGATCCATCCTCTGCAGCTTCAGGGGCTCCCAGCTGCTGGCTGCTGATGTCAAACCTGCAGTGCCACCCTCCTGTCCCCAGCCCTGTCACTGCAGCTGCTCGCTGCCCTCTCCTGTGTCTCCTTTGTTACCCTGGCTGCACTGTCACTTACCTGGGTCTGGCCTTTCCCACACCCCTTCCCACTGTCATTTGCAGTCCCTGTTCCTGTGTTCTGAGGGAGCCAGGCTCAAATGTTGAACATTTTGCCGTAGCAAGGTATTCTCTGCAGGGATACTTACAGCTTCTGCTCTTAGCGCCTTCCAGAAATGTTTCTTTAATAACACACATAAATATTAAAGGAAGAGAAGGAAAATTGGGAGGAAGAGAAGGAAGGTTTTGTTATTTTTTTCTGACCCAATTTCCATCCTTCACTTCAATTAGGTTCTCACAGACAGATGAACTTCTGCATCCTTTTTCCCTCCGATACCTTCTGCACAACTCCATATGGATCTTCAAAAAATCCTGTCTTGCTCAACCTTCCCTCCCTGTTCTCTGTCTGCATGAGTGCCCTATTTCTATTCCTTATTTCTTGGTAATTGTATTCAAACACTCTCTTTGTTCTTTGTTTGCTAACCTGCNAGACAGATGAACTTCTGCATCCTTTTTCCCTCCGATACCTTCTGCACAACTCCATATGGATCTTCAAAAAATCCTGTCTTGCTCAACCTTCCCTCCCTGTTCTCTGTCTGCATGAGTGCCCTATTTCTATTCCTTATTTCTTGGTAATTGTATTCAAACACTCTCTTTGTTCTTTGTTTGCTAACCTGAGTTTTTTTTTCCTCTAGTCAGCTTATCTCTTTTTTAGTCCTTTTGATTAAAGTTCTCAATTCATTTAGTATCTTTCTGTTTCTCCCCAGTCCTTCTAAAGTGAAACTACAAAGCGCTGCAGGGAATGCTTGTATTTACCTCCCAATTCTCTTAGCCAGGCTTTCAGGCTGACTTGAGACCTGCATTCTACCACATCTTAAAAGCTTCCCAAACCTACACTGAGCCATTTCACTCTTCCCATTCTTCTCCAGCAGTATCAGTAAGTTCACTTTCTACTCTCATCACAGTCCTTTGGAGATGTGATTTGCTGCCGCAGTCCTTCCCTGATGACCACAAAAATGGAATTACCCACACAATTTGGGGTGAGCAGTTGTGCTCTGGCAGCAGAGCTGGGGCAGCAGTGGGGAGGTGACAGGTTGCTGCACCGTGCCTTCTGCCATGCACACATTAAGCCAGTTTTTCATCCAACGTCTGTCTGAGGCAGGAAGGAAGCTGGATGAGTGTTCAGCTGGAATTCTCCTTGGATTTGTCTTGTGTTTTTAAACAAAACCTAGGGAAGCAGCAAAGAGGTGTGCACCGTAGCTTGGTTTAATTTGGGCTTTCATTGTTATTCGGAAATATCATTTTTCTCTCTTCCAAGGCAACATCCTGTTTTGCAGCCTAGATGTGCTCCTACTCACCACATCAATACCAGTGAGTTCATCTTTCCATTTTCACCCAAGTTGCTTAGTAACAGAAGATGAGGGGAAAGCGTGTCCAGACTGCATTGCAATGTCTTACCTTCAGGTTCATTGGAAAAGATGGACTAATGGACCACCAATGTGAAAATGCTGCTCACATTTGAATCGCTGGATCCATCTGATAGTCCTCAAGGAGCTTTTAGAAGAGTGTTTTTGTCATATTTCTTTTCAACACATATATTTTTATGAGCATGCCCTTTGACTATGCCACATCTAAGACATAATAAAGCATTCTCTTATTTTATTTTCTTCACAAGGCACTCTGGCTGCTTTGGTAAATACATGGGATGAGAGTTTCTGTATTTTGGGCAGACACACTTTGAATCATTTTATAGCATCATTTTGAAAGTGAACTTACAGTCCATTAAAAGGACAGGCAATCTCAAGGCTTCTTAATAGTGTGAAGCTGAGCTTAATAAAGATACAGTCTCATGGATGAATTCCTGCACTGCTATGATCCTGAGAATGATCTCCACTCCCACAGTGACTCTATTACATCGTTCTAAAGCAGTTCTGCATTAGGAATTGCGCAGGTGGGATTTTCAAGACTTCAACTCTCATCTAACTCTGCAGCTCCTGAAGGCAAACAGCAAGAGCACAGCGCTCCCAAAATCTACCACAAGATTTTTACTTATGTTTCAATAAATTTTCCTATTAAAAAACTCCAAAATGAAGCAAAACCCAAACCATACACACACACCAAAAAATCTCAAANTGACCCAATTTCCATCCTTCACTTCAATTAGGTTCTCACAGACAGATGAACTTCTGCATCCTTTTTCCCTCCGATACCTTCTGCACAACTCCATATGGATCTTCAAAAAATCCTGTCTTGCTCAACCTTCCCTCCCTGTTCTCTGTCTGCATGAGTGCCCTATTTCTATTCCTTATTTCTTGGTAATTGTATTCAAACACTCTCTTTGTTCTTTGTTTGCTAACCTGAGTTTTTTTTTCCTCTAGTCAGCTTATCTCTTTTTTAGTCCTTTTGATTAAAGTTCTCAATTCATTTAGTATCTTTCTGTTTCTCCCCAGTCCTTCTAAAGTGAAACTACAAAGCGCTGCAGGGAATGCTTGTATTTACCTCCCAATTCTCTTAGCCAGGCTTTCAGGCTGACTTGAGACCTGCATTCTACCACATCTTAAAAGCTTCCCAAACCTACACTGAGCCATTTCACTCTTCCCATTCTTCTCCAGCAGTATCAGTAAGTTCACTTTCTACTCTCATCACAGTCCTTTGGAGATGTGATTTGCTGCCGCAGTCCTTCCCTGATGACCACAAAAATGGAATTACCCACACAATTTGGGGTGAGCAGTTGTGCTCTGGCAGCAGAGCTGGGGCAGCAGTGGGGAGGTGACAGGTTGCTGCACCGTGCCTTCTGCCATGCACACATTAAGCCAGTTTTTCATCCAACGTCTGTCTGAGGCAGGAAGGAAGCTGGATGAGTGTTCAGCTGGAATTCTCCTTGGATTTGTCTTGTGTTTTTAAACAAAACCTAGGGAAGCAGCAAAGAGGTGTGCACCGTAGCTTGGTTTAATTTGGGCTTTCATTGTTATTCGGAAATATCATTTTTCTCTCTTCCAAGGCAACATCCTGTTTTGCAGCCTAGATGTGCTCCTACTCACCACATCAATACCAGTGAGTTCATCTTTCCATTTTCACCCAAGTTGCTTAGTAACAGAAGATGAGGGGAAAGCGTGTCCAGACTGCATTGCAATGTCTTACCTTCAGGTTCATTGGAAAAGATGGACTAATGGACCACCAATGTGAAAATGCTGCTCACATTTGAATCGCTGGATCCATCTGATAGTCCTCAAGGAGCTTTTAGAAGAGTGTTTTTGTCATATTTCTTTTCAACACATATATTTTTATGAGCATGCCCTTTGACTATGCCACATCTAAGACATAATAAAGCATTCTCTTATTTTATTTTCTTCACAAGGCACTCTGGCTGCTTTGGTAAATACATGGGATGAGAGTTTCTGTATTTTGGGCAGACACACTTTGAATCATTTTATAGCATCATTTTGAAAGTGAACTTACAGTCCATTAAAAGGACAGGCAATCTCAAGGCTTCTTAATAGTGTGAAGCTGAGCTTAATAAAGATACAGTCTCATGGATGAATTCCTGCACTGCTATGATCCTGAGAATGATCTCCACTCCCACAGTGACTCTATTACATCGTTCTAAAGCAGTTCTGCATTAGGAATTGCGCAGGTGGGATTTTCAAGACTTCAACTCTCATCTAACTCTGCAGCTCCTGAAGGCAAACAGCAAGAGCACAGCGCTCCCAAAATCTACCACAAGATTTTTACTTATGTTTCAATAAATTTTCCTATTAAAAAACTCCAAAATGAAGCAAAACCCAAACCATACACACACACCAAAAAATCTCAAACAAAACCCAACAAATAAGGAAAAGTCATGCAGAAAGGTCATGAGCAATCATTCCTGATCACCAGTCTCCAGACCTGATTAAAGATAAAGTCAGAGCTCAGAACTCATCAGCAATCAAAGATGAATTTTATGTCCATGTCCTTCCCTTTGATCTTGCACTAAGGAAAGAGTTTCTCCTCTAATTTCTATCTTTACATAAATTTATTCCTTACAGAAACAGCTCTTTTTCTAGAATTCTGGCTCACTGCACCCAGAGCCAACAGCAGCAGCCATCAGAGCCACAAACCTATGCAGGAATTTTTTCTTTTTATCCTGCCAGGTCCAGGGGAAAGAGGGAATAAAGCCCAGGAGTGTTGTGCTGGTTTTGACTGCAATAAAGTTAATTTCTTCAGAGCAGCCATTATGGAGCTGTGTTTTGGGTTTGTGCTGGGAGGTGTTGGTAACTCAGGGATGGTTTTGCTGTCCCTGAGCAGCTTTCTGCCCCTCACCCCACAGAGAGAGGCTGGCAGGGGACACAGCCAGGACCCCTGGCCCCAGGGACATCCCAGAGCACGTGGCCTCGTGGCCAGCACATAAAGGTGGGCAAGAAGGAGGAAGAGGGGGGTGGTTTGGGATGATGGTGGCATCATTCACCAAGTCACTGCTGCACAGGATGGAGCCCTGATCTCCAGCTCTNGGTGAAGGAGATGCAGGAAAGGAGATGCAGGTAAGGCAGGTGTAGGGAAAGGAGATGCAGGAAAAGGAGATGCAGGTAAAGGAGATGTGGTGAAGGAGATGCAGGTGAAGGAGATGCAGGTGAAGGAGATGCAGGTAAAGAGATGCAGGTAAGGCAGGTGCAGGTGAAGGAGATGCAGGAAAAGGAGATGCAGGGAAAGCAGCTGCAGTCTGGGGCTCCGTGTGTGGGTGCAGGGTGAGTACCTGGCTCAGCCCACACTGGGAGTTGCAGACTGGGGTAATCCCTGTTGTGCTGCTGTGTGAACAACCTCTGCTGGCTCCTCCTGACCCTTAGCTTGTCATGGAAATCTTCTGCTTCCACAGATGAAAGTGGGTGATGGGAATAAATACTGAATATATGCTTGAATGTATGAGATATGTACCTGGAACAAACACTGCTTTTCATTTATCTGTTAACAGTGAATAATAAGCAGTACTTTTAGAAGATGAGTGCTGGGTTCAGTCTTGGATATATTTTTGTTTTGAAAAGCAGAAATATGTCTGTATATCATTACAGAATACTCGAGGTCTGTGTGAGACTACCTCTTGATCATTAGTTTGTTCTTTATTTCTGTGTTTGAATCTTAAGAGAAAATGTGTTGCTGCTCCACAGCACTACTTATTCAACGTCCTCAAATCCCCAAGGCAAAGAATTTGCTTAGACACAAGCTGGCAGACTACAGATCACAATTATACTGAAAGGGAACCTTTTTAAAATTCAAGATTAAAAAAAAAAGGTGATGCGAAATACACAGTTTGACTAAGAACTTAGAAATGGATGGTCAGGATCCTACAGGAATATCTTTAAATACTTAAGGGTGCATTATGCAAGCCCTTGAATTATGCATTTATCATTGCTCCCAACCTCAGTATTGTAGCAGAAAATAAGCGTGACAACAAATTACTCCTATAAATCTTAGCAAACAGTTGGTACTTCTGTCGCATGTTTACCTCTGGAGTTTTGTAAAATTCTTTAGAAACTACAGCCTCTATGTTGCAGAGTGATAATTGTTTTACCTGTGTTGAGAATACAGGACTGGTTTTATTTGATAAATACATCCAAAGTTGGCCCTGTGAAGAATTTTTCTGATCTACCACTGAAACTTAGTCATACCTAAAAATCAAACACCCTTCAGTGCACAGCATCACCACAGACAGAACAGGAACAGAACATACTGAAAATAGGTGAAAAGAAAAGGAACAAAGATATTAATGCGATACAAAAATAGCTTCAGCCTGTACTTTCTGCCTCACCAAAAAGTCTCAAAGATTCTGAAATGTCTAAACAGCCACCCTAAGAACAGGAACATCTGCCCAAGTGTCCCAGGCTGTGAGAGGAGCAGCTCTGCCTCCTCCTCCTCCTCTGCCATCAGCACCCAGGCTCTCATCCCCTGCACTGCAGGCTCCTCCACACATCCACAAGAGTAATAAAAACAACTAGACCATGTCCCAAAGGAATGGAATGAAAGAGAAAAAATAAAACTCTATTGCAAATACTTTCAGCTTTTCTGTGTTTTTACCCCAATCTTCTCATTTTTAACAAGGGAGGTTCCCTTCTTGGTTTGTGTGCTTTGTAAATAGCAGCAGCCATTATTTATTCAACATATTTGCCTTTTGTAACGTTGGCTTTAATTTTTAAATTCACACTGATGTTCTTCTTCAACAGCCTTGTGTGCAGGGGCATATGTGTTTGTATTTATTCAATAGCGTGCTGCTAATTAAATATGTGTTTCATTAAACTTGTTTAAAAAAAACCAAAAAAACAAACCAGGAGAAGTTGAGAAGAACGAACAGAGTGAAGTACAACACCCCTAGGCTCTGAAAAAGCTTCCACGGATGAGTTGTTAAAAGCAATGTGGGCAGCAGGAGTGTCAAAAGCATCTAATGTTTCCTGCACAGAGCCGAGTTTAAACAAAACGCGTGTGCTAAAGGTAGCAGGTAAAGTTGACATGTATCTGTCTGCTTGGAATATTCATGCCTGGAATCAAAGCACTTCAGTTACTTTTCCTCTAGCTGCTCCCCTGGCTGGCTTTTTGCCACATGCATTATTTTCTTAGAAGATTCCTTTGCAGAGATGTGCAGAGATACCTCACGCATAAATGAGCAGGGAGCGATCACTCCACTTTGCCTGGTGAATGCTCAGGAATTGCTTCTCTCTGCAAAGCCCAAAACCCGAGGCCCTACCCAGCTTTTTAAACGCTCCTGGATCTCCAGTGCTGCCCTGTGCCACCCTGTGGGTCGTGTCCTGGTACCTTTGGTGTCCCCCTGTGCCACCCTGTGGAGCTTGTCCTGGTACCTTTGGTGTCCCCCTGCCTGCAGCATCCACCGGCTGCATCTCAGGGACAGGGACAGGGACAGGCCCAGGGACAGCCTTGCGATGGGCACAGGGACAAACTCAGGGCTCAGACCCGCCAGGGGGGTTTGCCAGCTCCTGTTCCTGCTTTTCCCGAGGGATTCTGCCCGGCTGTGCCATGCCCGGTGACGCCCACTGCTGCCTTGAGCGGCTCAGCAGCGCAGCCCGACCGCCGGCAGGGATGCGCTCCGGGAAAAAGGGGGAATGTGCTCCGGGAAAAAGGGGAATGTGCTCCGGGATAAAGGGGAATGTGCTCCGGGAAAAAGGGGAATGTGCTCCGGAAAAAAGGGGAATGTGCTCCGGGAAAAAGGGGAATGTGCTCCGGAAAAAAGGGGAATGTGCTCCGGGATAAAGGGAAATCGGCTCCGGGAAAAAGGGAAATCTGCTCCGGGAAAAGGGGGAATGTGCTCAGGGAAAAAGGGAAATCTGCTCCAGGAAAAAGGGAAATCTGCTCCAGGAAAAAGGGGAATGTGCTCCAGGAAAAAGGGAAATCTGCTCCGGGAAAAGGGGGAATGGGCCCCGGGAAATGGGGAATGTGCTCCAGGAAAAAGGGGAATGTGCTCCGGGAAAAAGGGCTCCAGGAAAAAGGGAAATCTGCTCCGGGATAAAGGGGAATGTGCCCCGGGAAATGGGGAATGTGCTCCGGGAAAAAGGGGAATGTGCTTCGGGAAAAAGGGGAATGTGCTCCGAGAAAAAGGGGAATGTGCTCCTCTGAATCCGAGCTGGCACCCAGCTAGAGCTCTGCTGCCACCACCACTGCCACAACCTGGGGGCAGCTCGGGCCAGACACACGGGGAACTCCTAAAGACAAGCAGGGATGGGAGGGTTGGAAACACAGCCCAGGTAAGGAACATAGTCCAGGATGGAAAGGGGCAGCTACAAAAAGTCTCCTTTTTCTACCCCTTGTGAGACAGGCTGGGAAAACAAACCCATGACTGGCACAGAGAGAATCACATCAGGCTGGAGCACAGGAGCTGTGGCACGAACTCAGCGTAGCAGAGATTTGCAGGAACATTACAGCAATCTGTAGGTGTTGCTCGTAAAATGAAAGGATATTTCAGGGGAAATCGCCAGTTTATCCAAAACAAAAGGGTTGGCAGATGAGAATTTTTTTTTCTGAAGGAACATTTATTATTCATTTGCCATGACTACTCCAGGACAGATTTGATGATGGTGGACACAGAGGGAACGACCTGAGTGCCAGATGAAGTGAAATTGTACTAGCTATGAAAATGTGCTTGTTAAAAGGAATAATGACAGCTTCAAGAAAACAGAAATAAAAGGTAAGTTTTAATAAAGAGTGTAGGGCATGAAGTGAATCTGTTACAAAGGATTTCAAAAAGACAGTTTTAACAGTCTCAGCATTTGTGAAGGAGGAACTTGCAAGGATACTGTACATGATAATATGTACCAGAGAGCAAAGAATGATAAACAGAAGAAAGATCAAGAGTGTGCAGAGCAGACAGAGTGAGGAATGGCACGGAACAAAAGGTTTGGAGATAAACTGCTATGGAGCAGATGCAGAACACAAAGTGCAAGAATGACACTCAGCTCCACTGTCACAGCTGCACTGGCAGATGGAAAAATACAAATAAGATATAAAACAATGCTCCAAGATCCATAAGGTGTCTGTTCCATGGTTACAATGGTCCTAAATGCACTGGCTTACTTTTCAAAAAGAATCAGTATTTAATCTCCAAGCATTTAAATACAATATGTTCTGTGAACAAACAAGTGCTTCTCACACATGAATTTACTCTGTTCAGCCATCTACTTCTGACTTGCCCTCAAGGATTTGGACAGCAGGAGGATCCAAAAGAAAAACTGTGTGATAAAAGTTACAGATGATCACACAAACAAGGGATGGCCTGGTCTTTATCTGTAGCAAACTGATGTCTACGTACAGCAGTTGGCTGGGACACAAAAAAAAAAGAAAAAAAAAAAAAAACCACTAAAATTGAATTCAGATTTAGGCACATTTAACAACATATGGAGTGTTTTCATTCAACTGGAAGATTAAAATTTTATTATTATTTCATCAAACTTTAACTATCATCTGGAAGAAGTTTTCATTATTTCCTTAGGATATTTAATTCTTTTACAGTAAAATATTAATGTTCAATCATGTATATTTTCCTTCTGTTCCTCATTCCCTCCAGTTTGTGTCCATTTGAGTGTTAAAACAACAAAATTAAATAATTTCTTCCTCAGTGTTCAAAGACCATTTCTATGATGAAATAAAATTTATTTACCACTGCATCTTTATTATGCATGAGTAGACTGAACCAGAAACCTTCTCAAAGACCATGGAATTTACTGCAAACAGAAAAAAAGAAAAAAGAAAGGTGATTTGATAATGGAGAACAGTGACACTATTTGGGCTATTGATCAGGGAAAGGTAAAAGACTGCTTAAGACTTGCTGTAAAATCCTGGAGTCAATTGAGTGTCTTTACTGATTTCTGCGGCCCTGATTTTCTAGGCAGGATTTCTAGCAGAACTTAATCAAAACAGAGAAGTTACTCAGTAGACAAGAAAGAAAGATCATTCCAGATATGAACTAATTATCTCAGAGGCAGTCAAGATAAGGAAATAAAGGTCATATTAGGAAGAGGGATGAGTAGATGAAGTGCAATAGCACAACAAGAGGTTGTAAGAACGAGAAGACAATTTCCAGCGATGGGCAGCGCCAGGGAACTGTGGAAGGAGCAGGAACAGAAGGACTGAACTGGAAGTACAACAACTCCTGCACATCTGCAGGGGACTCAGAGGAGATGAGCCTGGAGGAGTACAATTAATGTAGAGATTCAGGGTGGGATAAGAAGAGAGCAGAGCAAAGGAAACAAGGAATTGGAAATGTCAGTGCTAACGTGGCAGACAGTGAGGAGTGACTGCATCAGCAGAGGGGAGACAGAGGTGGAGGAAGGGGATGATAGATCAGCTGTGAGGATGGCAGCATCCAGATAGTGACAAAACAGCAGCCACCATTTCAAAGTGATGCTTCAAGAGCTGCATGACAGGCCAGGAAAAGAGATGGTTTTTTAGGGTTTTTCTGAGTATGAGTATTGACTGTGTCAGTCATGCATGTCAGAGGAGTCAGGAGAGGGACAGGGGTGGGGTAATTTCACTGTGAACACCAGGAATTCTCTCATTGCCATCCTAGCACAAGGCCCCCCACAAACCAACTGTGAGGGTTTGCCAATTAAGAGCTGAACTCTCTGCTTCAGAAACTGAAGAAATGGTTTCTTAGGGTATTTTTGGGGTCTATTTGGCTGTGCTGGAGACAGACAGCACTGAGAGGGGTATTAATTCCTGCATAAATAACTGCTCATAGTGATAGGACCTGCCCAGCAGAAAATCTAAATTAATATTCTGCAGTTCTTATGCAACTGTGGATGGACAGTTTGGGGAACTCTCCCAGTTACTGATACAAAGAGCTAAAATCAAACAAAGCCACTTCCAGCGCTTTCTAGAATGTGCCAATGAACATTGGGGTGTAAAATCAACACCTGAAGCTTTGAGCCATCCAAACCACTGAGAAGTTGGCACATACTCACCCTGGAACCACACATGGGGACACAGACACCTCACCCATCTGACTACATTAACCTACTCCTAACGTGAATGTTTAAACAATAAAATTATTTGAATGCTACCTGTGCTGAATATCACATATTTTATAACTTCATTACAGTGTTGAGCTAAAATCTCTCTCTCCTTAGTGCTATTCATTAAACAACAACAACAACCAAAAAAACCCAAACCCCAACACATTATTTGTTTTCAATCCCTGTTAGTAAAGATAATGTTATTCCACTTATTATAATGAAGTTAAGTGCTTCAAGAAGTCCTTCATGTGACAGCATCATCTGTGTCCTAAGTTGAAGTGTCCATATCTGACACTTCAAAAAGCATTCTCCTTGCTATGGATAACCACTGAAAAACACCCTGGGCTAAGGACCCCTTCTCATTTCCTGAAAAACTGTTCACCACCCATCTAAACTCACAAAAACATATCTAATGTTGGAGTACAAAGGAAAATGACAACTGCACTAACATGATTTCAGTGCATCTAGTGTTCATAAAGAAATGACAATTTCAAGCTGTCACGCTGCTGAAGAATTCTGAAATTGCTGTTGATGCACCATGTAACCAGAGAACAGGTGCTCGAAATGATTGGGGAGCAGTTCATATTAAATAGAGACCTTTGGAAAAGAAAGGCACATTCTGCCAGGGAAATTTGGAGAGGTTCAGCTGATAACACATATTTATGAATACTGGCAAGCAATGGCAAAAGAACAGGAGGCAGAAAGAAAAAAAATAATCCTTGGATGAGCAGAGTGATACTGCAGCAGAAAAGCAGACTCTTTCTCCACTGAGACATTATTGCCATGCACTGTGCAGGACAGTCAAACCTTTAATAATAACAATGACACAGCACGGAAAAGGCTTCCCTCTTGAAAAGAAAAATCAGCAGCTGCACTTAATGAAAATCCTATTTTCCTAACATTATCAGTATCTGAAGGACAATCTAGGTGCTTTGGGACACCCCACAGCCATTATCTCACAGAAGGTTAAATGGAGTTACCAACTCTACAGCAACTTCTCTCTTTTCACTAAACTCAAGAGCTGAAGGGATTCAGCTACAGATCCAAAACAAAGATAGCCAAAGGTGTGTAGAAAGCTGCTCCAGCCAGCGTGCAAAGCAGTGGGGAGCATTTGGCAGGTTTTAATCTGGAACTAAGACAGTCCCTTCCAAAGAACCCAGACAGTTCAATGCCCCTTTTGTGCCTCTCAGTCTCTGGAGCTTCTGCTGATTGTTTGACCAGGCTGCCTCTCCCAGAGCTGCTGCAGTGCTGGGGGTGCGAGGGATTTGTGGGGGAGGAAGAGAGAAAAGGAAATAAAAATCAAGTAAGCTCACTCAGCTGTCGGAAGTGGAAAGCTGATGCTTTAAAGGCTCTTCCCCATCCTGTCACCTTCTCCCACAGACACCTCTGAGATGCTCAGTAACCCTGGGTGTTCCTCCTGTCCCTGCTCAGGTTCCCCTGAGCAGTGCACAGACACCTCTGAGATGCTCAGTAACCCGGGGTGTTCATCCTGTCCCTGCTCAGACACCTCTGAGATGCCCAGTAACCCAGAGTGTTCATCCTGTCCCTGCTCAGACACCTCTGAGATGCTCAGTAACCCTGGGTGTTCATCCTGTCCCTGCTCAGACACCTCTGAGATGCTCAGTAATCCTGGGTGTTCATCCTGTCCCTGCTCAGACACCTCTGAGATGCTCAGTAACCCTGGGTGTTCATCCTGTCCCTGCTCAGACACCTCTGAGATGCCCAGTAACCCAGAGTGTTCATCCTGTCCCTGCTCAGACACCTCTGAGATGTTCAGTAACCCGGGGTGTTCATCCTGTCCCTGCTCAGGTACCCCTGAGATGCTCAGTAACCCGGGGTGTTCATCCTGTCCTGCTCAGACACCTCTGAGATGCTCAGTAACCCTGGGTGTTCATCCTGTCCCTGCTCAGACACCTCTGAGATGCTCAGTAACCCGGGGTGTTCATCTTGTCCCTGCTCAGGTACCCCTGAGCAGTGCTCAGAGCTCTCAGACACAGCTCATGGGATCTGAGACCACATTTGTGCCATTTGATGTCTGGGTCTGCATTAGTCAAACAGGACAGGAAAACAGCTACGAGGAAAAATGAGGAGAATTTCTCCAGTTCTTCCCCCTCCTCCTGCTTCAGCCTCAAAGCCCCTCAAACTCTGGGGCTGCAGGAGCCACAGGTGGATGGTTATAAATCCCACCTTGACCCCTGGTCACCTGCAGCATTTTATTCCTGTAGCTATCCTAGGCTGGACAGAGCTGTAAAAAACCCTCCTTTCTGAAATCCCAGCAGTGTTTGCCTTCATGATCATTCATTTCAGCTAAGTCCAGATTTTGATTATTGCATAAACAAGCAATTTTCTAATATTAAATTGCTCACCTTTATTTCAGAGAGCAACTCCTTGATTCTGTGCTGTGTGATGGCAGCAGGAAGGGAATGATCAGATACTGTGGCAATGGACATGCTGATAAGATCTTATCAATTCGGTATTTCAGTCATAGCCTTTAAATAAACCTAGATTTGCATTACTTCTATTCTTCTATCCTTTTGTAAATGCAAATAAAACATCAGCACTGGGAAAACAGTAGCAGGCTGACAAATAAACCCTTGGGAAAGCCAGGTACTGCCAGCTTCTCCTCTTTGCCTGAATATTCCCCTTTTAATAGCCACAGTGAACAGCATTTTCCCAAGTCTGAGACACACAGGTTTGAATTCAGGAATAGCTGAGGAGATCTAGAGAAGCTTCCAGTGAGGTCTAGCTCACAAAACGTGCTTTCAGAGCTTAACCCACGTGAAGTTCCTGTAAACGTGAAGCTTCTGGACTTGAACCCATCCTAAATAAGAACAAATCCATTGGGTATCCCCTGCTATCTTTGAAATTTGGTTCTAGGTCAGCAGAAAAGAAGATATGGTTGAGGCTTTAGGAGGGTAAAGAATAAAAACCTCAGTATCCCACTTGACATGCCTGACAAGAACTTTACCAGTGACTGATGAAAGTCTTGCATCCAACAGCCAAATTCTGGTTTTTTTCAGCAGAAAAGGCTTTTGTTAATTGCTGTTAATTCCCTTCTGTTAATTCCTGGACAGTCAGGCCATGCTCTGGTGCAGTGAGAGGCACATTTCTCCTGGCACCCAATGATCTGCCCTGGACATCACAAACTACTGCAAGCCAGCAAAGGCAGGAAAACAAGGTTCTGCTCAGATCACCAAACACATCCCTGGGATGAAGAGAAACCAGATGCTGAAGAGGCAAACAGAACACAGGGGAGCACAGTGACCTTGACTGAGTCCCACACAGCCCCACAGCCAGGGGCTCCCTGCTCATTACACGGGGATTTTGCTTATGTGCCAGGAGAGAGGAGTGCAGAGAACCCAACCACCCTGCTGGGCCTGCTTCTCAAATCTTCCAAAGGTCAAAATGAAACTGGAAGTAATCTGAAATGTCCTGCTCCTGCCCCTCTGTTCCCGGTGACACTTTGGAGCCACGTGCTGGACTAAGCAGCTTGACACAGAAAGTACTTGGCCATGTCTGCACAGAAGGGAGTACATGGAAAAGCATTTAACACTGACCTATTTGTGCTCCCATTTTCATCAGCTGGAAATCACAGGCTGCCCAGAAAGGGAGGCATCTACAGCTCCTGCCTGTGAACATTCATGGTACAAAATTTAAATGTGAATAAGCAATACCCGTAACTCCAGTGGTCTCCCAAACAGCTCTGCTCTCCCAAAGGAGGTGAAATGTTTGGTTCTCAGATTTGGCTCTCCTGCCCCGTGCAGGAGGTTGGGCATGGACACCAGAGACACCTGAGGAGGTGCAGGGCTGTCAGAAGAGGGGCAGTGAGCACAGGACAGGTTCTACCCCCAAACTGAGTCAGAGATGCCCTCTGGTACCTCAGGGTGCAGGGTGGACCCTTTAACACAACTGCTTTGAGATTTTTAAGATAAATTCTGACTTGAGTAGCAAAGGCTTGTTTGCTCAAGTATGACTTTTTCTTTTCAAGAGAGGCTTTAAACTTTCTTTGCCACGAGTTTCCCCTCACTCTCTTTACACTTTATATGTGGTACTGCACGCAGGTTGCGTTTCCTGCTGAATTCACACTTTTTGTTTGCTTATATATTTCAAGATCTCAATCAATCATGTTGTCAAAACAGTCTTTTTGTATCATCTACCTACCAGCACTTGTCATTAGAGATGTTCAAAGCTCCAGTGCTGTAGAGAGTCTGATTTACGCTCTGACATCTCCCACACTGAGCTTATTATAGTCATGTATAAACTGCCCTTTCACAAGCTTTAATTAGGAAATAACAAATGGTTTGGGAGCATGCTGTTAGGCAGTTTATTCCTTCTAAATTCAGTGTCTCCACTGTACTCTACCGATCACAATGTTGTGCTATGCAACAATCATGTCGATTTCTAAATTTTTGCTTTAACATTTAAATCCCTTTGTGACCTTTTCCCTTCTCCTCCATCTCCTCCTCCCCAAACACATTTTACAGTTTTCTGAATTGTTCTAGATGCAATATTTCTGAGCTGAACCAGGAATAAGCTAAAAATAAGCACTGCACCATCAGAAAACATTTATTTTATTAAAGGCCCACTGGAGAGGTGGCTTTCTTGGTAACACACCACACTCTGCATTCTAATACACCACTACAGCCTTACCATTTCACTAGGACTTTAATAAAAACTGAGATGAATTATATTGTTCAGTGGCTTGGAGTCACAAATTGCAGAAAGGGTTATATAGTTCAATTAACTAGTCCCCACATTGCCAGAGCTTATTTTATACAGTAAAATTAACGCTGGGGAAATGCCTCTGCAGCAGTTGCTGCAGACCAGGATGTTCTATCAAACACAGTCTGGAGAGAGAATCACACAGACCCCAAAGTAAAAGGGGAAGAAGTTCTAGAGGTTGGACATGAAAGCAACATTTCAGATGTGTATCTACTTTTGCATCTCTCTCTTGCAAAACTTTGTTTTCCATGTCTACAAGGGGATAGTTTATTTAGAGAAGATGCTGATTTGAAGCTCACTGGCACAGCCAGTCCTGCACTACCTGTTTATTTCCCAAAAGAATGTGGTTTAGTATTTATGAGGCAAAGTCCCAGCCCTGCCATCAGTCACTGCTGCTTTGCAGCCCCTGACCAGATTCATCACCACAACTGCCTAAAGATTGTTCTATTCCAAAATGGTGTTCTCACTGCACAGTGCCCACGGCAGCACCACACACTCTGAAAGGGCTCAGGGTGTTTCTGGCACTTGCTTGGCTGGTTTTTCCCTCCTGAGAGCTGCTTGTTGCTCAGGCACGTGGTGCCCTTCCTCCCCAGCTCCAGCTCAGGGCACTCCAGGCCACTGCTCCAGTTGCTGGGTACCAGATTTGGTCCAAATGCCTTTTCCTTATTATTTCACAGGCTCCAGCCCTGTCCCTGTGTGAGAAGCCCCAGCACAGCTGCACGGGGTGCCTGGGCTCTCCAAAGGCTCTCTGCCCCAGGCACCTCTGGAAGGGATGCTGAACAAAGCATCAGAGTTGTGATATTTTGAGCTCAGAGCCAGCCAAGAGCTGAGAACCAGCCTGCACACACTCAGGGAGACCTCAGCAGCAAGAGGCACAAAGGGCACTGAGGAATATTGAGGTTTCCACGGCATCTTTCCTAGAGATATTCACAGCAGGCTGGAAAGCAGAGGCCCTGCACTGGTAACTCATCCCTGGAAGGGCTCCAGGCTGCACCAGGCTCTGTTCCAGGGCAAGGGGTCCCTGGGGGCTGGGATGAGATTAATCCCTCCAGGGTAAATTATCCATAATTCTATACTATATATATATATATAGAGTGTATATAGATATAGATATATAGATATTATAGATATATCTATCTATATATATCTATAATTATATAATTATAACTATAGCAAAACAAGGTCCCTTTCAGGCCCTTCCAACCCAAACAATTCCACAATTTGCTTTGGTTGCTCAGCTAAACACACCAACAGCAGCCTGGTCAATGCCTGGCACTGGGGAATCCTGCCCTGCTTGGGAACTGATCTGGTTTTTTTCCTCCTCCAAACTGATCTGTTTTCCTCCATGAAAACAAGTCCTGGGGGCTGCTCAGAAAGCCTGGCTCTCTACAGGCATTTTGAGAGGTTCCTTTCTGTGGTTTTCAGAGAATAAAAATACATATATACAGAAACACTACTCCAATACTTCATTAAACCCAGCACACAGCCCTGGATAATGCACAAATATGGATTTATTTGACACATGAAGATAGATGCATCATTATAGAAGGGGTGCACTGGAGTGCACTGGTGATCAAACTAAGCCCAACCTGTTGAAAATTGTATTTCCACTTTATTAGCTCCAATCATTCATCAACTTGCAGAGAAATTCCTGCTCAAACAACATCTTTCTAAAAGGGTTCTTTGGGGAACAGAATACATAGCTTGTTTTAAAAACTGATATATTTTGTTTTAATAAAATGTTTGGCTTTGAGTACACAGACTGATACACTCTGTCAAAATGTGTTAGATCCCCAGATAACTGCATAACACCAGAGTATTATCTGACACGTTTTTGAAGTCTATTTTTACTTATTTTTGTCTATTATTTTATTTATGTTTGGCGGTCGGCTTTTTTTTTATTTATTCGCATTTGTTACTTTCAAAGCTGAGTCCTGGCATTTCATCTGAACGTTCTGTGTACTTTTGGTGTGCTCAGAGGGAGGTGCTGGGACTGGGATGAGCAGGGTTTGTCCCAGCTGATGCATCCCCTGGGATGTGGATCCAGAATGGAATTAGGCTGAGGCAGGGCCATGTTCAGCCGTGTGCTCAATGATTTCCAAAGCAGGGGAACTCTCCAGGAATGTGTTTACATTTCAGACATGAAGGACTCATTTCCAATTCTTCTACATCTGACTCAAACTCTCATTTACTTACAGGGCCTGCTATAAATCCTGGCCGTGCCTAGATCATTTTGGGATACAATGTGTTATTATCCTACATAAAAGAAATGGGGGAGAATACCTCAAGGGTGAATTAGCCTATATCAAAACAAGAAAGTGAAACTATATGTAAATTATTTGGATCCAAAGATCCAAGGAATAAAAAGGACAGAATGGTAAAATTCCAATAAATAACTGATTAGTTAGCACTCTTTATAAATCTCTCTGCTCTGCTGAATGTTTTGCCAGATTGAGTTTCCCAAGGCAAAAATACAGTTCTAGTTTATAAATAATTTTCTGAATCCACAGGAACACCTCTACAGAACTTACAGGCAATAAACAATCTTACAGAAATGTGAAATATCTCTCCTTTTTACCACAGGAGGTTTTTTCCTCCGCTCTGCTTTTGCAGACAGACCCTGAATATGACCATCTCCTGAGTATTTGCTCACCCCTCCTCACAGCACTTAGGCTTTTTTACAGGGAGATTTATATCCCAGCAGCAAAATACCTTTCAAAGTCCAGCAGGCAAAATTTGGTATCATTTGGAAGGATCCATCTGGATCAATTTAAACAGCCACAAATGGCCAAATCCTGAATGCTGAGACTATTATATGAAATCCAAGGCAAACAGAAAAAACTCAGAGGGGACTCAGAGTGTTCAGATACACCTTGGTGAGATACACAATTTAACCCAAATAGTATCACTTGTAAATTTTATATCATTCTCTGCAAGCTTATTCCAGTAATCTGCATGGAGAAATCCCTGTTTTTAATGTGAAAACCAGCAGAAGAATTGAAGAAAAGTTTCCTTTCTATTTCACTGTTGTGCCCATCTCCTTCTTCACGTCCAAATCCACCCTCAGCTCCTCCAAACCCTTTTGTCACAGGTGAACAATGCTGGTATTTCTGCTGTGTGTTACAGGAATAGCACTTCCCTGAGAATGGCTGCAGAGCTGAACAGGCCTAAATTCAGTTTCTGTGTGCTGTGAGGGTGCCTGGATGTCACAGCAGCTGCACCTCTGCTCCTCCCCGGGCACAGCAGAGCCTTGGGCACACCATGTCCCACCCATGGAATCCTGCACTAAATACTTCAGTATTTGTACTGATATTCACTGCAGGAGATGCAGAGTTCAGTGTGAAATTCTTCTGAAAAAAGCAGCTTTTCAAAGAGAAGAACTGTCTGCCTTTCAGTGTGTGTAAGGTAGAGAACAGATGCACAAACCCATTCCCTCTGTGCTTTTAATGCTATCAAAAATTCCTTCCAGGAATTCAGTGTTCTGAAAGGCAGTAAAAGCACAGAGAGGCCTAGAACCTGTGACAGCACAAAAGATGGTGAAGTCTCTGAGAGCACTGAAAATTTAAAGGATTCCATACAGAGGGGGAAAGAAGCAGGGATATCACTTTGCCATGCCCTTTGTTTCCTTCCCTCATTTTTCCATTCTGCTCTGCAGTCCCAAGCAGGAGCGTGGACAGTCCTAATTAGAGCTGGGAGCCTTAGGGAGGGAGAGCTGAGCCAAGTGATGCTGCAGAGCTCCAAATCTGGAAGGCTAAACACCCCCAGAAAGTGCAGGCTGGGGCTGAGTGCTGTGGCTCTGCTGAGGGATGGCAGCTGAGAGCCAGCAGCAGCCACGGAGCAGTGACAGGAAGCTCCAGTTAACAAGACCTGCTGGGAGGAATTTGCTGCAAACAAAAGGCAGACAGGTCTTTCTTTCTGGTTCCAAGATGTTCTGTGTTGACTTTATGAGCTTTTCACCCCTTTTTCACAGGGATCTTTGCGGGCAGTGTAAGGAAATAATGAAGAAGCTATAATAACATAATTAGAATAGGAATAGGAATAGGAATAGGAATAAGAATAGGAATAGGAATAGGATAGGATAAGAAGAGAAGAGAAGAGAAGAGAAGAGAAGAGAAGAGAAGATCATCAGCAGAAGGGCTGATGTCTGCAAGGACCAGAGCCAAAACCCCACAGGGCTGCCAAACAAGCAGTGGGAATCAGAGGAAGGCACTGCAATGTCAGGATGCTGAAAACAGGATGGATTACAGGGCCCATCCTGAGATATTTTATAATCTTAAATTAAATTGTTATTTGGACAAAAAATAATTTATTACAACTCTGTAGTGCGGCCCTACTCTATGGTGGGATGAATTAACCATTATTTCAAAGACCAGAGCACACCAGGTTTGCAAAAAAAAAAAAAAA
>VWZP01003405.1:465947-489539 GCA_013396995.1 Dicaeum eximium
AAAAAAAAAGAAAAAGCGACTGTTAACCTAAATGCAGATTAATATCAACAGCAAATCACTTGGGTATTTCTTTCAGGATTGACTAAGGAACTCTGAAATAATTTCTCACAGGCTGCTAAATGCCAGTTAGCAGGGGGCCTCTTGCTTGTTTGTTTGTCTTCTAGATGAAGAAAGACTTTTGCCTACCTGAGCTAGACCCAGAACTGTCAGCTGCTCCCCAGTTCCTGCATAAACCACTGAGGTGTCCAGATCCTGAGAAGTATTTCAAATTAATATCTGAAACCATCTGGTCAAGAAAAATATTCATAAGCGTGAAAAAAGGCAACTGGCAGGAGACAGAGGCAAAATTATTTCAATTTGAGCACCCACACAGAGGCAGTGCTAAGGCAGGACCAGGGGAACCAAGGATTTAATTTCTCTGCTCCAAACTTTCTGCCACTCTGGAAGAATAACTGCGGCTGCTGCTGCCTGAAAACGCTTTCAGCAAAAGCCTCCACGTTCCAAATGGGCCTGCAAATCTCATTCCTGCACGGGTTTTAAGTTGTTTAGTTCTGAATCAGCAGTCTAAAAGTGTGTTTAAACACTGCAGGTAACCATTTCCCATGGAACAAAGAGGGAAGAAATCAGGTTACAGCGAGGGCACCCAGCAGGACTCTCCCACTGTCTGCTCAGTGTCAATGGAAACTGATTCCTTTAAGAAAGACACGCGGGGAGAAGGGAACAGATTGTGGGAAACATGTTCTGCATGCAAGAGGGAGCCAGGAGATGGAATGCTGGATACTGTGAGATAATTATGCGCAGGGAAGAAAAGAAGAATCAGACAGGGCAGCAGCAGAATAACAATATTTCAGGAGATGGGAGCTGCACAAACCGGGCTGAATTGCAGCAGCACAAGGCAGATAATAGATGAGCATCCTCTCTCACTCTGTGCTCACTTACTAATTCATGGAAAATAACTGCCACACTGCAAGTTTCTGATGGTTTATCATTGTTCAGCCCACTAAAACTACTGGTTTTGCCAACCACTGAGTTATGAACTAAACAAGAAACATGCTACAGAGAACTGTAAATGTTTATGCATTAACTAAAAAAAAATACTTTCAGACATACTAAAAAAAAATGGATTATGACAGCTGGAAAATTGAGCAAAGGTTGCTGTAATAAGCACAAAAAAACCCTACCTGGAAAGATGCTAAGTAGGCACAAATCTGAGCTGTGGGCAGCCCAAAACCTCCCAGTTTGTGACCTTCACACAGGGGGGCTGTAAGGAACAAAATCTCCCTGGGTACAACCCCATAACACAGCACCTCACACCCCACAAAAATCTGAGGGCACTCAAAGGAGAAGGGGATGGAAATGGGGTTCACTGACACAATACCAAGATATTTGGGGGGGTTTCCACGAGTTCTACCAAGGGTCTAGCAGAACATAACACATTTAGTCTATCAAAAGAGTCAATTACTTCAGTGATTTATGTAAGATAATGATACTTTAGGTAGGAATTTTTGTTATTTTGTGGTTTTGGACTATGGAGTCACTAAAGGGTCTACAAAAGTGATGCACAGCCAACAGAAATGGCATATCAGAAAAGAAATCTGATTCTCTATTTTCAAATCCACTTGATTATCAGGAATTTGAAATTTCAACTCTTCATTAATTTCTCTTTTAGTAGAGAGAATGTAATTAGAGAAGAGAGGCTGAAAATATCTATTGGAAAATGGATCAGGGAAACAAAAGGTACTGACAAACAAAAAAGCGTATATATATATACACACACACACATATATAGAGAGTATCCCTTTTCCTTTCCTGCATATGCACAAGAAAATAGAAGAAAAATCTTTTAAACTGACTCATTTTTAAAACAAACATAAGGCTTCCACGAGCAGTAAAAGTCCAGTCAAAGAAGCTCCTGAACCTTAAAACAGATGACCTCTTCCTGTTTTAAATAATCAGTAAGCCTATGGCAAGGCCTGAGCTTTTGTCTATCTTAATTCTGAACCTGCTGCTTCCATTCTAAAGCCTTTTTAAACAGAGCAGCAGCACAAAGCCAAGCAGTGGTTCTAGCACTATCTATAACATGCAGCCTATCAAGAAAATAAACCTAAATTTAGAACATGACAGAGCAACAGCCACGATTTTGCTTGGTTTAAGGTTTTGCTTCAGGAAAAAGGAAAAGGAACATGGCACAAATCATCCCTAGATGAGACCCTGAGATTCTTCCCCCAGTTCACAAACTGGAATTATCTAAAGAGCGTGAAGACAAGGCAAAATAAACCCAGAGGAGAACAGTGTGGATGGCCAGCAAGGAGCGGCAGCTGCCCCAATCCCATCTTACCTGCAGGTCATCCCCACATCCCCCAAATAACAGAAATTTGGTGCTGTGATCATGGAATGTCAGAGGGAAGGGATGACCACAGCAGCAGCAGCAAGGAGCCTTCCAGGAATACAAACCACAGGGCACAAATCACGGATTTCAAACCTGGAAAGGTCTCAGGACTGATGAAGTGGGAGCAAACAGGAGCTCTCTGCATTGCTGGGAAAGGAGTCAACAGAATTAGGGAGCAAATGAAACACTCTGGAATGGTTGGTAATTACCACAAATGACAAGTGTGAGGCTCAATCACAGAAAGCAGCAGCAGAAGAAGCCCAGATATTGTAACTGCAGGAAAAGATAATCATGTGTATAATAAAGTAACAAAGAAAATTGTGGTAACCAGGAGATCAGAAAGGATTCTGCAAGGGATAATACAAAAGAAGGAGTAATAGAGAGTAATTTCAGAGACCAAAATGAGGAAGCTGGGGAGAAGGAATGGTGAGGGAGTAGGAGGGATTTTATAACATGCTGGATAGAGTTGGTTTTTTTATTTTAAAGACCAAGCTAATTAGACTCTGAATAGTCATCTAGAACAAAGGTTAAGCATCAGCTTTAAGGCAGAAGAGAGCACTCAAGGTGAACCTATCACAGATTTCAAAGCTGCAGTAAAAAATAAAAAGAAGATGATGGAAGACTGGCTTAAAATTTTAGGGACAGAAATAGCACATGAAGTGACAATTTCTCCTGTGGTTTTGTTGTTGTTGGGAACAAGTGGTATGCATACAAATCATGAAGTTCAGGTTTTGATGCACTTTCAGAAAGAATGTATCAGGGTGCAGTAGTTTACAGTTAATGGAAATATTCTAATTATTGACTATATGTGAAAATGACATCGACACAAGTCAGGAGACTTTTATCTTGTAAAATGTACTTGGTTTGCTTTTCTGCTTGTTATGACATGATGCCTGGAAATGTGATTGCAGCCAGATATTCCTGTTAATGCAGAGCAGGACCTGCACGCCTCAGCTCCAAAGCAGAAGGGGAAATGGATCCTACACGAAAAATAATTACTCCAGGTAGCACCTCATCCCAGACATCATAATCCTTTCGTTTGAAATCACAATTCTTCCAAACCTGAAAAATTTGCATCTTTGTCTTATCCTAAGTCTGGGTGTGTTGAAGAATCTTGGTGGAAACTCAGTCCTGTGCAGACACCAGGGACAAAACCCAGTTCCAACTTTTCCCCAGTGCCTCACCCCAGTCCTGCTCAGCCTTTGGGCAGTGTCATTTTGTCAAAGGTGTTTTGGTCAACCCCTACAAGCACTCTGCTCTGCTCTGGGCTCACTCCTGGCATCCACAGCACGGCTGCCTCACTGCTTCTTTTCATCTCTTTTGCTCAAATGCAACAGCATCCAATGAATTTATACTGTATGTATTTATTAGAAACATCTGCTCTTCTAAAACCCTATAAAGACTTTCAAAGTATCCTATAAAAATAAGTAAAAGCACCATCAAGTTCGTGGGGATTGTCTGTATGTTTTAAATTTTTTTTCAGTATTTTTTCTAAGGAATCATTTTACTAAGTGTAAAAGAAATCTATGTATAAATAATTCATTTTATCTGAACATATATTGGTCATTGAAATGCAACTTATCTTTATTTTGAGAACCTAAATAGACTTCAGATGTTCTTTCTTTGATATCTTGTAAGGTGATACATTTCTGCTACAAGAATGATCGACTCTGCCTTTCTCACTACATGTATATATTTTTGTATCTTTTTTCCCCAGGAATATTTAATGAGATTTTTTTGTTTGTTTGTTTTCTTGTGTTGTGTTTGGGTTTCTTAAGTGGAAGTTATATTTTCCAGTACCATAGAAAAACCCAGGCTAGATGCAAACTCCTGTTCAGAGGAGGGCGAGCCACGGGACCAGCCCAGATCACCCAACACTTCACCCACTCATGTCATGAAAACCTCTCAGGATGGAGATTATCCAACCTCTCTGCACTGCCTGCTTCTATGTTTGACTGTTCCAGGAGAAAAAAAAAGAAAAAAAAAAGTACTAAACGTCAAAAAAAGCCTTTGCTTCCACCCAGCAAGAGCTGCTCTGCCCACTGTCTCTCATCCTCCCACTGCAGCACTGGCAGGATGCTCCTGTGCCTTCCCTGCCTTCTCCAGCCTAAAGAAGCGCCCAGCCCTGCTGAGTTCACCTGGGCCAAGGAGTTTGATTTGTCCTGGTGTCTGCAGGGGTGGGCACCAGGCTGGGCACAGGGATCTGGACGTGTCCCCAGGGTCCTGGCAGGGGTGGGAGCTCCCTCTCCTCACCCTGGCTGTGCTGCTGTCCCTGTGCCCGGGCTGTTGGCTGCAGCCAGATGCTGCCAGCTGCTTTTTGGCAGAGCTGCTTTTTGGCAGAGCTGCTTTTCATCAGAGCTGCTCCCCAGCCTGCCCCAGTGCCAGGGCTCTTCCCTGGGCACGCTCCTTGCTGGCCCCACCAGCCTCCTCCTGCCCATCCTGCCAGCCTGGCTCTGAAGGGCAGCAGGTGCCCAATTCCCAGACACTCCTGTCACTGGGAACCTCCTGACAGGTTGGTCTCATTAGCTACAGGATATTAAACTGCCTGTTTGATAGGACAAATGAAATTGCCGCTATCTTAAATGGGTGATTCCACACGCGGAATTTAATTGGAATGACTGATACCTAATTTCACCTGCACACATTAAAAAAAATATGAGGATTGAGACTGTCAAGTACAAATCTGTGCTAAAATGCTTCCCCTAAAATGAAGGGCAGATCCCGAGCCCAACAGCTCACTCCTCTGCTGAAAGCATTCCAATTTAATCCAGAGTATTGCACAGACAGAGCACTGAAGAAACACTGAGGGGAAATAAGTCTCATAATATCTGTAAGTGTGCAAAACCTTCCTAAATAGAGTAAAAGCAAGTGGAAGTATAAAGCTAAAAAGACAAGAGTTGATTATTTCCCGGTATAAGCACTAGAAAACACATTACGACTGTAAACCACAAAGCAAACATGTTTGAGGTGTGATACTCCAAGTGCAGTATTTCTGGAACAACAAATTTGGTGAAACCTGGAAAATGACTAGATACATAAAATTTCAAGCTGCAGTGTCAGTTAAGTGACAGGTAAATTAAAGCACAACAGAACAAGGACACTGATTTGGTTCAAAATTCTAAGTCTGCAGCAAGAATTACATAAATAAATTGGCAGGCAGGCACAGACATTTCATATAGAAGATGACAACAAAACCAGCAGAGAGTTATGAAATCGTGAGTTGTTATTACAATTCTTGGAGACATTTTCTGACCTTCTTCAAACTCTTTATATTGGGGAAAGCTCAGACACAAATGCCAGGACACCAGCCAGGCAAACTGAAGTGTCTGGTTGGCTGTGGAATCTTTGGGGACGGCAGTCCCTGAGGACAAGGAGCTGATTTGAAGCCCTGCAGCCCAGTTTGTGCCCGAGCTGCCAGGACAGCTCAGCTCTGCCCTGCTGCCATTCCCCTCCCTAAGGCTCACCAAGGCAGGCAGCAGGGTGCTGATATCTCCAATTTCCTCTGGTGGCTCAGAGGCTGCTCCCAACAAGCCTCATCCCTGCAGAAGAGACAGTTCTGACAGGAAATGTGAGTGCTGAACACAAGCTGAGCCAAGCTCCAGGCTGTAAACACAACACTGACTTTACACTGCAGGGAAGGGCCATGGCACAAGGGTCTATCGTGATTGCTTTTTGAGTGGGGTGATGGATCAGGACTCTGACTCCATTATCAGAAGGTTTATATTATTTATTAAAATGACTCCATTGCTCAGAAGGCTTTTGGGCTACAGGCGCCCATGTTCAGAGCTAACACGCTTTCTTCTTCATGGTCAGTACAAGACTGCTGGAATGCTCAGAATTCCAAGATAAGAATTGTCCATCTCACAGGTTAACAAAGAGAGACAGTTCTCATCTCCTCTGTGGGAGACAGAACAACCAGGGACTCATGTCCTTGAAACCACACACAAAGATTTGTTTTTACAGAAATCTGCTTAGAAGTGAGCTTTCCCATGGAAGGAAAAAACTCAGCAAGTTTCCATCTAAGAAACTTATGAAATGTCCATGACAAGTGTCACTGCTCCAGGACATCCCAGCTGCTTTTGCAAGGAGGACTGGAGCAGCCAGCACTGGTGGAAGGGCTGCCAAGCCAAGGAACAGTGCCCAGGGCAGTGGTGGGTTCTCCATCCCTGAAGGGGTCAGAGGAATGTGGATATGGCACCTGGGGAGGGTTTGGTGCTGGGCTTGGCAGAGCTTCGTGGTGGGACTCGGTGATCTCAGAAGGCTTTTCCAGCTAAATGATCCCATGACTCTTGGATAAACAGCTTATTCTGAGGTTGTTAGCTGAGGGAAAAAACCCCAAAGAGTGGGAGGGGAAAAAAAGCAGGAAAATGCATGTTGCTCCAGTGTAACTGCCACAAATGTAACAGTGCTGCCAAAAATGTCTGAAGAAACTTTCTATAGCAATGGCCAGAGACAAGGAAATGATCAAGTCAGGATGTTTCAAAATGTCCTGTCTGAAAATTGTCCCATCGTAAGTGAGGCAAAATAATGCTGCATTTATTCCCAGTTCAAACTGTGTAAACTGAAAATGTCTCCATTAAAAGGGGTTTAACATACAAGGTGTAGTCTTACACTGTAATAAAGCAGGAATTTACTCATGGTCAATTATCCCATATCAGCTGGGGGCAGGTGGAGGGGGGAGGATGGAGTTCCCAGCTGAGTGCCAGTAATTTCTTAAATAGCTGAAACTCATTTGCTTGTTATAGTCTAAATATCATTTAATTATCCTAACAGTGCAGACCATGTGGCAGTTACTGGCCAAAATCTCCAGTTTAATTCTCTGCAGTACAAATGTGCCAGGTGTAAACCAAGTCTGGATGTGACTTCTGAAAGGTGCAGCATCTGCAACTCTCTGCCCAGGATCCTGATGATTTTAGAGAGCTTCTGTGAGCAATGACTTGAATAAAGGTATCTAGAATTTGGTACCTTGAAGAAGCAAACCTGCTTTAAAAGGTAAATTCTGTGTGCCTTGCACATGCAGGACTCTCCTAGACAAGTTTCAAACGAGTCCTGCTGTTACTGCATCACACTGCTCCATTCTCAGTAAGGAAAAAAGAAATGTAAACATGAAAGATCTTTAGAAAGTGTCCTTCCTCAGAGATATTTTTTCCTCTTTATATTTCAATTCCTTTTTCTATTTCCACTAAGCCTGTGGTTTTTTGTTTTCTTTGCTGAGAGAAGTTTTAGGCTGATTGCTCCCAAGAATGCCAAAAATCACATATCATTGTCCACAGTAGCTTGTCTGAAGCTCTGCTGTACCTAACTGCATCACCTTTCCCAACATTTCAGATCAGAATAGCACAAAACTGCTGCTTCTCATGTCACAGAGGTGAGTTCTCTTGTGAGATTGTACGGAACAGCTTGTGAAAACTCACTATTATCTGAATCCAAATACACAAAATAATCCTAAGTGGTTGCCATTTTACTGATAGTCTGTGAGACATGATTGTGTCATTTACTGCATTCAGCCACTAAATGACAACATGAGCTGGAACTGTGTGAACAATTCTTTTCAGAGCCATATGTCTGCAAATTGTCTGAAAATTGCCAGCACAGTAGAGGAGGGGGAAAAAACCCCAACAAAACAACATTTTAAAAAATCCTCCCAAAACAAACAAGCAGTTGCTTTGAAAATCCAATTTGGAATAACACCACTCCACCCAACTGAAGCGACTTCCACTCTTCCCTCCAAATGCACACATGTGAATGGAGCAGGAGATGATTCAGGGAAATTGCACATGTAGCTGCACAGAGAACCAATCAAAGTCACAGAAAGTGACATTTCTCTCTCAGTGTTAATATGGCAGATCAAGATGACAGGACAAAATACAGCAAAAATAGATACAGCAGCATCCATGGAGAGATACAATCCTGTAATCCCCCCAGAGACTCCTGGATACAGACATTATTTACACTGATTTGTAATAGAAAATTGTTTGCTTTTTGCAAGCAGAGGGGATGTTTTGTCCCAGCAAGCAAAGCATAAGCGTTTGCTCAAAGCTGAATAAAACTTACATGACAATTATTTACTGGAACCTTGTGAGAGCCAAATCAGACATGAAAGAAGCAGGTACAACTCACATGGAAGTTCATGATGGAGTTTCACCTCAAGAGATTGCCCCTCAGTCATGGGGAAGGGGAGCTGACAGGAATTTTCTGCACAGGGCTTTATTCGGTGCTGCTCCTCTCGGGTTAAATGAAAAGTTGCCACAAAACTTTAGGTTTATGCTGGTTTTGCTCAAACTGACATGAACACAAACAGTGCTGCACACACAGGCTGCTCTGACCTTTCACTGAACTCAAACCCCAAAGGAGAGGCTGCTCCCATCATCCCTGCCCATCCTGGCTGTGGTCAGCCCCCTGCCAGGGGAGCCAAGGATCCACACTCAGACTTCCCTCCTGGAAGCTTGGCTGCATTTTCCAACAGCTCCACCTGGTCTAACAGAAGAAACAACCTCCTCTTTGGGATTCTGCTTTCCTCCCACCCTCAGGCACCAGTCACATGCAGGTGCCTCAGCAGGAGCACACCATAAATCCAATTTACCTTCCTTGCCCTTCCCTGCATCCTGAGGAGCAGCTGGCTGTGCAGGGGGCTGTGCTCACCTGAAGAACCCTCTTGGCACATCACACAGCTACAACTGCCCCACAGAGCAGCTGGCAGGAGCTGCAAATCGGGGCCCAAGAGCTGGCAAGGTCCTCCCATCCCATCTCAGCTCCACATCATTTACAGCTCCACGACAAAACACCAAATCAGAGCAAGATGTGAGTGAGTCTTACAGCTCTTTTAGAGCAGGCAGGGAGGCACCAATGAAACCCAGCCACCTTTTACATCCCATTCTCCCTGCCAGAGGGGTCAGTAAGGTTTGGTTCTGGTTCTGGAGCAGTTAAAAGTGTTCAAGGGCAGGCAGCCCCCACTGTCACCCTCGGCTCTGGCTTGTGACTTGTCCCTTCGGACGGCTGGAGCACAGAGGGGAGGCAGGCACAGAGCTGCCTGCTGCTGAGAAATGGTCTGGGAGTCCAGGAGCCTTCCTGGGGCTGAGAGAGCTGTGAGGCTGTGCTCCAGCAGCCCTGGCACAGCCTGGCTGGGCGCTGTCCCCAGCACAGGGACAGCAGCTCTGTCACACTCAGCTCCACTCCATCCCACCTGAGCCCCCAGTGCTGCTTCAGCCCACAGCAAACTGCCAACAGCAACAGCAAAAACAGCCCAGCAGCTGCCTGCAAGACCTCCAGCTCCAGTTTTTCGAGTGAAAACCATTCAGAGCTGCAGTTTGCTCTCCGTGCGTGCCAATCCCACTTTGGAGTAAAATCCACGGAATCAGCTGTTCTCTGGGACAAAGAGTATCAGTCTTTCATCCTGATCTCAAAGCTCTCCCACTGTGTGGAACAGGGCCCCAGTTTAGCTCACTGCAGTGGGAAAAGCTGATCACAAAAGTCACTGCTGAGTCAATTACCTGTCTTTTATTAGAGGGAGATTTTAAATAAAGTATTTAATTTGTGACATTTCTCGGTGGAAAGGGAAAAATGGAAAATATTGAGCAGGGTTATTAGTTTGCATTGCACGTACAATATTAGCACAGTTGTGACTGTTTGAGAGAACAAATTGTTAAGCTTGTACATGTGAAGATGCACAGGAAATATTTTAAATTCAACTTCCATGAGCTCACTTGAATTATTTGAGTTGTTCAAATATTATTCAAGTTAGACTCATCTTATTGGCAACAGAAACAATGCCATGTGACTTATTATTTCAGATTCCTGCATCTAATCAGTGCAGCTGGAAAAGTGAATATTGAATTAACAATTGATCATTAATTCATGACAAATGGTACTGAATAAATCCACAGAGGAAACAACTGTGAACACTCACTCTTCTGGCAAGTGAACACTCACTCCTCTCTCTCCATCAGCTGATAGGGCCAAAATCTGCCTCATAAATTTTAGACTATAATTCAGTTCTAAGTCGCAGATTAATACTGATAAAGTGGCATTTCATTTTGACACTTCGTTTTCAGTGGGATGGGATGAAAAGCTGTTTTGTAGGTTCTACCACACAGATTTTTAAGACTTAAATTTTTTTTTTTCTTTTAATATGGACCTGGTGCTCCCAAAGGAACAAAGTTTTTTTTTAGTTCAGTTAATTCCATCAGCCTTGGTGAACATCCCAGGGTGCTGCTCTTGTCTGTGCAGCCAGAGCCCCTTCTGCCCCCAGACACTGAACCCTGCCCCTCTGACAGTCAGAATCTTGCAAGTTTAAATTACAATTTAAAATGTGTATGCTGATCAAATTTGTCTTGATGAAACTCATTAGAAAATAAACAGCAGAGAAATCAGGGGGCAGCTGCCCCCACCCACCCAGCAGCACTGGGAGCTGGGACTGGCACAGGGTGCTGACTTCTTCAGCTGAAAAAGTTACAGCTGGGAGAGAGCTTTGGAGTGGATCTTTTATGAGATATCCATAAGGTTTATTTTGGTATAAGATAGCCTTTTACTAGGTAGGTCACATTCATTCCTGATTAAAAGCATCCACATGGGAAATTATACACAGGACTGCAGCAGTGCAGCAGCTCTGATACAGCTCCACTGCTAAATCACTTCACTCACACAAGCTGTACATTCATTTTCTCCATGTAGAAGCTCCCTAAAATCAATGCATTATCAAATTTACTTTGGGGGAGAGATAACCAGACTGACTGGTGATGGAAGAGCCTCTCTGAGCTGGAACACCACAAAAATGGCACATTTTGCCAAAAAGGAGGAGTCTGAGGAGCTCCAGCTCCCAAGCACAGGTGAGAACAGCACAGCACAACGCAGGGGGAGCTTGGGGAAACCAGAAGTGAACACAGAGTGGTTCACAAGCACGAGAAGATGTCTGGGATGCATTGCTCTCCTCCCACTAAAGCCAAACGCCTGTGATGCAGTTCCATTTGCAGCTCTGGGGCTGTGCTGGCAGCCCTGCTCACAGCAGCCAGTCCCAGGGGCTGGGCTGGCTGTGCCATGACCCTGCAGCCTCAGTGCCTCAGTGACCCAGGGTTATAAATGAGTAATCCGAATTTGACCTGATCATTTATGGCACCCAGCACGGGCAGCTGGAGCTGGGCACTCACAGCCCTTCCCCAGCTCCACTCTGCACTCAGTGGAGATGCAGGGCTCTGGGGTAGGGTCTGCCCCCAGGGAACAAAAACAACGAGGCAAAGGTCTGGGAACCTGCCCAAAGCTGTCCCAGGAACTGGGAAATCCTGGCCAGAGGAACTCTGTGAGATCTGAACTCAGGTACCCAAGAACACCAGCTCACAGGATAGACAGGGATTAGCTCCAAGTGGCCCCAGGGATCAGGCCACAGGGTCAGGAGGGATGCAGGGGTTTGCTGCTGGCTCAGCCTCTCTGCCCTGCCTTTGGGGCAGCACCAGGCTCCCTGATGGGGGTCAGCATCACACAACATTTCAGTGTCTCCTGTACAGACACACAACATTTCAGTGTCTCCTGTACAGACACACCACATTTCAGTGTATGCTGTACAGACACACAACATTTCAGTGATTCCTGACACAGACACACAACATTTCAGTGTATGCTGTACAGGCACACAACATTTCAGTGTCCCCTGTACAGACACACAACATTTCAGTGATTCCTGTGCTGCACAGTGAGCATTTACAGATCCCAGAGAGGTGAGCTAATGCTGGAAGGAGCCACACAAACACCAGCAGCAGTGTGAGTTAAGTCACTGGTGCCTGACCTCAGGAACAAACCATATCTGCTTGTAGAATGTTGGGATACAATCCTCCCCAAACTGCTGGAGAGGGACCCCTTTTATATTCTGGTCCCCAGGCACAGACTGTGTGTTCTGCTCTGTGAGAAATGAGAATATCACATGGTAAAAGTTAGCTGATCTCACAATTGTATTTAGGGGGAAAATGCTTTAAAGAAGTACTGAAGCAACCAAGACAAATGACATGGAGGCATCCCAATCTAACGAGCAGGGCCTGGCATGTTCCTGCAGATCGGAATTCTTTTCTCAATTAAACAGTAGGAGTGGACTGCTTTGCAAATATTTAATTTCCAAGCTTCTAATTACAGTGGCTGAGTTTTTCTCCTGAGGAAACAGGTGTTGACACAAGATCTGACAGATCCTAGCAACTGGCATTTGCTGGTCCCTTTCTCAGTTTTACAAACACACATGGAAAAAAGGAAAATGCACGATCTAACCTAAGAGACAAATATTTGGGCTGTGCATGGAGAATTTTTTGATCTTTTTGCATGGTGAGCTGTTTGTAATCTGGCTCAGCTCTGCCAGAGATGGAAGTTTCAGCATGCTCCATTTTGAAATGGCATCATCCTGGCTGTGAAAAGCTGCACACATGGGCCACTTTGGAGGAAGTAATTAAATACATTCACAATGAAATCCTTTCAGTGAGGGGGATTTAATCTTGTCATCTTCCCTAGACACATCAAAAAGGGAAGTAAAACGCACAGAAGAAAATATAAAGAGGATATCTGTTGTACTTCAAGAAAACCCATGAAAATCTATGATGCTTCCAGTTCAGCTTTAAACTACAAATGGGAATAAAGTCAAATTTAGAGTTTAAAGTATAACCTAGTTCATTAGCATGCTCTAATACTGCTAAAATTTTAATGTGTTTGATGGAAGCAAGATAACCATAAAAAATGCTACCTACCACGTTGTTTTGCTGCACTGCCTGTGTGGAGCTAATTACAGCCTCCCTGCCTTCACTCTAGAATTTCTTGCTTTTGTGGGTTTTATCCATTGTCCTTAATGTTAAAATTCAGGGTTTGTCTGAATTACCATTCTATTGTGGTATTAAACTTGTGTTGGGGCACATTAACAGCACTGTGTCATCACAAGTTCAGTTATTAATAAAAGTAACCATTGTATTCAGTTTGTTTCTGTATTTGGTCCCCACCCTCCCTAACCCCCACCCCCCAAAAAATTATTATTTACTTATCTCCTGGAACCATTGTGTTCCATCAGCTGAATACACACTCATTGAGCTGACTACTGTTTTGGAAATGCACAGTACTTACCCATTTTAGTAGCCTATTGTCTCTGTTCCTACTGAGAGGGTTTTGAAAGTGCATTTCTGGCACAAAGCACAGAAAGCTCTATGGGCTGGCTACTGCAGACACGCAATAAATCCATCCTTCACGCATGCTTCTGCCTCAATAACATGAAAATCAGCTGAGCATCTTTTACACCACTGAAAAATGGCTGAGGGACCTGCCTCACCTCGCTTTGTTCTGGTGTTGAATTATTTCTTACTGCTCCTCCTTTCCCCTCACCAGGTGGAGAAGGCTCTGCTGCCTCAGCCCAGCTGCTCTGACACCCCCAGGTGTGAGCTGAGAGCATCAGTGCCTCATCCCAGCCTGGAGCAGGCGTGGCCCATCCCAAATTCTCTGTGCCCTGGTTGTCCCAGCCCTGCAAATATTCAGCCTTTTTGGGGCTGTCTGAGGGAGCCTGCCCTGGCACTGAGCCATGGGCAGGTGTGTTAGAGAAGGGTTCATTTCCTCTTCTTCAAACCTACTCACTTTTATATTGAATTCCTTGCTATGTAAATAAGAAACCAGTTCAAGGTCTGCTGGATTATTTGTTACTTCCACATCGTCCAAAGGCACGCCAAGCTCAGAGAGGAATTCAGCCAGAAAGGACTTTTGAAAATGTCTGGTCTGACCTTTCATGTAACACAAAATCCAAAACACAAGAGCATAAAAGTTAATGTCTTTACCACAGGGATGGATCCAGATGATTCAACCTGAACTGCACAAAATGCATCCATTTTTAGTGCTGCCAAGTGATGCAAGGTGCACACGTTCAGGTCCCCGTGGTGCTTTACCTGGGCTGATCTTTCTGGGTTTTACAGAAGCCAAGGCTCCACAGAACCACATGCTCTACCTTGTGTTTTGTTTGCTTTCCAATGCATTTCAGGTCAGTCAATTTTGTCCAGTGCACCGTGCTCAGAAATGAAGAACATTTCAGCTCTAAATTCACTTCACTGATACTCAGTAGGCGAAGGAGAGACCAAGCCTTGAGCCTACAAAGTCAACATGGTCCCAACAGATGGAGTCTACCCAGGCTGAAAAAAACCCCCAAACTCCCACAAGGTCCAATAATCAGAAAATAGTGGCAGCAAATGTGCTCAGTGTCAATGTGGCAGTCAGTCTGCAGGAGCCCTGTCAGTGGGATATAAACAGAACCTGCTCCAAGGTCCAGGCACAGGTCCATCTCCTCCTGTCCCCCTGCCACCTCCTCTGCTTCTCTACTTCAGCTGACAGCCATGTGATCTCAGCCTCTTCTTACCTGAATGATAATCTAAACATAAACTTCCCTTCCAATCCCAGGAACATTTCTAACCCATTTATAAGCTCTTCTTGCTGTGTCTGCATCCCTGTGCAGCTCTGACACCAGAAGCAGGCACAGACATCCTAGTGACAGTCTTGGTAAGGCTTTACCCAAAGCCAGGCTCACTTTCCCACTTATGCTTTATAAACTTTCTTCATTTATCTTCAAAGATCTGGTTCATCACTGTGCTGAGAGCTGCTGTTTAGGGGATTTCTTCTGCCACCCCTAAAGCTCAGTGGAGTGAATTTCCAAAGTCCAGAGCCCTCAATCTACACGTGCTGCTCCCACACAAGTTACCTTGCACTGGTTTTACTAGACAGCCCAACTGACTAACAAACCCGGAGAACTCAATAAAAACAACTTGTCTTCTCTTTTGTTACTGCTCTGCCAATATTTGCAAAGCCTGCAAGCTCTGCAAAAAAAATTACATGGGCAATTAAATTCACTGAAAAGAATGTTAAGTCTTAGGCCACAGCTCAGCCCCAGCCTGGCCCTCCAGAAAGAGCACTGCTCTCTGATCTCTCTCTTCACAACTATATTTTGATATCTACCAATGGCTTGGTTTTTAAAAGACACACAGATAAATCCAAGCTTCTAGTCCAAATGTCATGCAGTATTAAGTTCTGATGCCCAAGTACACAATGTCAGTTAATCTGAATTTATCAACCTGCCCATAATCCACTTAAAAAAACACTAAAAAACAACAACAAAAAAAACCCCAAACCCCCAACAACTAATAAAAGATACTAATTGTCTGTCTGACAAGGTCTGCATTTTCCAAGTAACTGCTACTGTTAATGAAATTTTTAGCTGCCAAGCCTTGCTGATGAACTCCTGAATCAAGTGTTTTGTTATTTTACACAGAATCAATATCAGGCCAATTTGCCTGCAGCTTCCTGGTTGTTCTCCTTTCCCTCTTTAAAGTAAGAAACAGTAGATATGTTATCTCAGATTCTGTGACATTTCCTTGGTTTTCAACACTGTTTAATTAGTGATTCAGAAAGCCTCTCAACTTTTAAAAATGATTCTTACGAAATCCAACATATTTTTTCCCCATTCTCCTTTGTTCCAAATGACAAACCTATTTCTGCCACAACAGACTGAATGGATGCATCCACCTGCCTCGTGCCAAACTCCAAGCAGATACATCAATTGAACATCTCAGTTTACTGGTTCTGCATTAGTTATGATATTCTGCCAATAACCCTTATTTCGAATTTTCCCTTCAAGGAAGGCTGGTTATCTGCGTTGCTCCTTTCCAGCAGTAAAAACCAAGTTCTGCACAAACAGCTTCAGACTGTAGGGAGGAAATAAAAATGCTCTTGAACTCTCCAGAGAGGTTTTTTGTGGCCTGGCACACACCTAAAGGAAACCATGACCCTCACAGTCACCTTGACACAGAATTTCTGCCTCTCAAGTTTACACCACTCTCCCTTTTTCTGAGCAATCTCTCTGCAGAGTAGGAAAAATATCTGAGCTTTGCAGGTTGGTTTCTCTGGGAAAATTAAGTTGGTTATGCAGAGGCTGCTAACACTCTTGTACCTAAAAATCCCCAAACAATCCCATCTTCTGGGATTTGCAGCTCTCAGCTCTCGAGGAGCAACTCCAGACCCAGGACAGAGCTTAATTTGAGTTGGGGCAAAGACTCTTTTGCCTAACTCCTCTTACCCAGAAGTTCGTATAGCCCAAAGTTAATGGATTCTTTCTATCAGGACTAAACATTTACCAGTACATGAAGGAGAAGAAACCAGAAATATTTATGCAGCAGAATTTCTTGGTATTTTCTGTACTGCAGGTATGAGACTGTCAGTGCCCCACAGCACTCAGCTCTTTGTATCTCAGGGCTGTATCCTACACCTCTCAGGGGCAGAGATTTTATCAGACAGGTGCAAGTGACTCCTGATGTTAATGATTTTGAAATAAGATAAAAAAAGAAAGTTTTGGCTACTTTGTGTTGTATATTTTTCAATGGCCACTGCTGTCTCATAAAACTAATACAATTTAAACCCAATGAAAAATGCCAGGATCAAAACCGCCAAATTAAAAAAAAAAAGTCAAAATGAAGCTGGTTGTTATCACAGAAATTAAATTTTCTGATGAACCCCAAACATGCATTCCACTACTTGAAAGTGGAAATGCCTTTGAACTATCAAAAACCCCCCAATGCACAAATGCTGAATTTCAGCCAGCTTCAGTAAACAGTTTATCAACACTCATTACTCACAGCCAGAGCAGCAGTGCACACAGGCTCAGCATATGCTGCTGACACCCAGCTCCCAGGGAAAAGAGCCACTGCTCCAAGATCTGGTTACTTAAGCCTGAGAGCTAAGAGACATAAAGGAGATGAATCTGTAATTATAGCCCAGTTACTATGCAAATACTTCAGCACATTATCTGGGTAAGAAATCTAGGTCTTGCCTTTCAGAACAGTTTCATTATTAGAAACGATTATTGCCTTTATTCCACCACTGTGATATTTCATGCATTTTATAGAGCACAGATAAGGAGCAAACAAGAGCAAACAGCTTTTACCTCTGCAATTCTCACTGGCAGCATCAAAATCACAGCCCTGAAAGGACCAGAGCTGAGAAACACCCAGGGATTTTAAATCTGTGTTTAGTAGAAAGCCTCAATAACAGCTTGCATCTCGTATCTTAAGGCTGCAGCTATTTTTAAGGAGTTCATGAGGTTGCACACGCAGCTGGACCTGCACAGGTCAGACCCACGGTGGCTCCTGGTGTCAGGCAGCTGCTGAGCCTGTAATGGCTCATTAACATCTTGTCCTGGCCGTGAACATCATTTTTAAGCCTGTTTTCCTCTACTGGCACTCTTGACTGTGCTTGTGTGAGAGAACTAAGGCAGGAATTTCCCTGATGAGCAGGGATCCCAAAGGGAGCTGAAGGCACTTCCAGCCCCAGGGAGCCAGGGCTGCTGCAGACTTTGCTGCTGCACGGAGCAGGAGCAGGGCTGGGATGCTGCTCTGGGCTGAGCACACTGCCCTGGGTAAGCACATCAGGCCCAGCTGGGCATGGCAGGGCTTTATCTGCAGAGGATGCAAGCTGCTTTAAAGCTTGGCTGAAATGGAATTCAGAAAGGAGGGAAATCCACGGGCAAAGACTTGCCATTGAAAACGTCCTGCACCTCAGCCACAGCTTCATTATCTCACATTCACTGGGCTACTTCAAACATCCAACACGTTATTCACAGCCACAGAGTTTTCACAGAATCAGCAGAGGAAGGAAAAAGGACGCTTAAAAAGAACTTTCTGCTCAGGGAAGTGAAAAAGCAAGCTGTCCTGCATACTTCATCGAGTGCCTCGCATTTATTAAAGGCAAAGGAATTTCTGCCTGCTGATGTGAATGGGCCAGATAGAATATCTGTCCCCAGAGCACCAGGAGCCACCAGGGCCAGCTCGATTGGGTTCAGAGCCCTGATGCAACCTGTGTGAGGCATTACTGCATGAACTGCTGAGTTAGCACCGTGGGGTTGTTTTTGCAAAATATTTCGTTTGCATCTTCTGTCAAGCAAACAAAGGCAGTAATTGTGGGGAGATGTGTTTTGATTTTTCTGTGCTGCTGCTGCCTCGTCCCCAGATGCAAGCACCGTGTCAGGCAATTCACAAATGACACCTCTGCAAACAAACATTATGGTTGATCATTAAAGATTGCTGTGATATTTGCAGAAAGGATAATAGGGATCTGGACAAAACAAGAGTGCTATCTGATACAAGGGAACAGTTGGTTTTATGCAGTGCTGGATAAATTCACTACAATTTTTTGCGTCTCCCTGCTTGCTGTATTTTCTCATTTCAAGGACAGACCTGTATTCGTTTCCAAACAGAGAGCATATTGTTCTACATGTTCTATAGCTCCTGAATCACACTAATTTATATGACTACATTTTTAATTTAATGATTGATATGTTGGCTTTGCAAACTGACTGTCAGAATAATTCATATAGCATTAAAAAACCCAAGTGTACAGCAGTTTTATTAATGCACCCTTAAAGAATAATGAAACCTTCAGGCTCGCTCTGATGAATTCTGGTGAAACACTCGTGAATGATGCTGTGCATGTGGGCCTGTCCCTCAGCTGGGGAGGGGGCAGCGAGGAACAGGAAAAGCAAAAATTTCCAGTGATAAAATGGAAACACTTTCCGAAATAACCTTCAGCTATTGAGTCCTGGTGGGAGAAACGGCAGCTTCAGACTTCCACTTCTTCATTCCCCAGGATCACAGGATTATGAAGGATTGTTTCTTGGTTTGCCTCATTGAAAACCCCAGGCACAGCTGCTCCAGCCTCTGCAGCAGCACCAGGGCAAGCTCTGCGCGCTCGGGGCACGTCCTGCAGCCCCCAGTCAGCTCTCCAGTGGCTGCTGAGCTTCAGGGGTAAATGCAATGCCAGCCCAGCCCCCTGAGAGCAGCACGGGTGTGAGCACAGGGTGAATCCCTGGGCACAGGAGAGGGGCTCCCAGAGCACCAGCAGGGCTTGCTTGCAGCCAGCCCAGCTCTGTGGCCAAGGGATGAGCCAGCAGCCACTGCAGAGCTCCCTTCTGCATTCCTGCCTCAGGACACTGTGGTACAACTCCTGACACTGCGCTGCAAAACATCAGCACGTTGTGGCTTTTCCTCAAAAATCCAGAATTTAATAACTTTCAGTTAATCCAACAGTTACCAGGCACAGCCCAGGTTCCTACCTGCTGATAACATGTCAGGAAATATTATGCACAAGGGGTTAGAATGTCCAGGCTAGCTGAAGGACAGACTGGATTAACAAAGCTACAAGAGCAGCTGGGTGAGAATATCCCTTCTGAGAACACTCTGCTTCCAGCAAGCTGCACAGGACTCCAGAATAAAATCAAACCTCCACAGGAGACACTCCAGGTGTGAAGTGTCATGTTCCAGAAACACCCAACAAATAAATAAACAAACAACAACAAAAAAACCCCCAACCAAAGAAACTAACAAAAACACACACACACACAAAAAAACCCAAAACCAAAAAAAAAAAAACACCTCAGTAAAAGAAACTTGGAACTTTACTCATTTTTTAGGATGGGTTCTCACCCTGTTTTGTCTGTGTTCTTCCAGCTGGTAACAGTGCTCGGGTTCTCCTTCAAAGGAGGATTCACTATAGTGCAAAGGCTCGCTCTGCAGAAACTCTAAGTGGGTTTTTTTGTTGGCTATTTTACTGTGCCAAGGCATAAAATTTTGCCAGGTGAAACATATTTCCCTGCTTTTAAGAGTACATAAGTACACAACACAGAAGGAGATCACAAATGCTCTTACAGAGGTATGGCAGCCAAGGCTAAAGACCTGAAATGGGAACCATATCCAGCAAAGTGCTGAGTTTCTCCCAGTATTAATGGTGTATTAGGACCATTATTAAAGGTATATTAGGACCATTATTAAAGGTATATTAGGACCATTATTAATGGTATATTAGGAGTATTAATGGTGTATTAGGACCATTATTAATGGTATATTAGGACCATTATTAAAGGTATATTAGGACCATTATTAATAGTATATTAGGACACACCGGGTTTTTTGCAAAATGTGCAGAAAAACCCCAACATTTACAAAAAGAGACCAGGTGCTGCCCTTTTGGGGAGGGGAGCAGAGGGGCTGCAGGAACCACCAGAAGTGGCTCAGTTTTCCCTGTGACTGCTCTGACACCCTCCATCACTCCAAACCCACTGGGGGCCCTGTGACACCGCTGCCACATCAGAGACGCCCTCGCTGGCTCCCACAACATTTTTGTGACATTACTGGTCAGAATTATTCCAGACTGTAATCCTGATCTGGAAGACAAAGCCCAGCACAGCCAAAAGGAGCCAGCAGCAGCAGTGAAGCTCCAGGGAGGCAGAGCCAGGCTCGGCGTGCCCCGGTGTCCCTGACAGGGTGGGGACATCACAGAAAGGGCAGGAGGAACCAGCTCCTGCACCTGCCTGGGAAGCATCTTATAAAACACACAGAAACAACAGCTCAAAGTCTTTTTTCCTCATCTGTGTGTTTCTCCTCTGCCTGCTGTGAAACGGGCTCTATTTTGGAGGAGTAAAGCAACAAGCTGTACCCAGTCAATAGCTCACAGAAACTTCAGAGTGCAGCCATGGCACGCTACACAGGGAATTTTTTCAGACCTTGCCAACACATCTGATGCTTTCTGCATGCTCTACAGAAAATCAGATGTCACTTACTTTTCTCGGCCTCTCAAAGAGTGTCTGCATCGTGCCACAGAATTCCCAGTGGGAAAGAATTCCAAGCCAGTAGGAAGAATCCAGTCTATGTTGAAAAAAACATTAGCAGGTACTGTAAGAAATGAAGTAAACAGTCCTGCTTTTATCTCTTGTCCATATTTATTAGTCCAGGAAGCAGAAAAAATACTGAAGAGGATTGTGGAATGATTGAAAATCCTGAGTTGGAGGGGAGCCACATTGGCTCATCTAGGTAGGCATCAGTGGCCACAAAAATCCACTAGACCCTGCTGAAGAGCAGGAAATATATTAATTTTCTGTTTGTAGGAAAAGATGAAGGAGCTTCAGGCAGGTTTGGCAGAGCAGTACTTCTGGGTTATAAAAACCTGCCCCCATCCCTCAGCCTTTCAGGAGGTTCCCAGTTTGAACCCATTAAATAATCCAGACCAGTAACTGCCCTGTCAGAACCCCGTTCATTAAAGTGATTTTCAGCAAATGCCTTTTGGTACACCAGCAGTGCCAAACAAAAAAAAAATGATTAACATTTTTAAAAACTACCTAATCTGAAAGAGAACAAAAAAATGTTTTGAGAAATTTTGATTCCAACTTCATTTCTTTATTCACTGAGAAAGTGACAAGTGTCATCACATCACAATATCTACAACGCTTGTACTGAATCTTTACTCAACAATTCTTCTCTTTACCCAGAAAAAAGAACAAAGGAAGAGAAAGAGAAATGTAATATTAGCACTGGATTTATGTGCTGCAGTAGAAATGAGATGAATACACAACTCTCAGGCTTGTCAAAGACATATTTGGGTAGTGGCAAACACTCATTTCAGAAAATGGGCTACAGCCTCTTGTCTGTCAGATGAAGTGCAGATACAAGTTCAACATTAAAACAAAAAAAGAAAAATCCAAGATGAAAGTAAAAATGTGGAAAAAAAAAATCCAAAAACTCCAAACACTTCCAGGGAAATTCACTGCTTTCTGAAGAGAACAATCAGCTTCAAGTGCCAGTGTCTGGTCTACAGCACATTCAGACAGATCTAGTCTGCCAATAACCCACTACAAATACTTCCAGAGCTTCACTACCCTGTGCTGCTCTGCTTTGAGGAGTTTTTCTTTTAGGTTGTTTTTTTGAACGTGCAAGTTAAAGGTTGATTCAGTTCTCCCCTGCAAAACCCTTTCTTTCCAAAGGTTGTATATTTGGATTTACTGTGGCTGGTTATTGCAACAAGGAGAGGGAGGAGGCTGCAATCCTACAAGCCTCAGAAAATTGGAAGAATAAATCATGACGGAGACTTTTTCTTCTATTACATTTACTTTTAGGAGAACAGTATAAATAAAAAACTGCAAACAAGAATGAAACAGCAACCAGGAAACACGAATCATCCCTACTTCTATTCCTTTCTTACTCCTGCTGAGGCTTTTTCTGTCTTTACTCTAGAAACACAACACTCTCAAAATCTATTAATATTCCTGGTTTTCCCTAGCTGACTGTCATTATCACGGGAAGTGAGAAATGGCTGTCAAGCTCAAAAGCAAACCCAAGCCCATTCCAAATCCCCTCCAGCCACGCTTGTTCCAAATAAGGGCTTTGCTGCTATTATGGCAGCAAGCAGAGTAAATAATTTAAAAAAATAATTAAAAGTGTTAATAATTAACAATCCCAAAGCAGCCTGTTTTCCCCCTAGTTTGCTCTCTTAGCTCACACAGGGCTCATCAGTGCCCAGGACACAGGAGACAGGGAAATTGAGATCACATAGCATGGATTGTACTAGTGGGAGAACACAGTTAAACAAGACAAAAATCAGAATAGGAGGTGGTGCTCTGAGAGACAGCTCTGCACTTCCATCCTCAGCACAACCTGCCTGTGTTCAAGGACTTCACCCTGCCTTCCTCCAGAAAGCAACGAGGAGAGAAGAAACATGAGCAACTTCTCATGAGAAGCAGGCTTAAATAAAGTCTGGAATTAGTTCATTAGTTGATATTCGGACTGTAGGGTCAGATTTTAATGACGAGGCCAACACCAGACAATAACTCCCAGTCCTAATCACACATCCAGAAATAAAACAGGCTGTTGCACGACTCCCAGCTCTCTGGGAAATGCCCTTTTAATCTGTCCAGCTGAAAGGCATTCCGAGTCACTGAGGGCTGTTGATTCTTGGTGGAACTCAGACTTACCCAGACATTGGGCAGGCACTGAAGGGCTCTGAGCACTCCCAAGGCTGGACTCCAGCACTGTCACTGTCTCACCTCCCTGACTGCCCAAAACGGGCTGCACCCCAACATCAGAACGTTTCTGGCACCCTGGTCCTTCCCTGCCCTCCCTGCTGGGGTTAAACCTCCCACCCAAAGCCTGGAGCTGCCCCCTGCCCTGCCCTGCCCATCCCTCTGTCCCTCCAGGCTGCACCTCCCTGCCCTGCTGCAGGTGCCTTTTCCAAACACCACGAGTCATTTCCTACAATTTCTTGTAATGACAATTACAGAGCCTTCTTTCTGATCATTTAAAACTACATTAAAATACAGCCCTGAGGCGATGAACAACTGGCAAAAGAGTAGCAGTCCCAGTGAAATCTAGGATTTCCTTGTCATTTTTTTTTTTTTTTTT
>VWZP01003405.1:489553-582499 GCA_013396995.1 Dicaeum eximium
TTTCTGTTTTTTTTTTTTTTTTTTTCCCAAGCAACCTCAGGGAAGCAGCATTTTGGAGGAGAGGCAGTGTACCTCATTAAACCAAATAATGCAGCCAGGAGAAGCAGACAACCTTTCAGACACACAGCTCCTTCAGGTCAAACATCACAATGAAATAATTCTCAAATTGTTGCTGAAGTGTGCTTATCTCCAGTGATAACAAATGTGCATTTGAGCTTTACCACTGCTTATTAAAGCCTTAACATTTTGGTTTGGGAATACAAATATACAAGCTCTGTGTAGCACTGGAACAGAAAACTTCTCCATGTGAATTTTACCAGAAAGAGCAGGGACTCTAAAGGAAAACAAAACTGCACAATTCCTTTATTCCTCCTTAAGCATATGAGTTGGTATTTTTGTACAAGTGAGTCGTACCTAACTTTATTACCCTACATCTCAAAGTCATAAAAATTCTTTTCATATAACACTCTAATCTTCCTCTTTATTGACTATGCCACCTAACCTTCTGTAAATGGCAAATTTCATTAGCACACTCTTGATTTTTCATAAAGTTCCCCAGTGAAAACATTAAATTTGATCAGGCCTAAATCTGAGCAAGTTGAATTTCCATGCAACTTGCCCCATTGTTTTGAATGTGAGACCTGAGACTAAAGCAAAGCTGATGTCCTACCCCAAAGGTAATTCATTTCCATAACCTGTGCACTGCACTGCCCACCTGGAGCACCAGGATTTAAGACAGAAAATGAAAAATAGATGGGTTTGCTCCGTGTGCTGCTTTGCAGCTGCTGCTGTGGGATTTTCTCCCCCCCAAGGACAAGAAGAGACTCCCACCAGTTGAGAGCCCTTTTCTCATATTTAGAGGCTTCATCTAGAGCCTGACTGGAGGGATTTGTCTATCAATCCTTCACACTTGGCGCTGCCCTGAACTGATCACCCCTTTAATTAACCATGTTAAACCAGCTCCCCGAAGCTTATGATGCTTCTGTCACTTGCCTGTGGGTTTCCTCTTCACTGCAAGCCTGAGTGCTTCCATTAAGTTTACAGTGAGAAGAAACCAATAGAGGAAATGATGAAGGATGTCCCTGGGCTCCATTTGAAAGACTGTTAAGGAAAGGCTGCACAGCAAAAGAGAATTTAACAAAATCACACTTTGTTGTTTCTGTGGTGGTTTGTTTTTTTGTTTTGGGTTTTGTTTTTTTTTTTTTTTTATGAAATCGGAAAAGAAAACAGAAAGAATCTATTTATTTTACTGTACTTAAAATGCCTTTTGTAATAGCAAAAAAAACCCCCAACTGCCAAGCAATGGCACCCACTACAGAGGACACGGTGCCTGCAGCAGCACTGATACCCCGAGCTGGGGAACCAGTGTCTGCAGTGGAAATGGGAATATTGATATCCTGGGCATGGCAAGGAGCTGGCAGCAGAGAAGGGTTTGCTGGGGCTGTGAATAGGTGGACAATACCCACAGAGATCCTTCCCAAAGCCTTGCCTGGATATTAAGAATGGCCACCTTGGAGATCTGCAGGATTTTGTCAGGTCACTATCTGTAGCATCACCATTATCTCCTTTAATGAGCATTGTAAATGATGAAGTGTCAAACAATTAACACATTTCTCCTAGTCTTGCACTTAGGATAACACGTTATTTCCCAAGAGTGGGAAAGAATTTATTTGGCTTACTTTCAATTTGTGCAAGGAGGGTACAAATGTAGCCTCAAGAGCAGCAAGTCTGGTACATCATTACCACTTTCTGCAGGTACACATTTAAAAGTTTAGAAAGCTTCTGCCTGAGTTCACAAAACTGATAATGATGAAGCAAATATGACTGTTGGCAAATACACATTTTACAAAATGAGTTAAGTATTTTAGCACCTTGAAAAAGTAATGGAGATATGAAAATAATCTTCCTCCCTGCCTTCCTCTGAGCAAAGACAAAACCCACAAACTTTCAAAGCCCTAAGTGAATTTATACATTTTTCAGTGGTTAATTCTTCATTCAGCCATCATCTTTTTAGGCAAACATTTGTATTTTTTAACTGGGTGTGATACAGGACAGACAATATATAGATTATTTAGGGCTGGAACAGATAGATACAAACCATGACCTCTGAAAACTCATTGGAACCAGTTTACAAGCCCCAGGTTTCCATTTCTGTGTGTACAACTCCACTGGATAAAGGAGGAAGTAATTCAGCTGCCTCTAATAAAGTCCTCTGTGCCACAAACAGAACCTGAACCAACCGCAACGTTCCTGCTCTCTCCCCAGAACAGAGGGAGCTCGTCCTGCCAGCAAAGGCAGGCTGGGATGAGGTGCCAGCTCTGAGCAGCTGGATGAGTCCCCCTCCTCCTGAGGCTCCTCACATGCCACATGCCAGTCACCATAATTAGTGGGAGTTAGAAGGGAAAGTCGCAGCACAGTCAGGAAATGTACAGCATCATCCATAAATAAAAGATTACTGCTCCGCAGTGCTCTTGTCTCCTCTAATTCCTGCTTTTCCTCCCCACAGACCAATAGCAGTGTTGAATTCTGATGAAGCAAAGTGTGGTTCAACCTCAGGCATTTTTTGAGGCAGAGAGCAATTAATTGGCATTAAAGCAGTACACAGCAACACTCACTTCTCTGTCAGGGGAATGGCCAGCTACAGAGTTAACTTGGGTATTACCAGCAAACTTTAACCACAACTTTAAATGCTTGCTGTATTTATCTATCCCCAATGCAAAGTAAGTGCTGCCCATTTCATCCAAGCATTTAAGAATGATTTTAGTTCCAACCTGCCCATACAGTCCATGGAAGCCAAAAGACAATTCGAGTGGCTCCTATTAAATACATGCTTAAATGTCTGCTGAACAGAGCCTGGGTGAATTAAGGGTTGGGTGATAAGCCTTGGGAGGAGAAAATACACTAAAATTTGCATCTGTGGCTCTCCAGAACAGAGAGGAGCAATGTAAAACAGAAATGATCCGTGACACCATGGCTACTTGTTTTTTGTTTCCTGAAAACACAGACCCAAAAATGGGACACGAGAAAGGGGAGATACAGACCCAAAACTTTACCCTTCCTCCCATTCTTGAGCCACCACTTGGGACTGTTCTGTTTTCACCCTGGAGAAATCCCTGTGAACTCTGTGCCCCCTCTGCAGAGGGCCAGGATGGGCACAGCTAGCAAAGAATGAAGAATGCTCAGCTTTTTTCTGGTTTTACTTTCGGAAAGCTGCGTGGTTGACAGAACATATGAGACACAGCAAGATAGACAGCGTGCCTAGATCCTTCAAGTTTACAACTGTCAAAATTGCTAAACTGTGCTATTTTTAGTGAAATTACAATTTGGAACTGGCATGTTGATTCCACACAGTTGGAGCCTGCTTCAATGCCAGTGAGCATACTTTGATTTATTGCTCTTTTATTCAGGTCAGGAACCATAACCTCCAGAGCAGAGAATTCATTGGTTTTAGTGCTCTAGACAACAGGTGAACATGGCCTTCAAATTAAAGCTGTTTATGTTATGAAGGAGAGGACAATCTTCAAAGTGATGAAACTGGTTTTCCCTAATTAGCTAGAACTAAATTTGATGGCAACCTACTGAAACAGACAACAGGGTAGGAAAATAGAATTGTTCAACATGTTTAAGAGAAGTGAAATCTGGTAATCAGAAATTAGCCTGAGTGTAAAAAAACAGCCTCCAAGAGAAACATTAAAGAAAAAAATTAAAAGCTGAGAGATAATTAATTTCAAGCATAAATCGTTCCTTAGATAGATGGGGACTGGCAGCATTTTAAGATGGTGCCAGTGGAACCATCCTAAATGTCTTGAAATTAAAATAGAAACCAGTCAGCTTGTGACAACAGTTAATTTCTGTCTTCCACAGAACCTCAGTTCAGGTGTTATTTGTGCATTCTCTATGCTTTGATCAATAATGTACCAGTACCTAAAGTACAAGCAGCAGCATCTGTACTCAAAGAAAAGAAAAGGCAGAAGAACAAACCACCCTGTGGAGTGAGGGAGGAGCTGAGCACTCCAGCCAAGGACTGGCGCTCTAAAGGCTCCATCCCAAAACCAGAGTGAGGAATTTGGCACTTTCAGGAATGAAAAGGAATGAAAGTGAGGAATTTCAGGCACTTTTTGGAACATGAGCATCCCAACAACAGCCACTCAGTCCATCCAGGACTCCCTGATGACCTGTGCAAAACCAGGAGGATTTCCTGCAGCACGGTGAGTGAGGGAATTGTCTGGATTAGTGCTGCTGGGAGAGAATGAAAAGAAACCTGGTCTTTGTGGCAACCTGACAATTCACTAACATTTCCTCTCAGACTGGTGGTGGCCAAGTTTGAAAAGCCTCATGTTATGACAGGTGTCAAGGAGAAGTATATAAAAAGCCCTGCAATCTTAAAACAAAATCCATGAAAATATAATAAACCTTTAAACCTGGCACCATTCCTTTCAAGTGAAAACAATTAAGCGCCATTTTAAGCAAAGTAGCCAAGGGGAATGACAGAAATCAAACATTTTTATTTCCAGATTAAGCAACATTATGAGAAGAAAAACACAAAACACAAAGAATAAAAGGGATTGGTTCTGCATTGCTAAACCATAAGGGACAAAAACCAGTGTTGGCATAACATTTTTCATTAACTACAGCGAAAGCAAAATGTACATATCAGTGTTACACATCCTTTTCTTGCCTAAGGCTCTGATTAAGTTCCCCAAACTTCCTTTGCTGTATAGCTTTTAATGCACCACCACATATTTTTCTGCTATCATTGAACATGTCAGAGAAATATCTCTGCAGCATGCTAAATCTAGGTTAAGACTCATGGAGACAAAGAGTGTTCTGTTTTTCTACTCAGGATATTGAAATGGCCATGGTGAGGGATTTTTTTCTACTCAACTCCATCCATTTCTGTGAAATAACCACCTCATTTTTGCTACAGCATCAGCCACAAGTGCTCAGGTGACTCAAAGAAATCATTATTTGACTGATAATGGCCACTGGAGAATTTATCTTGCATAAGAAGCTATCCTGATATGAATCTGATAAAAGCAGAATGGTCTCCTCCCATGTAAACTCCTTTCAATCTCTGCTGCATGCAGGGAATAGAGCAGAAGAAAATGTGGCCTGTTGGATATTACAGAAGCACATCAGAAAGAAGAGTTCCTCGATTTTTCATCTCACTGCATCCCCAAACCACAAAGCGTTTCCTTGACAGAATTCCCTTTCCTGTACAAAAGGCCACAACACTTGCAGTCCATGATAACTGATGTGTTTGAACTGATGTGTTTGAACATCATTCTGTGCACAGGCTGCTGCTGCCAGAGCCCGCAGTGCCGGGAGCTGAGCAGGAGGGACCTGGGGGTTCCAGAGTTGGAGGAAACGCTGCCAGGCACCCCCTCCTGTCACCTGGCTGCAGCAGGACAGGGCAGTGTGTGCAGCAGCACTCCCTGCAGCGTGCCCAGCAGCAGGAGGGAGCACAGACATTATTCACCAGGTGTCACAAATGACCAGAATCTGTCACCAAACTTCCCCACTGAGCGATTTCCATTGTGCCGCACGCCATTCAAATTGTGCCGACTTCAGCTCCCTCCAGCCTCGGGAATTTTTGGAAACTGGGGTAATATTTCAATATCAATAAAACAAGACCAGCTGTTGAACTGATATAGAAAACTTCTTTGGCCTTCGCTAGCGAGCTAAATTTTCCCTGCAGCAGAAGGAATTTTGATCAGGCTCAGATGCGCTGGCGTGGCACACACGCTCCCTGCCTGGAGACACGTGTGGGAGCAGGGGAGGGAGCTGAGCTGAGCCCAGGCTGAGCTGAGCTGAGCCCAGGCTGAGCTGAGCTGAGCCCAGGCTGGAACTGAGCTGAGCCCAGCCTGGAACTGAGCTGAGCCCAGCCTGGAACTGAACTGAACTGATCCCAGGGCTGGAACTGAGCTGAACTGATCCCAGGGCTGGAACTGAGCTGATCCCAGGGCTGGAACTGAGCTGAACTGATCCCAGGGCTGGAATTGAACTGAACTGATCCCAGGGCTGGGACTGAACTAATCCCAGGGCTGGAACTGAACTGAACTAATCCCAGGCTGAACTGAACTGATCCCAGGCTGGAACTGAACTGATCCCAGGGCTGAACTGAACTGATCCCAAGGCTGGAGCAAAAGAGAGAACTGAACTAATCCCAGGCTGAACTGAACTGAACTGATCCCAGGCTGGAACTGAACTAATCCCAGGGCTGAACTGAACTGCATCCCCATGTTTCAAGCCGCCCCCGCGGGATGCTCAGCTCAGCTGCACGGGCCGGTTCCTCCCGGTGTCCCCACGCAGATGCTGCAGGACAGGGACAGGGACAGGGACAGGGACAGGGACAGGGACAGGGGCAGGGACAGCTCCCTCCCCAGCTCCTCGCTCGGTGAAGGATTTGTGCCTCGGGGGAAACGGGCACGATTTGCATTTCGCACCCAACAAATGGTGAGAGAAAAAAAGGAGGTAAACATCAGCTAGTGACTGCTCAAATCTGCTGCAGGCACTGCCGATTGTACCTTTCACTTGCAAATACCTCCGTGAGGCAGGTGAGAAAAACGGGTTATTTTAGGCTTTTGTAGCTCCGAAGGCAATGGGTTTGCACTGGTTTGGAGATCAATATGAGAGTGCTGAGCTATCCACATAATTCTGTATTTCAAACCTTGACTGACTTTTTCAGGCACCATTAAAATCTCATTTATGCGCCGAGCTTAGCATGAAGCAAATGTACAAGTTGTGTACATGTCAAGCTTAGTGCCACCAAGACAATTTCTTAAGAGAGAGGCACAGAGTCAAGTGCTCTTGTCACAGCTACAGGAAAAAAGAAGGATGTTTATTCAAGTAAGGCTCCTCCACTGTGCCTTTCCTGGCAGAATCAAAGGATTATGTGTGATGGTGATTATGATGACCAAAACGAAATACAGATATTTCATCATTATTCTGGAGTGTCAAAGTGAATTTTATGCTATTAAATACATCACCCCTGAAAGAGTAGCCTGAGGTTTAGGCAACTCAATTAGTAATTGAGTGTGTGCCCAAGGAATTTGTGTATAGTCCAAGTAAACACATGGTCCAAGGAACTCACAGTCCAATGTAACTCTTGACATCTAGGCCAGAACTCAAGGACCAAATATTTGCATTTCAGTTCTCATTTCCAGGCCTCCTGGAGGTCTAAAGTACGATGTTGTTTTCTTTTTCCCCGATTTTACTTTTCCACATAACTCTGCATTGCCAAAATTTGCCTGGAAACTGAAGAGAGGAAAAAAATGTAACAGGGAAAGCCAGCATTTCAGAAGAATTCAGAAATCAAAAATGTCAACAATAGGGTTTTCAGGAGGTCAGAATTAGTAGACTTTAAACAAATATTTGAATACTAAGGAGGTTCAGGCTGGTTTAGAAGGGTAAGTCAAAGCAAAATACCGTAATTTTTGTTGTGCCATATATCAACAATTACTGTTAACACACAGCAATTTGATTTAATCCCAGTCTCACATTTCCACTGACAGTCTCCATAAAATCAGTGAAAATTTAGTTACTGGATTTCTCATGCCATTCTCCCAAGTGTCACAAAAGTTTCAGACTCTGTCTGTAACAGATCATTTAATACTGCAGTACAACAGCTCATGCAGGAGGCAGTAAATAAAAGAGTTTCTCCTGTCTTAATTCTAATGCACTCTGTAATGTGTGAAATCTCTCCTTGGCAGGAGCTCTGGAGGAAACAGGGCCCTGCTTTCTGTGTTTCTGGCTCTGTCTCTTCCTTCCTCAATTTCTTCACTCTCTGTGGACCCAGAAACACCAAAAAATGACTCAACTCCTTTACCTGACCCAAAAGAACGCTCAAACACCTCTTTATCTCCTACAGCAATACATTAAAGGCAGTTATTTTTTCTTTAAACATCACTTAAAGGATCCTCTAGCTTGAACTACACACAAATACTTTCAGCCCTCTCCTGTCAGAAGAAATTACTCATTATTAGTGCTGCCCCAAGTTTTGTGCTGCCCCAGGAGCAGCTGGGCTCTGCTGACAAGGGCGAGGCCCAGGAGTGCAGTGTCACAAAATGTTCAGTGACATCAGCGAGGGTGGGGGCAAACAGCAAACACCAGCTCCCAAAAACGTCCTGTGGTGCTGGGCATGGAGCTGCAGGAGGATGAATCCCCCAGGAGGATGNCTAATCCCAGGGCTGAACTGAACTGATCCCAAGGCTGGAGCAAAAGAGAGAACTGAACTAATCCCAGGGCTGAACTGAACTGCATCCCCATGTTCCAAGCCGCCCCCGCGGGATGCTCAGCTCGGCTCTGCACGGGCCGGTTCCTCCAGGTGTCCCCACGCAGATGCTGCAGGACAGGGACAGGGACGGGGACAGGGACAGGGACAGGGACAGGGACAGCTCCCTCCCCAGCTCCTCGCTCGGTGAAGGATTCGTGCCTCGGGGGAAACGGGCACGATTTGCATTTCGCACCCAACAAATGGTGAGAGAAAAAAAGGAGGTAAACATCAGCTAGTGACTGCTCAAATCTGCTGCAGGCACTGCCGATTGTACCTTTCACTTGCAAATACCTCCGTGAGGCAGGTGAGAAAAACGGGTTATTTTAGGCTTTTGTAGCTCCGAAGGCAATGGGTTTGCACTGGTTTGGAGATCAATATGAGAGTGCTGAGCTATCCACATAATTCTGTATTTCAAACCTTGACTGACTTTTTCAGGCACCATTAAAATCTCATTTATGCGCCGAGCTTAGCATGAAGCAAATGTACAAGTTGTGTACATGTCAAGCTTAGTGCCACCAAGACAATTTCTTAAGAGAGAGGCACAGAGTCAAGTGCTCTTGTCACAGCTACAGGAAAAAAGAAGGATGTTTATTCAAGTAAGGCTCCTCCACTGTGCCTTTCCTGGCAGAATCAAAGGATTATGTGTGATGGTGATTATGATGACCAAAACGAAATACAGATATTTCATCATTATTCTGGAGTGTCAAAGTGAATTTTATGCTATTAAATACATCACCCCTGAAAGAGTAGCCTGAGGTTTACGCAACTCAATTAGTAATTGAGTGTGTGCCCAAGGAATTTGTGTATAGTCCAAGTAAACACATGGTCCAAGGAACTCACAGTCCAATGTAACTCTTGACATCTAGGCCAGAACTCAAGGACCAAATATTTGCATTTCAGTTCTCATTTCCAGGCCTCCTGGAGGTCTAAAGTACGATGTTGTTTTCTTTTTCCCCGATTTTACTTTTCCACATAACTCTGCATTGCCAAAATTTGCCTGGAAACTGAAGAGAGGAAAAAAATGTAACAGGGAAAGCCAGCATTTCAGAAGAATTCAGAAATCAAAAATGTCAACAATAGGGTTTTCAGGAGGTCAGAATTAGTAGACTTTAAACAAATATTTGAATACTAAGGAGGTTCAGGCTGGTTTAGAAGGGTAAGTCAAAGCAAAATACCGTAATTTTTGTTGTGCCATATATCAACAATTACTGTTAACACACAGCAATTTGATTTAATCCCAGTCTCACATTTCCACTGACAGTCTCCATAAAATCAGTGAAAATTTAGTTACTGGATTTCTCATGCCATTCTCCCAAGTGTCACAAAAGTTTCAGACTCTGTCTGTAACAGATCATTTAATACTGCAGTACAACAGCTCATGCAGGAGGCAGTAAATAAAAGAGTTTCTCCTGTCTTAATTCTAATGCACTCTGTAATGTGTGAAATCTCTCCTTGGCAGGAGCTCTGGAGGAAACAGGGCCCTGCTTTCTGTGTTCCTGGCTCTGTCTCTTCCTTCCTCAATTTCTTCACTCTCTGTGGACCCAGAAACACCAAAAAATGACTCAACTCCTTTACCTGACCCAAAAGAACGCTCAAACACCTCTTTATCTCCTACAGCAATACATTAAAGGCAGTTATTTTTTCTTTAAACATCACTTAAAGGATCCTCTAGCTTGAACTACACACAAATACTTTCAGCCCTCTCCTGTCAGAAGAAATTACTCATTATTAGTGCTGCCCCAAGTTTTGTGCTGCCCCAGGAGCAGCTGGGCTCTGCTGACAAGGGCGAGGCCCAGGAGTGCAGTGTCACAAAATGTTCAGTGACATCAGCGAGGGTGGGGGCAAACAGCAAACACCAGCTCCCAAAAACGTCCTGTGGTGCTGGGCATGGAGCTGCAGGAGGATGAATCCCCCAGGAGGATGAGTTTGCCATGGAGCAGGCACAGAACGGCCCTGGGGGCTGGGGGCAGCCACGGGGAGTCTCTCAGAGCCCGATTTGCTCAGCTTTCCAAAATGAGAGCTGCCAACTGCCCCCACTGCTGTCCACAAACACAGCCAGGGAACTCAAGTTCAACTGAAAAACAACAGTGACAGAGGAGCTGGGGTACAGCAAGTGCTCATGATGAAGCTGCAGCTGGAGAGTCACATGAGGAGTTACTGCCTCTGGGGTAATGGGACTGCAAAACTCTCTCCTGCCATTAACAACTGGACAAAATGCTTTACTTGTTTGAGGAGGGAACTCAGACAATTTACGTCATGATTTGTACAGTGCAGAAGTCTGGATTTTGTAACTTTAATGATGCTGTGACTTTGGGATGGCATCTTCTCTCTGGTATGACACAAATGTTTGTGCAGGTCTACCCTGATGCCAGACCAACCACCTCATGTTCTCAGTTTCACAGCGATTTTTGTTTACAAAGCTTGTGTTCTTTCCTTTTTAACCAAGTTAAGGTGCTACAGGGACACACAGGTCTAATATCAAAGGGAACAGTATCCAGTGAATTCTGAACTGCTGGGAGAAAAAGATCCTCTTCAGACTCAAGCCTTCCAAAGCTTTTCTCCCTTCATTTCCAGAAGCCTCCCCTCCATCTCGGTTCCCTTTAAACTCTCTCTAACATCACAGCCACAGACAGTCTGTGTGTCTGCACCACACTGGCAGACATTATATTCTCAATATTTTATTACACCTATTAAAAGCCATCACAGGATTGGTTTGTTTCTAAGCTGAACAAAGCCATATTAAATGAAAAGCACAGTGCAGGAGTAGAGGAAGAACTTTACAATCACAGTTGACAGCTTAGCTATTTATGCTGTAAATGCATCATAAATAATTTCTGAGGTCTTCATACATTTCTGTACTTGGTCTGTAGGAGGCTCATAAATAGATTGATAGACCTTTATTAGGCAGGGATACCCAAACCTTGAGCCTGCTCCCCCCAGTGCTAGGCTGGGCTGGCCCCAGTTTGGGAACTGCTCCAGATCAGCCCCACAGGTGCATTTCACACCTGGGCACCTCCAGATTCCCAGACACCCTCCAACAGGCAAAGGCACACCCAGCTCAGCTTGCCCAGGACTGTCTCCTCTTGCTGCCCACCCTTTCCCCTCAGCCTTGTGTCCATGCCCTCCTTGCTGCCTCCTGTGCTCCTGTTCCCTCCTTTTTTAGCAGTTTTTGCTTTCCCTGAGCTGACCCCAGCCCTTAGAGCCCTTCAGCTTTTCTCCAGCTCCTCACCCCTTACTCTGAGCCTTGCTTTGCCTCTCCTCCAGCCTGCACTGCACCCACTCCTCTTTCTCTTGGCTCCTTTTCCATCAGATCCTGCCTCTGATGTGTCCCCTCCTGCCCCAGCTCAGCACAGCCCCACAGCACCTCCTGCCCCTGTGCTCTCCTTCTGACAACTGAAACCCCTAAGACCTGCAGGACCCAGCACACCAAACTCCTCCAGCACTTCAGCTGAGCAAAGGGAATTCAGAATGCATTCCTCTGCAGAGATGCCATTTTCTGAGATATGCTCCCTGCTATGAAAAAGGGGCAATGCTTGCTTTTTCATTAAAAAGTAGAAGATGGTATTTGTTTGCTGAGAAAAATTTTCAAGAGATTTTTTTCTTCCCCCAGCAGAAAAAAAGAAGCTAAAAAGATGACAAAAATTTGCCAAGATTTGCAAAACTGGAATTTACAAGCGGCGGTATTTATACAAAAATAAGGTTATTTACCAACATAAAACAACCTACAAGGCTTAAAAGTGACAGAAATTTATGTAAAAAAAAATCCATCAAGATTTATTAAATAAAAACATACTACCTGCCAACAGAAACATTAAAAAAAGAAAAACAATTAAAAAAAAAAATCACAGATACAGAAAATGCAAATGACTTGTACACCAAATTCTTCCTCAGGTATCTGGTGCTTGTCAGCTGCTGGATGCTGAGCAATGCCCAGCCCTGGCCTGAGCCTGCAGGGAGGCTCCTGCCCAGCTCTGCTACTTCATCCACTTTGTCCTGTCCCTTCCCTGTCCCAGCAGCCAGGCTCTGAAATTCCCTGAGCACCCCAGCTCAGGCTGGGGGAGCAGATGGCTCAGGATCCTTCACGAACCTCGAGTTTTTCATTTCCCCGGGCGTTCCTCCTCCCCTGCCCAGCACCTGGACAGCTCCAGCACCTGGACAGCCCCAGCACCTGGACAGCTCCAGCACCTGGACAGCCCCAGCACCTGGACAGCCCCAGCACCTGGACAGCTCCAGCACCTGGACAGCCCCAGCACCTGGACAGCTCCAGCACCGCGCAGCCACAGCCACGCTGCGCAAAAGGCACAACCCAGTTGTTGTTTAAAGCCTTAAAAAATTCAACGCTTTCCAGGCCAATTTATTATTCAATTGCTCAGAAATGACAATTTAAGCCTGCTGCTGAATCCTCACTGCCCCCCTCTGTACACAGCCTGCCTAACTCAGCAGCTCTGGGAGCTCCAGCTCAGCCTCTCCAGGCTCTGCAGGGATGGCAGCTTCGGGCAGAGATTGCCCAGCTGGGGCACCCCTGCACAGAGCGGCTGGGAGAGCTCAGGAGGTTCTTCCTGCAGCCCAGAGTGAAAGCAGGGCGGTGATCAGCAGGTCCAGCTGATAGGGGCCTGCTCCTTAGTTAGTACTGCTCCTTAGTTAGTACTGCTCCTTAGTTAGTACTGCTCCTCAGTTAGTACTGCTCCTTAGTTAGAACTGCTCCTTAGTTAGAACTGCTCCTTAGTTAGTACTGCTCCTTAGTTAGTACTGCTCCTTAGTTAGTACTGCTCCTTAGCTAGGCACTGCTCCTTAGTTAGGCACTGCTCCTTAGTTAGGCCCTGCTCCTCAGTTAGGCCCTGCTCAGGATGCAGATTACCCATCGAACTCCCAGGCACAGCCCCTCAGAACCCCTGACACAGCCCCTGAAAGCTGAGGCTCACACAAGTGCTGGATCTTGGCGCAGACAGCTCCTCATTTTGTTCTGGCCACCGAGGAGTTAAGTAATTGTAAAATACTCAGCTCCTGCTTCTGTCTAGCAGAAGTCATGCAAGATGAAACAAGCAGCATTTACACAGCCTCATTTGTGAAGTGCTTTACAAATATGAACCCACTGCCAGACTGGAAGTTAAATTGTGCAGGATCCCAAAATAAGGAGCAGGGAAAATGGGTCCTGCCTGGAGCCTGCTCTTCACCAGTTCAGAGTGTGGAAGGGCTTGGCAAGGAAAGGAACAGGCAAGGAGAAATCCAGAGATGATAAAGCTGGCCTGGTGCAGTGTAGTGAAGCACCCAACAGGTGATAATCAGAAAAGGAAAGAAACCAGAATCTGGGCAGTCAAACGAGGACATCTGCAGAAGGAACGTGAATCAGAGATAATCACATGGTGACAGAATAGCAATTTCAAGGTGTACTGCAAGTACTAGAGACACAACATGGTGTAGAGTCACCTTATTCAATAATACTGTGAAGAAGTAGGAAAAGAGCAGCAAGATCACCTTTTGCAATCAAAATCCCTGTAGAGACACACAGTAAGGAACAGCAAGGCCCATAAAGACCTCCACAATCAAACTCAAATACAGCTGAAATTTTAGTGTTGTCATAAAGATAAATTCCATCAAAAATGTTCCCTAAACTTAACAAAAAAGGAAAGCAGCAGGCCAATATCTCCTGGAGGTGATGACTGTGTTTCAGTGGCTTGGCACACAGAAGAACTGGACATGTCCCACTCCAGCCCTCCTCCTGCACAGCCTCATCACAAACAGCTTCAGGAGATATTAGATCATCTCTGACACCCATAATATTGACATCATGCTATGGGGGACTTACCATAACATTCATTGTTTGGAAGACAAAAATTTGGATCTACTGCCCAATCACCAAAGGATCCCGAGCCTGTGATTTAATCCAGATGTGAGAGGTTTCAGCAGGAGAGGATTTTGGGCAGTACCAGTGAGGCCTCATCTGCAACAGTGGGAAAGGTTCCACCCAAGGAAAAGAAATCCAATCTGCACTAGTTGTACAATGACTGAGGGAATTAAAACTTCTTTTAAAGAGGAGAATTTCGGTTTGTATAACCTCACAAAATGGAAGTTGAGAAGGATTTAATCTATTTTTCACTCTTCCTCACTGTAGAACTGACTGCAACAAGGAAAAAGCATTTTAACTAAAGGCTGATGCTGGCACAGGAACAAATATTATAAATTGGCCATGAATACACCCTAGTTTAGAAATGACAGTATAACTATTATATGAGCAAAGAGGAAAAAAGGGGATAGGAACAACAGATGCAAGAAACCACAACTATTTGGGCTAATGAATATAAAATATTAGTTACACAGACCAGAGTTGGTTAGCCTGTTTCCCCCAGTCCATCAGTCAGATTTTACCAGTTCAGGTCCAGGCTGCCATGGGTTAGACCAGGCAAGAGTTAGACCAGGCAAGAGTTAGACCAGGCAAGAGTTAGACCAGGCCTGCTGTGCTCGAGGGAGCTGAGGAGCCACACGCCTGCCCTGCCAGAGCCTGACTTATCCACACTGTCAGGAGGATCCATGGTGAATTACTGACTCATGTGAATTAGGGAGTGAAAAACCAGGCTTGCCAGATGTGCTTTTTTCACATATTTTGACAATTATAGTTCAGCTTAATCATTTATGATAATACTTCATAATGTTCTAGGGAATGCTCTGGAGTATACTTTGCAAAAAATAATGAAGTCTTAAGTAACATGGCAACTCACTCAGCTTTTAAATCTTTGCTGAGACGCAGGAGGAAGCAGCCTGTGTTTTGTGCAGATTATGGAGAGTTATTGTAGTGAAATTAGGAACACTTCCATTATTGCTTCCCCATCAGGTTCTTAAGCATTTACTACTGTAAGAACACCGTGGTTCTACAGCAACAAGACACCCTCAAATGAGATCAAATCAGAGCAGAGCTGCAGAGCTCGGAGCAATGCTATTAAAGAGAAACATGGGGTTATACAACAGAAACCATGGGAAAGGACTAACAATTTCTGTGTCTGCATTCAGCTCTGCACTCGTAATTCTCATTGCAAGTCAGCTGTCAAAGCCCTACATACCAACCTTCTAATCACAGCTTTGCTCAGCAAAAGCTGCAAGCGATCATAAAAGTGCTTTTTTTACTTAAAAAAAAAAAAGGCATCTTAAAATATCATTCTAATCGAAATTTTCCATCTGACTCCTTCATCACAACTTCTGGCCAGGGTTGGAGAAGTACCAGAAAATGAATCCTGATCTGGCAGAGCTCATTTAGAGCACACACAAAAGTTGATATGAGCACCTAAACATGGCGTGTCAGTGACAGTGACACCGTGTGAGAAACGGCAGCAGCTGAACTGTGCCCGTCCTTAATTTCAAGGAAATTAAGGAAGCCATTGGCATTCACAGAAAATTCCCATTTCCCAACTTCCCTGTTTTGCTGATTGGCAGCAGTTTCCATGATAACATAAGGTGGCAAATAGGAACAACTTGCACAGATCTCTCATATGTTTCACATTCTGTGAGTGTTTAGGTGGAGGGAGTTATTGTTCCAAGGCTCAGGGAGAGGTAACGGAGCATTCCCTGCAGATGCAAGTCTGAGGCACTCTCCATTTCATAACATCAGAATCCCTCCAAATGTTGTGCCAATGGAGACAGTAAACTGACAAGAAATGTAGATCAATGTTCTTTAAACATTTCAGCTTTTCTGATAAGCAAACATTTCAGTCTGTGTAATATTGTCAAACTACAGCTGCAGAGAATTTTGAAGAGGCTCCTATGCGCGCTTTAAATATTCCTATTTCTTTCCACCAGAAAATGTTCTCAAGAGAGCAGAACGCCAACACAATCCTGTTCTGAGTGCATCACTTCCCTGTGCTGAGCGTGGCAGGGCCCCAGGAGTGCTGGAGCTCCATGGCACTGCTGAACCAGGCACTCCAGAGCTGCCCCAGCACAAACAGGGACAGCACCTACCCCTGCATTTGTGCACGAAAAACTGAAATGACATTGCAGAGAGACAGAGAGAGGGGATTTGGCAAAGCAGGCAGAAGGCTACAGGCATTACACTGCCATTAAATTAGCATTTAATCTTCCCTTCACAAGATGCAGCGTTTTCCTGAGAAATGTGATCTTTGCGAGATACCAGACTCAGGGATCTGTCAAATAATCAAAAAGCTGATTTCCAACCACAGAAAAATCTTTCCATGAAATAAGACTTTTTGAATGACACACAGAGAAATTACAGGAAGGTAGTGCCTGCTTCTTGTATGATGGGAAGAAATATTCTGAAGAGCTCACACTAAACAGTAAAATATTAAAACTAAGAAGATTTTATATACATGTGAAGGAATCTGTGTAAAATTGAGACTCCATCATTAAAATTGAGTCCAAAAGCTGCAAGGAGATAAACATACTTGAGTCCTGATGGCCTCGGGAAACTCTGTCCCATGTAATGACAGAGGAAAAATTATTTGGACAATTAGGTCCACGTTCTGCACATGCACAGCAAATTCAAAAGGCAGGAAACAACTTTGCAAGTGAGAGGTATTTTTGTAGCATTCTTTCCACATCGACCAGTAAAGCCCTGAAATTGTTCACAGCTAGGAAAACAAGAAAATATTCTGTAAAAATAAACGATGATTGCGTATTCACTTTAATATTTTTCTTTGCAGCTTCCTCCTTTATTTTTACTTTTGTTATCAAATCCAGGAATGAGGAACAAGAAGTTTGTCTTAGGCAGTTTTTGGGTGTGACAGCAATGCCTACTGGCCTTCCAACATCCACCATTTTACAGTTCTGTTGGGTGAGAAAAATGAATCTGTACTTGTGAGGCATCAAGCAGAGGTGTTCTCCAGATGGCAGAAACTTCCTCTTCTTAGGAGATAAAATACAAGAAAACAAAGAACAAGAACTTTGTTAAACTTCCAAAAGGCAGAAAATAGCAACATGGCTTGCTAATCACTTTGCAATGCCTATCAAGATTTTGGCTATGGCTTTGCCAAATAAAAAACTTCACCCAGCTGAATCATCCTTACTCTTCACACCAGCCAAGAGTCACCATCTACAGTAAAGGCAGGAATAAGAGTAAGAACTAGAAAAGTGAATTTTCGTGTCATATTTCAAAGAGATTGAGCTCTGCAGGTTTTACAAACACTTCAAGGGAATTTGAGTTACAGTGTTTGAGCTCATTACAAGAGCTCAAAATCGAAGAAGATCAAAAATGCCAAGAAAAAACAAAAGATATGTCTAGCATCTTCCAGAAAACCAACTCATCTCTATGATTTTACATCAACATATAAAATTATAGTAACAAAAGAGTCAAACACCTTTGCATCAAGTTGGTTCTAAGAAGTGACATTAAAACATTGTGTGCTTGTGTGGGCTTATGAGAGTAAAGCCTCCACATGGATACAAAAGCTGAGCCAGGCAGCCTTCCAAGCTCATGGAGCAGACAGAACAGCACTGCTGGAGGAGAACCTGCTGTCCCTGCCTGGCAGTGGCTCTGGAATGTCACTGTCCCTGGAATGTCACTGTCCCAGTGCCACAGCTCTGGAATGTCACTGTCCCTGGAATGTCACTGTCCCAGTGCCACAGCCCTGCTCACAGTGTCCCTCTGGGTCGCTGCTTTGCACCCCCCTGCAATTCACTTTTCTCCTCTTGGCTCCTCTCACCCTTCAGCTGCCCTGGGGTGGGGATGAGGCTGCTCCTGGCAGCTCCCAGGCTCAGTTTGGGATTGAGGAAATGGGTACCTGGATACCTTGTGAAGGCTGAGCTGGAGCAGAGGCTGGGCAGAGTCACAGAATAAAGCAGGGATTTATGAAAAGCATTTCCTCCATGGATCCACCTTGGGCAGCACAAGAGCCCAGCCAGGGCTGCACCCAAGAGGAACCAAAATGGGCACAAAATGGACACCGGGCACGGCTCTGGCACTTTGATCAGTTCTGCTCCATTTGCACCTTGGAGTTCATTGTCCAATTCCAGCTTTAGCCCATCCAGTCCCATCCTTCTTGTTTTTCTCTCTTCAGCCCATGTTGTTTGTGCTCCTGGGCCTGAGGTTTGGATCATTTGTCCTTGGTCCCCAGCTGGAGAAGGAATTGTTTTGTCTCCCTGCTCTGTGCACAGAGCTCACCATCCCATAATATGAAGCCCAGACCCACACACTACAGCAGAACAGAATCTGAAACATAGAAAAGCTGAAACCTGAGGCATCAACCAGTAGGGAAGCTGTGAGGAAGGTACAGCCCAGTCACAACAACCTGTTCCACAGCCTTATTCACAACTCCAGCATTACTCATCTCTGCAGTGACGTTCCAGAGGCACAGTGAGCACAGCCACAACCACCAAATGTGAAAGAAAATGAGCATTTCCTGAGCTGCCTGCTGTGCTCTGTGCACCCCTGACACCTGACAGAGCTCCTGGTGTGACTTCATACCCTGGAACAGCCACAGGTTGCCATGGGAAGGAGGGGAGGAGGGCACACCAAGGTATAAAGTGATACAGGCTTATCCAATAGTTCAACACGAGGAAAAAGCCTCTGAGGTCCTATCTTGTATGGATTCAGCTCTTCACACAACTCTTAAAGCAAAAATCTCTCTTTCTCTCTGGACAAAAAAACAAAATAAATAAAAATCTAGCAATCTTACAGCATAGAGATGTTTTGTTCCAGACAGCATTTAATTCTCTACAGGATTAAGCAGGCATCTATTCTCAAGGAGCACAGGGGATAACCTGGATTAAGTTTATTGCTTCTCTTAGTGAGAAATAACTTGTTTGCCAAATATTGTTGAAGTAACTGTGACGTCTAGAAAGTCTACTTGACTTGGGGAAGCAGAGAAAAGTGGTAGTAAAGAAAAAAGCTTAGGAAGCAAACATGCCATCAAGAAAAATAATGTACTGAATAGCTACATGGCAAATCCTTATTGGTATATATCTATCTGACTTCCTCTGGAAAAATCCACCAGGGGCCCATAGCTGGGGAGAAGGGAAAACAACATCCAGCAGAACAGTAAGAGATCCTGAAGCAAGAATATGTAATAAAAAAGAGCCATAGACACTTGGCAGGATAGTAACAATTGCTTCCTTGAAACTTAGCACTTCATTTGGTAACAAAAAAGATTCCCAGCAAAGTGAAATCCATGTGTTTTGTGGCTCTAATTCAGACTATCCATTTACTGCTGCAATCCTTAGGTCCATCCAGGGATGTTCTCCTGTGGTTTGGAATGTTTGACACCTGCAGCCCCCATGGGGAGCAGAAGGATTTTACCCCAGATGTCAGGGGAACAGAGGGGCTGTGCTCTGACCTGGGGGTGACCACACAGACACTGAACAAACCTTCCCACAGCCCTGAACCGCCAGGCACAAGCAGAACAGGTTTTGTTTATGCAAGCAAACCCACTGACACCATGGCAGGGAAGGAGGAAATCCACCCCCAGAAATCCTGGGAGATGCTGGGAGCAAGGGAGGAGCCAGGGCTCTGCAGGTGACACCAGGACAAACCTGTGGAGCTGCTGCACAGAGGCCAGCTGCTGGTGTTCACAAAGCTGACTGCCTGCTGTGAGAGACATCCAAAAGCCCAACGAGAAGGCTGCTGTTTTGTAAGAATATTCCAGCAAGACGCAGGTAGAGAGATCTTTGAGATGCACACAGGATGAAATGGCCACAGATGTGCCACATGGCCCAGAAGGGCAGTTCACGAGCACAAATGCCTGCACATTTCCAGCAACAAGTCCATTGCAGTGAATCACAGGAGGAACAAATATTTAAGTACTGAGGAACATTATCTTGTTATTCCCGTTTGATGCCAAGATGAAAATGACAACTATTAAACCTACACATTTGTTCTTCTCTTGTTATGAGGGTCTGAAAGGGGACAACTTTCTTGAAACTGTGACAGCACTTAGGAAATGGAAAGTACAGGCTGATAACAGCGACTGACCCCCTCCCCCAGTGACAGATGGACAAATCTGTGCTAGCAGAGATGTTTTGTTCCTCCTGTGCAAAGCCAAAGCAGACCCAGCCGCAGACGTGGCAGCAACAGCGTGAGCAGCACTCCCACTTCACTGCTGAGCATCCTTGAGAAACTATTAATTAGTTACAAAGTTTAAATAGGCACCTTCCACTGGCCTCTTCTTGAAACCGTGTTAGTCATCTCAATTAAGTGGAACCCCACCGAATGGCTGTGGGGAGTTCAGAATAACACCAACTTTTTCAGAAGCCTCTTTTCTTATTTTACTGCTTTCACTTCTTTTGTTAATTGCCTAATTCCACCTTTTCCTGACTGCACTCCCCTTGGGAGGTAAAGACCACTTAGCTATTTATTCACACGAGCAATGGGGCTTTGAAAAAAAAATACAAAAAAAACCTGAGTTCACATTTTCAGACATCTGACAAATGAGACTAATTCATTAGTAATTAAAAAGTATAGCATTCTAAATGCTCATCTTCTTGGCACTCTGGCAGGTCGAGGGAGGAAAACAGAACAGCTCTGGAGGATGGAGCTGTCAGATTGGGAATGTTTGCTCACATGAGAAAGGTGAAATTCTCACGGGTTCCTCCTTCCCACCTCCCTGTCCTGCTCTCTCCACTGCAGTGGCTGGGCCTCCAAAAGCTCCCTGGGACTGCATTCCCTGGATGCTGATGGGCACACGGATCTTCTGGCTGCATCTCTCACCATTCCTGAGAAGCCAGAGTGGCTGGGAGTTTATAATCTTTAGTTTATTAATCTATATTTAGTTATTCATCTTTAGTTTATCATCTAAACATCACCCTCGTGCCCCTGAAGAAAGATACAGGTGCAGGGAACCTTGTGGGGATCAGGTTTTGAAGAGGAAACTACAACTCACCTGCTCTAATGTGGTAATTGCATTCTAATTTTGACTGTAAAGGTCCCAAAACTACACCTAGACAAGAATAAACATCCATTACAGGGTACTCTGCCCTACTGACTTAGCAAAATCTTCTCTTATTGCCCAGGAAAGAATAGCAACACTTTGAAAGCCTCAGCTCCTGGAGTTGTTTTAGGATTTTTTGTTAAATAATCACTTCTTTCACAGATGGAAAACAAAGTTAGGAAAGTTTTAACTCTACAAGTAACAGGCTTAAAAATTTGAAACAAATTTCTGTAAAAAATGAACACATTGATCTTCTTATTATTTGCAATTGATAATTCTGCATTTCACTGGATTTACATTCAAAATAGTTGGCTTCACCTTTTGTCCTTCCTCTCATACTCAATATTTTCCTATCTCAATATGTACTGCAATGTTTAATTTGGATTTTCTGTGCCAGATTTGTATTTTTTCTAATGTTATGCTTTCAAGTTTCTTTTCTAATGTATCATTTTTGCATCTGTGACTGAACCAATAATTAAAGTATGCTGGTTCTTGCAAGGAACAAAGAGAATTTTCAGTCCTATCTGGAGGCAGAGGTGCTGTATCAGGCCGTAGTGCAAAGAATTCCTTTTGATAGCACTGTTTAAAAGGTATCCAGAGCAACGGTTCTGCTCTGGAGCAACTTCCAGCTTTCTGAGTACACCAGGCACTTGTCCTTGCCCATTTTGGTCACCCAGCTGAACATTTCCAACGAGCAGCTCCCACTTTAGCCATGCCTTGCCAAGGCTGCTTTAGCAAAACTTCTTTTTCCCCCTGAGCTTCTCCCTGCCCTTGTAATTCAACAAACACCACCTGCAAACGCTGGCAATGCACAGGGAATGCTGAGCTGGGCATTTTCAGCCCTTTCAGGGGAATGCTCAGGGCTGGGCACACACCCAGGGGACCAAGGCGGGTCCTGCCCCTTCCCCTCTCCCCCACAGGACCTGCTCTGCCCTCCCAAGCTCCTCTGGGACCCTGGGCACCACAAAGGCTTTGGGTTCTTCCACCCCCAGACCTGTTCCCTCATCCCAGTAACACAGCTGGCACGAGCACTGCTCCAAACTGGGGCCAAGGTCGGGCCCAGCCATGCCCAGGCTGCTCCTGAGGATTTTGGAAAAGCAGAGGGTCCCTTCTGCACCTGGACACTCAGCTGGAGCCTTTTTAACAGCTTTGTCTGAAGCTCCCCCTCCACCCACGACACAAATAGAACACCCTTCGATTATGGTGTTGAGTTCATTATTAACCATGCAAATCTAAACTCAACAAAATCCCCGTTTTTTAAATTATTAATTAGCAAATGACAGCATAAGTGGTTTTGTATTGAGTATAAACCCCTGAAATCAATGAAGCTGTTTTACATGAAAGAAATGTATTATTTTAAACACCTTAACGGTGTCAGGAGACTTGCATCACCATTAATCTCAGGCAGAGAACATATTCAAAAATACAGCTCTCTTTGGGTACAAGACTCATTAATAGTTTGTAATAAATACCATGTGCTGAGACAAGCATCCAAGCTCACCAATTTTTGGTCTTTTCTGAATTCTTCTCAGCTATAATTAACCCAGCAGCAGATTTGGGCACTTGTAGGGCAGAGGTCTGTGAACTCTGTGCTCCGACCTTGATTGCAATTATTGTCTGGGCAAAGAGGAAACTGTAGCAGCAAGTGGGAAACCTCAGTGATTAGGGCTTGATCCTGAAATTGGCTTTATATTTGAAGGGATGAGCAGAACGGGGTCAGGTGACGCTGGTAATTGTGTGTGACATCACCACACCTACTGGAGAATTGTCCTCGCTGAGTGACAGAGTGACAACCAGCACTGACCAGTTCTGCCATAACCTGCTCTTCTGCTGGGCTTGGGGACTGGAACACTGAGGAGGTGTGAAACGCTGGCCAGCAATCCCATTCCCCACCAGAACTGGGATTCAAACACCGAGCACAGGGTCATTAAAGGGCTGTTCTCTGTTAGGGTGGGTTTGCTTCTCTGGGTCAGGGTGACCTCTGCGTCCAGACACGCTGAGAGGAATCTGCACTGTAAAATCACCTCCTCCTGTGAGCTCTGGAACATCTTAAAAGCAAAGCAGCATCTAAGCCATTTCCGGAAAAACACCTCAAACCGTGCATGGAGCCCCTCTGTTGCTGTATTTTCCCTTCTTTGCTTATGCCCCAAAAACAAAAGCACAAAATCAGTGAGGTGGGGAGTGTCCCATCCCACACAGGTGCAAAACAGAGATGTGGCTGTAAAATAAACATCGGGCTCACATCAGCTGTGCAGCCCTGGGGGAAATAAAACACCTCCAAAAGACCCTGCAAGGCTGTGGAGCCTTGCAGCAGAACCAAGGGCTAAAATCAGACTCCAAATGCAATTTCAGAGAACCAAAGTCTACCCCAAAACCACCTAAAATGCCTGAAACCATAAACAAAACCCAGTTCACAATAACACAGGTTTTTACTCTTCCTATTATGGACTCCATCAAAGGAAATTAAAAGCTTCCAAATGCTTTTTCCAGATTCCAATGGAATATTGAATTGTTTAGGAGGAAGTAGTTTTGCATTGCAATAATAGCTGGGCATAAAATAATTCAAGTCAGAAATGGCAACAGGATCTTCCTGGGGAAAAGTCTGTACCTTTGGAGCATACTTCCCTTCAGCACAACAAAAGCCCAGATGTGGGACCTTCAAATGCAGTGCTTTATTGTCTCAGGGCAAATGACAAATTTATTCATAGTTTCTCTGGGCTTTTTGTTAACAGGATAAAAAACCTTTTTCGTTCTGACCTCAAATTTCTTGTGCTTGCCGCATATTCTTCTGGCTCTTGTTTTGAATATTGTTATTATTCTGAGTAATTGCATGCTGGCAGTTTTCATAATCACTAATTGCACTAGATGACTCTTGTGATCACAAATAAAACATTCGGGAGGGAATAAATGAATGGAACCATCCTCAGAATCAATAACTGCTGAAGTCTTCCTACATACACATAAATCTTTTTTTTTTGTGCACAGAATAAGTTATCTAATATTTTCATCTTCATTGTTGATGCAGAAGCAAACTTTTTTGTTCATTCTTGAATTTAGCATTGTGTCAGATTTCTCACTGTCTCTTATGTACAATACTTTGAACTGGCAGAGAAAATAATCCCTTAGTGTTGGATCCAGCCCTGTCTCTGGATAATGGAAACTTATAAAATAAACTAAAAGAATTGAAATGAAAACAGTACACAGAGAAATAAAAAATAAAAGGACAACAGCACTGCATTTCTTTGTTGATGTTAGTTTTGAAATGATTCATAATTCAATTAGTATGGATCACAAGTTTGTTGATTTGCTAAAGAGACCTCTCCAGGGCATAAAAATATTTATATAATGATTGGAACAGCAAATAAAATTCATAAACAAAAATAATTTAAATTATAACTGAAAATTTACTATCCTTTAAAATATGAATCAGAAATGTCAGGAGAAAAATCCCTTAAAGAAACATTTCCAGTCTAAACAAAACCCACAGCCCCAACCAGCCTGAGCTTGCCCTGAGCAAGAATTGAATTACAATCATTGTTCTGCAGAATCTCGGCTGGGCACAGCACAGAGCCCATGCCCCATTCCCAGCTCTGCCCCCTGTGCCCAGCTGGAGCCTCCTGGCCACGGGCAGCTGCAGGAATTGTCTTTTCAGCCTCACCCAGGGCTGACCCAGCCCCAGCAGCACCACAAATTCCATTGCCTGGCCACGCTGGAATGCTTCAAACCCATGGGAATGGCATGGCCTCCACAACTGCACACCAGGAATGAGGGAACAACTGGAAATACAAACTACTGATCCCATATTTCATGTTCTGTCTGCTCTGAGTCACTGCTACCTGCTGAACTGAGCAATTTCTGGATTGGCCCACGGTAATTAGTGCAGCAAAGAGTGAAGGGCTTGGTTTTCTTGGTTTTCTTGGTTTTCTGTCTCCTGCTCAGCCCCCTGCACTCTGCCATGCCCAGGTTCTCCTGGAATGCTTCTCCTCACCCACAAATAACCACAGGCACGTCCCAGGATTGCTCCCTGGTGTCCATGGAAGCGTGATCACCTGCAGGCAATCAGGACTTCACTTCAAACACACGCTGCTGATCCAAATCAAAATGCAAATGTGAACTCGCTCCTCTGCCATCACAAACATCCACACGGTTCTGTGTGGAACAGCAATGATCTGCAATTAACAAACGAGAGCAAACCCCAGCATCATTTTCTGCCAGGTATTTGTGCACTGCCACCCCACTCCCCCCATCTCACACCAAGATCTGAATGCTCCATCATGGTGTGCTTAGTGACACATGGACGAAATGCAAAGGTGAAATTTAGTGGTATCAATTAAAGGATAATCTCCTCCTCGGCAGTCTCATCTGAATCTGGGAGAAGCTGAAGCTCCCATCAAGTACAAAAACAAGAGATCTGTTTCAAGAGGTGCTCAGAAGCTGCAGCTTCCATTTGGATAACAAAGCACCTACTACAAATAAATAAGTGTACAGTTTCCACAGAGTTCCAAATGTACAGAGCTCTTCTAGGAATCTGTGACTGCAGTTAATGCTCCTTAGGCATGTTTAGCCCAGCCACCCAAACTAACTGTGGCTTCTGCAGTGGTCTGGGAATACACCAGTTATCCAGTGGATAATGAAAATAAAAATTAAGCAAAAAAATTTCCACTGACTTAGGTTGAGACAGACTGGAATTTATAAGCAAATTATTAGAAATGATTAAACAATGGAGCTCAGCTTTAAATGGTGTGAAATTACTTCAGGACCAGCAGAACTTCATTACTTTCTCTGTTTGTGCATAATGGATTTTTTGGAGTATAATTTCTCTCTTGAAAAGCTCCATAATATTAAAATGTTTTTGATTAACTAGTCAAGAAGCAAAGCAAACAACAGACATTTTTATATACTGGTATCCAAATAACTCAGGAGAATAACTGGGAGCACAATGAAAACTAAACGGAGCCAGAAATGCCTTGTAAATATTACAGTAGATGCTTCTGCCAAAATATTGTCAACCAGTACAGATTGCACAGTGCCATAATTACAGTAGATGACACAAAATTATTACAAATTAACAGTTTCTAGTACAAAGTCATGCATTATGTATTTTTATTAAGTAGCTACACAAGCGTGTGAAACGAAGAACTGTGAAATAGTGTAAAAAGGGATTGATCTAAACTTTGTCTACAACACAAATTACAGGCTCATTTTTTTCACAAGGTTTAAACTCACCACATGTTCTTAGGCAAGAATTGTTGGAACTGGGGAGAAATGTGTTAAGGCCTAAAACTCCATTTCTGTAGCTCCATACATCAATTTCAGTGACCATAAGCCCCAGCCCTAACTCCCATTTCAGTCCTGTGAGGATTATTTGCTGTAGGTGAGCCCACACACCTGGACCCTGTGTGTGTGTATCCATGAGAGAAGCAAATTTGTGTCCAGCTGAAACTGATCTCAGTCACAGCAACCAATTTGAAACTCACTTCTCCTAAATTTGTTGTCACTTCTGCGAACCAGGCAGGGCCAGAACGGTGCTTTGGAGATGCATTAAGTGCTCTGAGTCTCCAGAATCAAATTTTAGTCCAGCAGAGGCACTCCTAGGCATTAACTGGGCTGTATTTCTCTTTGTCTCAGCTGACAGAGCCTTGCAAGAAAGGTTTTACATCAAGACAGACACAGCTTCCCTTTAGAGCATCTCTGTATTTTGGCAACGTTTGAGAACACATTTTGGATCAAGCCAAGACACAAAAAAGCCAGTTGTTTATTTTACAGTTTAACTTGGCCTTAATCTATTTTCAACTTGCAAATATTCACCATTTCTGGTCAACCTCACTTCTAAAAATAACTCTGCTTTAACTCTGTTACAGTGAATTCAGTCTCTGATTAATCTATCAGCGATATTATTAATATAACTTTGATTTATGAGATATAAATACATCTGTTATATATCAGTCAGTGAATTTATCTAACAGAAGTTATCTTGCAGAGGAAATGTGCCTTTCCCCAAGGAGCACTGGTGCACAGTCACAGTAGTTGTTACATTTAGGAAACAAATCTGTGACTTGCCATTTCCTTCCCGCATCAATCTGCTTTATCAGGGATTAGAAATGGCCTTGTGTGCCATGGTACACACACAGAGCCCAGAGTATTCCAGATGTGTTCAAGGAGACACCTGGGAAAAGCTGCAGTGGGAGACCTCACACAGGGAACCACCAGAGTCTCATCAAAGACAAAAACCCCAACTCGTAAATGCAAATTATTCAGAGATTTTTGGGAGTTTGCTTCACCTTGGCCAAGCAGCAAATTATTATTGCAAAGAAGAGATAAATGAACAGTAATAGCAGGTGATGAATAGCAAAGCCAGGGTTAACAGAGCAGCTGTACCCAGGCTCCTGTCACGGGACATAATTCCAGTTCACAGAACATTTTGCCATAATCCTATTCCATTTATCAGCAACAGCAGTCACCACATGGAAAAAAATACAGATTTCCTGCCTACAAGAAATGAAGGCTGTTTGCTCATTTTCATGGAACATGACACTGCAGAGAGGAACTAGTGGCACAAAACACTTTGGAGACGTGAAAATCCTACTACACAAAACACAGCTCCTATTACACAAAAACACTCATGCAGATAAGTCCCTGAAGATCTGTGTCCACCTACAATCACCATTTATAGAAAATGAGTACAGAAAAAACCTCAGAAAACCTTTTTCTACTTCAACTCAAACTCTATTTTTCAAGCTGCTCACACAACTCAGATCATCATAACCAAGAAAGAACTTAAAAATTATATACCTAAGAAAATAGCTAAAACTCTTTAATTTCACACCTCTATTTCACCAGATAGTTGCACAAAAGATCTGAGGCAGAGCACATACAAAAGTACTCACCTGTTTGTGTTTTATTCCTCCCCAAAATTCCTCAGGCTGAAATGCCAGCACTTCCTTCTAACTGAGGGTGTTTGGTCTCTGTTGTGGCCAGTTAAACACCCCCTGATTTTGGGAAGACCAGAAACATGGTTTTCCTTGGCATCAAAGTTTCTACAATCAGGATTTAGGCAGCAAATCCAACCTGCAGTGCTCCTGAAGCTGCAGCTTTCCCTCTGGGCATGAACTCCCCTGAAGCAGCCAGGAGAATTACAGCACCTGGAAATTCCAGCACAGGGGAACCAACACTGGGACAGAGCATGGACAAAGCAATCCCTGCACTGATTGTCACAGACAGGACACAGCACGAGGAGATGAAATGGAAGGAACACCAAGAAGTTCCCCAGTTTGTGTTAAAACTTGGTGCCATTTTCTTTTCATGGCATTTTCTCAGCGTTTGATTTCTTTTCTAACGACAGCGCAATGCACAACGACACCTTTTCATTTCCACATCATCAGAAGTTCTCTAAAGGCTCACACTGAAATCTCACTGCAATAATCACAGAGGAATCAAATTAACATCCGAATGAATTCTCCACGGGCTTGTGCCCTTCTGTGTTTTCCCCATTCTAATCTCCTGTCATAATGGCACCTCAAGTGGGTCCCTACAGATTCCTACCAAAATTATTATGAACCAGTTCACGTGATAGCTGCACTGCACTAATCTGAGCAGAGAGCAAGAGGCAATGGCAAAGAACAGATTCTGAAAAGGAACTCCTAGATACAGTTCTAAGATCTGGCTTGTTTTTTTTTTTTCCCATACTATTCCCAAAGAAGTCGGTCCGAAAAAAGCTACCTGGAATCCCCCTCCAAAATTCTTCTTATGTAAAATATTCATCTGGAAAACTCTCAAGCCCTGCAGCACAAAAGCATGTGCCAGAAGTGCTGCAGAGAGAAGACACTGCGTTTTCTGACTGCACACACTTCTCACAGTCAGTGGCATTATTTGTGAGGAAATGCAAACTCTTCGACCTCGCCAGTCCATTCCTGTGTTCACAGAGGCTGCTCAAGCACCACGGGATTGTAAAGAGAATTTCACTCAAAGCACTCAAAGTTCAAAAACACTATGCTGATAAGAGGCTGACAAAAGTCTTGTTTTAGTGATAACACCTGAAAATATCCTTCTTTATGGGATAAATCTGTGGAACTCTCCTGCCTGGACAGTCCCAAGCCACAAAACAACAAATCCTACAGAATATGAATGCAACAGTAAATCCCCAAATGTGCTGATGCTTTTTGGCCCTATTTATGATTTGTAGAGACATTCTTCACATAAATATTTCATTTTACTGTCTACACACAGCCTTAAGCATACTGATTGTCTTAATGTCAGCTCAGGCCTCTAGGTGCTTTTGCAATGTGAGCCACAGATGCGGCAAAAGCTGGAAAAATATTTATTATGAATAATTTGTGGCAAGTTTTACGATTTGTTTTGAAACCAGCTGTTCCCAAAGACTCCCAATTCAGAACTGTTTGACAAACAGTGAAATAATATCAGTGAATAAGTCCCTGGACATTATTCCAGTGTGGGCTGAGACCATCAGCAGTTTGGAGAGTGGCTGGGGCAGAGGACAGGAGGTAAGGAAAATAATTCTTCCTGCTTTTGGTGCAGGAGATATTTCAAAGTGATCTTCCTTTTCTTTACTCTGTTTCCTTGAAAAAAAGAAAAAAAAATAATCCTTTCTTCTCTCTTCCACCATTTCTGTTCAATATAAAAGCAAACCAAATTCAGGGCAAGGGTTAAAAGGAGTTAAAGGTTCATTCACCTTTAACTTCATGAGTCAAGATGCTTCATCAGGGCAAGGGTTAAAAGGAGTTAAAGGTTCATTCACCTTTAACTTCATGAGTCAAGATGCTTCATTATTACAGGTAATATGGCTCTTGGCCTAAACTTATTTCTGCTTTCTCTTGCCATGTTTTAGTAGAAATCTTTTAAGATAACATTAAAAACACCTTGGTGCCTCTTGCTCCTCAAACAAAATCTCATCTCTGTGACCAGAGCAGCTCTTTTTGTGCAGCTGTAATTATACACCTGGGATGGCACCAACACACTTTTATCAGTTCAGCTGAAGGGGAGACAAAGAAAATCATAGGAGGGCTCTGCTGTGATTTGGGTATTTTGCTTTTTCCCATTATATATCTGTTATTTCTGTTGGGTTACAGATTTGAAGGAAATGTGAGAACTGTCCACAGGCTGGCTGGGGTGTGACACTTGCCTCTGTGAGATTTGCTGCTGTATCACAGGAACTGAACTCTGCTGAAATGTCAGCAACATATTGTCCTGATTAATAAAATGTCCGAATTGAATCAGATTTGCAACTGGAAAAGGCAGAACTCCTGTTTCCAGCCTTGGAACACTCACTCTGCTATCACTGCTGCTAATGCTGCTAAGTCCCATTTATAAAACAAAATTTGTTTGTTTCTTTAATGAACATATGGGAATTTAATTATAACAAAGCTGATGCACACAAAAATTTGCAAAAAGCATCACATATACAGTAAGAAGTATACTCAGTTTCAGTTCCCCAGTTCTGCACGCAGTGACATCAGATGAATTTGTATTCCATTTCTAAACTCAGACATATGCATCACAATTTCTTGTAATCAAGATATATAAAGGTTACAACCATCTGCTTCTCAGACTGCCTTGCTAAGTTATAAGACAAACCCAAATTTTGAATTTTCACTGCATTTAAAGGGCTGGTTTATTGATATTTGGAAAAAAAAAAAAACAACCCACCCCCAAAAACAACAAAGGTCAAATCAATAGCTAAGAACAGCTATAATTGGGTTTGTGGTAAAGTGAAAACATGACTGATAAGGTTGTAAAGTTCAGTACTTGAATATTCTTGTTACACCTGTATTCCTGGGATGGCTTTTTCCTACTGTGGAATTGGCTTAGCGCTGCTCTTAACCTCACTAAGACCCAATTCAAGAAAACAAGGCAAAGCAAGTCTGCAGCAAAAGCAAAAAAAAAAAAGAACTAAGAACTATTAAAACAAAACCCCTTCTCTGAAGAACCAGTTAAAAGGAGAGCAAACTGATGTAAATCATTAACTGGGGTCATGCAGCATCAGCTCTCTCGTTAAAAAGTCGCAATTAAGAAAACAGAAAATGCCACATGAAAGGCAACCTGCGTCCCTCCCTTTGCAAAGTGCTCCCATGATATATTTTTTAAAGAATAATTACATAATTGGCCCATATGCTGCACGGAATACAATTGGATCTTGATTTTGCTTCTGATTCCTGATTGCTGCCACAGTTAGCGCTGGCAGCTCAGTGATTGAAACGTTCCTCAGACAGAACACAAATGTGAACTGCTCTGAGTAACACGTTTTGTTGCTAATTATTTGCCTTATGTCAGTTGATAATTTGGGATATACAGAGGACACATTTCCCAATTAATCTCTCAAAACCCTGAAGTGTGATTTTCTCTTGCATATAACAGCTGGCATTTTCAACTACAGGAACCTAAAGCAGGAATGCAAAATCCCTCCAAGATACCTTGAAAAACAGTAATATTGAAACTCCTGTTACTAAAACCAAATAATTTCCAGCCCAAACAATGCAATTTTTGATTAATGAAAGGGATGGACTGACAAGGAATGAGCACTCCCTTCTCAAGAGCAGTGGAACTTGTGCTTTGAGAGAATCACAGAACTGATGCTGAAGGGTTTTACAAACCTTAAAAGTTTCCAGCTAGAACAGGCACAATATCCACGATGGCCAGCGATAAGATTTTTAAAGCCCTAAGTAGTCACACCTCTAAAAAGTGGCTCCTTTTGGTATTTGCTGCTAAAACTGATGAAGAGGGATGAGGAAAACTATGGGGTGTGAACAGGATTTATGCAGCTTTCTCTAAGCAAAACTCAGCCAATTTCCTTGTCTGTAAGTAGTCATTTTTGCTAGGTCTAGCCAGCTTTTACCTCTAAGTGTCAATTTGACGAAGCCCGTCTGAAAATGGTTTTTATCAGCTTCATAATAGAGTTCCTAGTCGGGGCACAAAGGTGTACACACATTTTCACTTACTGCAGATGAGCCTGAAACACTGAATTTCAGATTTTCTTCCCCTTTACTTCAGATCAGCCCATGAGTGCCAGTTTTCTACTTGGGTGTATCAGAGTCCCAGCTGGTTTGAAGGTGTCTCAGCCTTTCCTGCTGGAACGTGGCCACCTTCCCAAGGAGCTCCCAGTGCATGGGACATCTGTGCCACAGGGACAGACCAAGGCTTGTGCTCCATGTGGGAGATGGGAAAGAGCAGATCAGGGTACAGGGAGAGCATTCAAACTCCTGCAGCAGTGCCTGAGCAACTTTGACCCTTGCCGTGGCAATGCTGACACTCCTCCCCTTTTCACAGGTAGAAATATAGTTGTGAAAAAGACATTTGCATGGCCCTTGGTTTAAAAAAAGGAAAACAACATTTTTCTGCCTTGATTTACACCTTAGAATCTACATTTGATGCTCAAATACACTACATGTACCTCAAACTCTTCAATTGCAGATCCAGCCTATCCAGGGTGTTACCAACACCTAAATTTCAGGAGACAGACAGTTTAGCTTTATCTCAGATTATTTGCTTGTTTCCCATCTCCTCTTTTAAAGTCTGGCAACATGACCTTTTTTTTTTAAAAAATTAATTTATTCTGTTGCTATGGTGACAGCTCATGGGGTCAATCAGCAGCAGAAGAGGAAGGAACACCTTCCTGCAAGCAACTGCAGAAAGGCAACATTCTGTAGGTGCAACAATTAAGAAATTGGATTAGTTTTGAGGAAATTAATATATACCCTCACAGTAAGAAGTCCAAATGATGTTTAACTCCCAACAACATTTATTTTTGTCATTAGAGTGCACGTGGGTAAGGAGATGCAATCATCTGAGCCAAGCGTTGGGATGCGCGTTCTCTCGGAGCCCTGGGGAGAGGAACTGCTGTGCTGAAGATGGCACGGAACAGATGAAATTTTAAATTGCTTTTGCTCGACTTCTAGCCCATTCCAGTGGGTGTGTAGAGGTGGAATGCCTTCAATAAAATAGTGGGATGGGTGCTAAACTGAGCAAGCTGTGAGCAGCATGAGAAGCCTTTCCGTGCCATAAATGAAATGGCTCCGCTCACGAGGAGCTCCAGAGCCAGCCCGGAGTGCAAACCCCATTCCCCAGAAACGGGCCAGGCCCTGGGCAGAGCTCTGCTTGGAGGATTATATTGGCATGGGGCAGGCTGAAATCTCTCCCTCCTGCCCCACACTTCATTCCACTGCTATCCACTTTGCATTATCTTAGACCAGGAGAAAACCCAGGACCATTGAACTCAGCCAACAGCTTTCAACACTTGAGCAGATTTTCTCCACTGGATCACTGACTTTTAGGACTCACCATTAAATGAAATCTAGCAAAATATTGAATAAAAGTTAAATACTTCTTTTATATTTTGAGACCCAAGTTTTGCACTTCTCTCATGACCTTAATTTAATGTATTTTTCCTTATATTTAAGTATTTTACCATGCTTATTCTTGCAAATATCCTAAAGAAATAATCTTACTATTGTTTTCACTATTCTTTATGCTCACCAGCTAATCATTTTCTTTTGCTTTATTAATTCAATGTAATTAGACTGAATTACAATACCATTACTGCTAACAATTTCTGAAACATTTCAAATTTCTCTGTTAAATGATTCCCTATATATTACATGGATACTTAAAATACTTAAAATCTTAGTGCATTTTGATATTCCCTCAACATCAGCTGCTTCACAATCCAACTTTTGTTTCTTTCTTTATTCTTAACATGTCTGTTCAGATAATATTGTTATCACTAGTTCCTACATGCTCCTTTATTTATGAGACTTGTCTTTTTCACAGGATTAGCTCACAAATAGCCATGGATTGTTCCACAAATTCCCTCACTAAGCAATGCAGTACTGTCATCCAAAAATACATCTGGAATAATATAGTTATCACAATCAAAATCTCCAGCATAAAATTCCTCCACGATCAAAGTTCTGACTCCCTTGCAGACCTTTTTCTTCCAAATCAGCAATGCATTTTGCTATCTGCTTTTCCTAACTGCCCTCCAGGGCTTTGATAACTGGATTGCTTTATTGTTCTTATCTACTGAAGCCTTCTGATGTATCAGCCAAAATACAGACTGGTTTCACTGGAACTGCCCCACACCAGCATCAAAACATTTGCTTCTTCTTGTTCATCCCACAACAAATTTTATGGTTTTCAATGTTAAATTTTTTGTGACTTTTCTTCCTGGAGAAGCTCTGATTTCTGTTTAGCAGACTGCATTTAGCACGGCCCTCTAGACAAAAAGAGGTGATTTTTCTCTTCACTTTTTCATTAATTCTAATAGGTTAAGCATTAATGTTGGGCTGTACCTTTCTTTTCCTTCACATCTAGTCTAGAACCATGTGCTACATAATTCACAGCAGCCCTGGCTGGCTCTGACCAGCAGTGTCACCAATGTCCCTTGCCACAGGAATGCCAAATCCCTCAAACCCTGAGCCAGCAGCGTCATCTCCATCCTGGGCCACCAGGGAAGGAGCTCCAGGCAGAGACTGGGATGGGATGAGGATGAGGAGGGAAGGCACTGCCAGGGACCCTGTGAAAAGCTGCAGGTATTGGAGCAGTGGAGGTGATGCCTTGGGTAGGCTGAGCTGGAGCAGGGGCTGGGCAGAGTTCCAGAATAAAGCAGGGATTTATTAAAAGGATTTCCTCCATGCATCCACCTTGGGCAGCACAAGAGCCCAGCCAGGGCTGCACCCAAGAGGAACCAAAATGGGCACAAAATGGACACCGGGCACGGCTCTGGCACTTTGATCAGTTCTGCTCCATTTGCACCTTGGAGTTCATTGTCCAGTTCCAGCTTTAGCCCATCCAGTCCCATCCTTCTTGTTTTTCTCTCTTCAGCCCACGTTGTTTGTGCTCCTGGGCCTGAGGTTTGGATCATTTGTCCTTGGTCCTCAGCTGGAGAAGGAATTGTTTTGTGTCCCTGCTCTGTGCACAGAGCTCACCATGCCCTGGTATGGAGCCCACACCCACACAGACCCACACCAGACCCAGAAGCAGCACAGAACCTGAAGCAGATAAAAGCTAAAACCTGAGGCTTCAGAGGGAATGAAAGGGCCACAACTGCTCCAAGATGCACATCCAGGAACAGCAGCACCTTTACTCCACTGCATGGTGACCACAGGAATTCCTGTGCTGGAGGCTGATGCAAACACAACACAAATGGTGAAAATTCCAACTGGTGTTTCAGCTCCCAACTCAGACAAACCAAATGATCTACGCTACAGCTCCAGATGTTAAGAGTTGTCTTTGTTGCTGGTTTTTAATCACTAAATGTGCCCATTGAAGCCTTTTGTGGGGTGAGGAAAATCCCTGGGTGATGGAGAGCTCATCCCTCTTGCCAGCAAGGGTTTGCTGTGGAAGCACTAAAACACAGGATACACAAAGGATACACAAAGGATACACAAAGGATACACAAAGGATACACAAAGGATACACAAAGGATACACAAAGGATACACAAAGGTAGCAGCCAGTTTGAGCCTTGTCCCCACTAAATCCTGCTCGTGATTAATTTCCATCATCAACATTAACATGCTCAGCAGAGCCAAATCCCATTTAAATATCATCCCATGTACTTTGGTGTGCTCCTGCAATATGCTTCAGCTGTAGGGAGACAGGGACTTGTGTGCCCAAAGTGCATTAATTTTAAAGGGATGTCTGAGGGATGGCAGGATTTGGGCTCGGTTTATTTCGAAAAGCAGCTGTGCTGCAAAATCCAAGACCAAAATCTTGAAGATGAATATCCAGAGAGCACAAAACTGTGTGACAGTGGAAGAAGCCAAGCAAGGACAGATGAGAGAACTTTTCTATTGACTCCCAGTATGAAGAATCAACTTTTTCACCTTATCTGCTGTGAAATTAATCAGATTTTCACATTATGGTAGTACAAAGAGCTACCACCTGTGTAATTTCCTGAGCTCACTGGATTTTCTTTTGTCTGGCACCTTCTGTGCTGCCCAGTGTCATTCCTGTTTTGTTCATAGGCTTTGACAGTGTGAGTACATTTTCTCTCCAGAGCAGACAGCCCCCAGCTGTAGCTTTCCACATTGTGAAGCTGACACCACACAAATCAAGATGTGCCTTAAACTTGTCCTTGAAGTGCTTCACTTCTCTCCTGACCCCTCAGCTATTCACTGCAGTGTTATACCAAACAAAAAGAGGGGGATTTCTAGCACCTTCCCAATGTGTACAACCCAGAAATAAATCAAAATAGATGCATCTACAGGAGAACCACCACAATAATAATTAGTCACACCCTCAGAATTCAGCTGTCAAAATCTTGTCCTCCAAATATTCAGATATATAAGGAGAGTAAACCCAGAAATACCTGAGATCCTGATGTAATAATTAGATGTTCTTCAAAATTTTGCAGCTGCATAGAGAAGCAGTAACTAAAGAGGATTTTGTAGAAAGTTATTTCTTTTTGAAGTTCATTGATTCTCATTCTGGATACTTTTATTTCACCAGGCAGTAGTTTTGGGGTAGTTTTACTACTGATCATCATCTGACCCAGCAGGCTGCTGAGGAAGAAGTTAAACTAACTACAACTAATGAGCAGGAAAAGTCCCCAGCCCAGGTCCAACAGTGGGCAGTGTCTAAATGTTGTGGTTAATTTTACAAAGATCCAATCAGATTCATTAGCCAGACAATTGATACAAAGAGAGAATTTCACCCACTGTTGACATGTATACCTTCTACATGAATTAATTCTGGGAAGAAGAAAATAAATAATAATTGTGCAAAGGATCCTCCTTTTTACTCGATATATTTTTTCCCACCCACAGCAAATGCAATACCTTCCTTCTTTAGACAAAATTAGCAATGTCCTGTATTAAATTAACTATTTGAGAGCAATTGAAGGCACTGATGACTGATGTACTTTCAAGCTATGTGAAACTTTCTAAATTGAAGGTTATTTCCCCTTTTTTGTTACTTTTTTCCCCTTAGCTCTTCAGCATTTCATCTGTTTGTCAAATGTGTTTCGGATCTCACTATTTCCTTCCTTTCCAGTGAAACTGTAATTAATTCCTGCAGGACTCAATTAAGATTTTGAGTGCAAACCGTGCTGCAGGAGTGGGACAGGGAGGGCTGGTGCAGTGCCCAGCAGAGATCTGCTGCAGCTCTGAGAGCACCAGCACCTGCAGAGTGTCACAGCCATTTTATAAGTTTCTTAGATGGAAACTTGCTGGACATTTTTCCTTCCATGGGAAAGCTGACTTCTCTGCAGATTCCTGTAAAAACAAACCTGTGTCTGTGTGTGGACTCAAGGACAACAGATGCATTCCTTTGCCTGTCTCCTGATACAGGAGATGCAGTTTTCTCTTTCTCAGCCTATGATGTAGAGGTTGTAATCTCTCTGACTTTGTCAGCACTGGGGAGCCTTGCTCTGACATGGTGAAGGAAATAGGTAACTCTGTGGGCACATTAGCCCTAAAACCTTCTGAATAATGGAGTCATTCTAATAAATCATATCAGCCTTCTGATACTGGAGTCAAGGAGCCTCATTCAGCACCCAATGCAAGAACCCAGAGAAACAAACAAACAAACAAACAAACAAACAGCTTTCCAGGCAGTCCAGATCCTTTTAAAACAACAGCAGAGAGCAGAGCCTGCTCCAGTGTCCATCCTGCACCCGCACCCAGGGCAATCCTGCTGCTGGCTAAACCTGACAAAATGCTCTGGTGGTGCCTCTGGGCTTCTGGAGAGCTCACTGCTGCCAGGGCGTGCCCTGTGACCCCAGGAAATTGCCCTGGGATGACCAGATCTGCCTGGAACTCTCTCCACATCAGCACAGCAAGGGCTTGGCTTGGCTTTTCCCCTGGTGGCACCCTCAGCCAGGCTGGGTGTGAGGGTGACAAGGCACAAATGTCCCGTGGGGGTCCCTGGGACCAGGTGAGTTACGGACATCCCCAGGAGAACACCACAACTGCCTTTTTCAACAGCATCCTCTGAGCTCCCCCCTGCTTAGGCAGCTTCCCTCTCTGCTTTTTCACAGATGAGGTAATTTTAAAGATATTTATCCAGAAACACTGGGAGGCTCCTGACATCAGGCCAGAGAGCAGCACATTTGTTAATTTGCTTTTTCCTGTTGCGTGGTAACGAAATTTACAGAAATCTGTCAAAATACGGAGCTAAGTAAATATGACTTTAAAGATTAAAACATCAATATTACACAGATGAACATTTTGAGACTTTCTAGCATCACAATATTGGAAGAGACAAGGACCATCTTCTGAGAACCAGCTAACTAGCAAAAAGGACCATGATTAGAAGTGTTCCTAAGAAATTTTTTTTCCTGTAGATTTTAAGAAAAACAATGTTGTCAAAGAGAGCTTGGGCTTCTCAAGAGCTTGAGAAGAGTCAAATAAGGGGAATATAAGATGGAAATACAAAAAATGGAACTTTCTGAAAGCTGAGGAAAAGCCTGAATAGACAAGTCTAATCAAAGGAGATAAAATCTTACAGACCAGAGTAGAAATATTTGAGAACTAGATCCAAGATGAAATCCTCAGGCTACATGGGCTCCCATATGATCTGGGTAAGAAAGAGCTGGTTAATTTTCTTGAAAATTGGATTGCAAAAGCTTAACAGCTTGCAGTTGAAGATGACCCACTTTGCGTTGAAAAGGCAGACAAAAACCTTTAAAATTATAAAAGGAGGGGGAAAAAAGAGAAAAAGGGAGAAATCCTGAGTAGGAGGCAGGAGGATGCTTGGCCTCTCAGATCAGAGGTACGAGGGAAGGATGCTCAAGGCAGCCTGTAAGGACAGTTACCTTACCTAATAAACTTCTATTTCCTTTTATTTCTCTTTACTTCTTGTTCTTTCTGGCTCACAACAGCAAAGATGCAAACCAGCCCTGCCAAAGAAGAGAAGTGAGGGGACATTTCCACTTCTGTCTCACAGGAAATAAGGTTTCCCATCTGTTTCCCAGACAAGGTTGGGAAGTGCAGGATATGCAATCCTGTGCTGTCAGAGACATGCGGAGTTCTACAGCTCTGAGAAACTCCCAGCACAAGACACAGCCTACTAGATAATGGTATCATGAGACTTCATAATGGGGTTTAAATCTCTTTCACAAAAATACCTCCTTGACTAAAACGTTTCCAGTCAGCTCCAGGTTTGGCTCTTCACCACTGATTATCAAACGGTATCAAGTAACAACAACAAACATTACTTTTAGAAACTGGTAATGGCCACAAATGTCCTGATTTTTACAAACCTGCACCTGTTCAGCAGCTCTGAAGACAAGAGCTGAGATATTTGAGACCCATGTGAAAACTGAAACAAGCAAATCACTCTGACCTCACTTTCATCACAGTGTTCAGCAGCCAACGTTTTTCTCCTTTCTTTCCCTTCCAAACTCCATGATAGTCCTCCCAAATCACACAAACCTCCCAAACCTACAACCTTTCAACAGCTCTTTCAAAGAAGTTCTGCATTCAACACCTGCTGGAATAATGCAAAGAAACTTTTGAGGCTGTGGCATGTTGGATTCCAGTGCCATACAAATCTGCTATTATTACCTGACTTTCCACTGCTATTAGGAGAGACAGGAGGATAGAACTGTAACTTTTTATAGATAACTGTGGGAATTTCACACTTCAAGGGTTTTCCTCATCTCAATTTTCTTATTCATTTCCACTTAGATAAATGAACACGGGATCATGCGACACCTCATAGTCGAACAGCTGCCTCAACATTTTAATTAAAAACATTCCAAACATTATGAGCTTTCAGACTTTCCAAACCCAGCTTTTTTGTAGTTCTACCTGTAGTTTGTCAATCTGCTCTAGGTGCCATTTTCAACTGTTATTTGTAGATAATTTTTCTCCCATGTACCACATTATTCCATTTCTTCAGAGATGGATTGACACTGTCAATTTAAATCACTATTTATCCCATGTATTCAGTTCTAAGATAAATAATTGACCTACAGTTGGAATAGTCAATGCCCAGATTTCTTTGAAAGTCCTATATAAATATACAGTCTGATTTATCTCACAGAGATTTTTATTTAAATGAAACGTTGTTTCTCACTGTGAATGTAATGAAGGGAAAAAGAGAAGATAATTCAGCTTGAATACATAATTAGAGAGTTACTTCAATGAACTTAGAAAATATTCTCAGACTTCTTCCAGGGTATTTTTTCTTTCCTTTTAAAATACTTCTCAAGATTTTTGAGATAGTTAGTTGGAGAACACTGGCCTGTATTGCAAAATATAAAGTGGAGTGCATAATCTAAGGAACACAGCATTTGTGATAACTATGGGCATTTTTTGTTTTAGACTGTCAAATCAAGTGTGTTTTAAAGTAGTCTCTTGTGAATGTATGTAATGAAATAAATTCTATTTCAGCAGGTAATTTTTCAGATTATTTGCTTGCAGCAAAACAAAATGCTCAGCTAAAAGGATAATAGAAAACCTAAGGTGCTATTTCCATTTTTTAAGGAATTAGTATTGTTATGGTTAGAAACAAGTGATTTCTTTATTGGTGACTGAAAAAACAAGGTAGTGCCATATTTCTTTCTGCTCAGATAATGCTGCATCAGGAACCTCTTGCAAAATCACTTAATTGTGTCAGTGTTAGAATCCTGGGCTTTCACCCAATTCTGATATTCCCACTCCACAACATGCAAGAGCCCCAGCTCCATCTACAGTGTGATACAGAGAAAGAATAAAATAACTTTTAAACTGTGTAAAGAACAAAATAACTTTCAAACTGTGTAGAACTTCTCAGATGCCTCAGTGCTTCAAAGTGCCACATACCCTTGGGTATAAATTTTTAATCCAGTTCACCAAGATCTCGCCACTCTTCACATCTACTTTTCATGCCATGGTATTTTATTTTCTAAATGTTTGACAAAGTTACTTCCTGGATAAAGTTTGGGTCAGGACTACAGGATTACATATCTTTTTGTCTCCTCCTCAATTTCTGCTCAGATTTATTTGTATTCTGCACGACCAACACCTTCACAGTCCTTCCTGAACTCCCCTGGCAAAGTTGTTCTTCCTCCTAAACCCCCTGCATGAAATGTTCTCCCAGCTCAGTCACCCAAGGCAAATTCTTCAGTGCAAATTAAGCCAGCTCTATCTCTCAGAGATGAGAATTTTGTCCTTTCCACAGAAACACAAAGCAGTTTTGGGCTGCACAGACCCACAAGGGCTGTGAGTGGTCACTGCAGCCCCAGGGGGACACTGAGCTGGGCTGGGAGGAGGGAGCACAGGTTTGGGGCAGGTGTTTGTCCCTGTTTGTCCCTGTTCCTTGTCCCCACCTCAGGATGGAGCTGGGCTGCTGGGGAGCAGTTGAGGCAGTTCCAGAGCAAAGCAGAAGCTGCTCTCTTTGTTCCTTTGATGTGTTATCAACCAGAGACAGGAGCTTCAGAGGGATCCAGCTCACAGAGAGCTCCTGGAGCCACAGCTGGAGGCATTTTGGGGCTCCTGGAGCCACAGCTGGAGGCATTTTGGGGCTCCTGGAGCCACAGCTGGAGGCACTTTGGGGCTGCCCTGTGCCACTGCCTCCTGCCCATCTCCTCACCTCAACATCAGCACCACCCTGCCTCACCTCCAGGTGCCCTGGAGCACCTCACACATTCCTGAAGTGCACAATACACAATACAGGCATTAAACACCCCCCAAGCAACAGTGCAGCACAAAAACCCAGCTCAGAATGTAAAAAGCACCAAAACCCCAAGGGAAAAGGCCTGGGGCTCTGAGCAGCTGCTGGCCCTCTGCACCCCTCACACTGCCCTGGGGCATTCCAGGATTTCCTTTCTGGGACTGCTGTACAGGCTTTAGGCCACGTTATTTGGACACAAAATGCAGGCAGCAGTGAGTACACGTCAGCATCACAAATTACCCAAAGGGAAACTTGAAAAACGCAAAGGGTTTTGGGTTTTTTTATCATTTTCTGCTTAAGCTCTAAGACTGGTGTGACAAACATCAGCACGCCAGAGTTGTCCACTGTCCTACAGCACACAGGACAAACAGAAGGATGTGAAAACTGCAAGTACCACACTGTCAGAAAAGGGAAAAAAAAAAAAAAAACCACAACATTGCAGAGAATTTAAAACATTCTTTTCTCATGAGAATAAAATCACACTACAGTTTCACAAGAAGAATCCAGAGCCTTCTAAGCAGCGGAGCAACCAGCAAAATTTGAATCCAGATCAGCAAAATAAGATCATTAACATCAATTTGTATCCTTCAAGTCTTACCTTGTCTTCCTAGGTCTTGATTATGAAGTTCCATCAGTGCCCTTTATACCTGGATGGGAAGAGAAGGGAGAGCAATGCTTAGCACACAAAAACTATTGCAAGTGATAAATAAGAGCTGTCAGCAGGAGTTTAATTTCAATTTAACAGTTAAACATTTCAATTCTCTATCAGCAACACAACTAAAATTTAATTCTAATGGGAAAATTATTTTTCTAGCTTTATAGCATAGAAGAAAAATCTGTTAACTCATTCTGGTGTCATAAAACTTCTGCTGTTTATAACAATTTTGGATCCCGTATATTTTCAAGATTTCGAAGTTGGTTTTTTTCCCAAACAGAAAGGGATGACTCTTGTGCCTTTTGGCAACCAAGTATTTGAGATTTTACTTCAAATCAGAAAGTGGTGTTTGTTAGGACACTGCAGAAAACGTCCAGACAAAATTACCCAGCAGAGTACTTTGGGTCTTGTGCAGTCATTTGTGCCCAGGCAAAAGGAACCCATGTTCCTTGAAGCCCCGAGTTCAACCACTTCCAACAAAAATCATTACCAGGCACAGTTTGCACCCTCTCTGCAAACTGAAGAACCCACACTACACTGCAGGGAGTCAGTGTGTACAAAATCAAGCACAATGAATAATTATCTTACTAGAAAACATGGCTAAGCCAACCAGCACCACCAAAATGGAACAATTTCCACATCTCTGGAAGCTTTCCCCTGTGTCTACAAACCATTGCACTGCTGCATCAACAGCAAACACAAACTCCTTCTGTGATTTCTATTCATGATACTCAATTAAAATCCATTTGAAAACATCTATCTGTCAGTTCAGCAGATTATTCAAGCAAAAACATTTAAAAAGAAAAAGTGGGAGAAGTGAAGCCCCGAGTTCAATAATTACAGACACAGCTCACTTTGTTTTGACCAATCAGCTCTTAATTGTTTAGCCTGGTAAGATGAAAGTCAATTAGTACTTCTTTAATAGACTAATCCTTCTGCTTTTAATTGTCATATCAATAATACTGGCATATCCCTAAAGAAAAGTCAATAGTTATTACATCAACTAATTAAAATCTGACTTAAAAGGTAACTCACTGAAGGCTCTATTCAGGAATTGCAAGTTCTCAGAACTAAAACAACTTCATGGGATGGGGTAGGGGAGGCTCATTTTCTTCTGTGGATCCACCAAAAATGTGTGGCTCTTCTTGCTATTGGAAGTGACTTTTTGAGTGGCATAATGAGAAGAACAGTAAATCAGATGTGTCTCCTGTGAAGCTGCATGAGATTCCCACTGGATAATATAAAATGCTGACAGATAACAAAGGAATTCCACACTTGTTCTTCGCTGCAGATTAAAATTTAAACATTGTCTGAGCGAGCCAAGGATTTAAACCGATTTTCCTAGCATGGAATTATAAAATGAAATAACCTGAGACAGGAAATGACTGTTTGAGGATACAGGTTTACTAATGACTCCCAGAAAGAAAAAAAAAAAAAAAACCAAAAAAACACCTTATTTTCCATAATGAAGCAGGAGCACTACAAGGATGTTTTACATTCTTCTGCTGTTGCTGGATTTGAGAAGCTGCTGCAGGAGCCCTGCTCCTAAGGCAGCCTGGGGAGTTGTGTGCAGCAGCACAATGTGTGTCACCTGCTGAACAGAGCACTCAAAACAGACACAGAGAAAGATCAAATATTCCACATACCATGTCAGACTTTTTAGAATGATGCTACTGAACAAGTTGTTTTATGGATTAAAAAAAAAAAAAAGCCTGAAATAGAGGATACAAGAGAGGGATAGAGTTTGATATTTGAGCCTTAGCCAAAATTGCTGCTATTTTTTTCTGTTTTACTAGCAGATGATTAAAAAAACATTTAAAAATCTAGGATCTCTAAAACCCTAGGACTTATGGTTGCACTCAATCTTTACACTAACCCTGAAAAGCAAAAAGAAACTAAGTGAAAACTTTATTTCCAAAGGGAGGGGAGACAAACCAATCAGAGAATTAGTATATCTAAATGAATGTACAATAGAGAACAAGTGGGAGGGGAAAAAAGAGCAGCAGTCATTAACAGGAGGAACAATTTTGGAGATGGACGATCAATGATGCTTTTGGAAAGACAGTAGTTTGTGGAGATTAAAGGGAACTCTGAAGTGCCTGAGCTAAATAACCCTGTACTCCAAACTCAACAGAATGAAAAGCTGAATCCTCCTCCAGCTGCAAGTGCACTCTGAAAATATACCATACTTCCACAGGTCAATTTAGAAATAAATTATAATTGTACCATGAGCTCATAGACAGATTTATTCATGGTGCACTCATAGCAAATACTCCTCAATTCCAGCCTGATCAGTATCTAAGGAAACTTCTGCCTGGGATTTACAGCACAGAGTTGACCCTGATGACTTTCATAAGGGAGACTGTAAATACACAGGAGAAAAAAGAAATACCATTGACACACACCTCCAAATACGTGTGTTCTATGTGAAGTGACTCTATATGCAGTTTCACACAGGTATTTAACAGTAAATACCATTTATTATATTTAGAGAAGGTAATTTTGGCCTGATAAAACCAACCAGATGAAAGTGAAGCAAAAGCATCGAGAAGTTGATATGAAAGGAGAAGAACAAAACACCCCATAAATGCCAGATTCTTAATGTTCTACAAGCACAAAGTGTTGGATCATCTCTAAAGGTGAAGACAGGAGATGTACAAACTAACGAGCTCAAATTTTGGCAAAGAGGACTGCTGGGAATAGAATGTCTCTATCCCTAGTCCTTCAGCTTCAGGGATATAAATCTCTAACAATCTTAACAGGGTTTTTTCTAAATAATGTTGATAGTGTTAGTTTTTCAGTGTATATATATATACACATGAATTCACACACATGCACACACACACTACTGGTAAGTTGGGTGTTTTACCATAACAATAAATGGGAAGAGAAGCAACATTTGTGCTGTCTAGGAAAAGAAATAACTTCAGTGCTTCTCCATGCAAAATCCACCCATTTCCTTCCTGCACTCCACCACATTGTTTTCATGGTTAGAAGAGCTAAAAAGCCAGCCTAAAAATATTACATTATTGCAGCCCTGGAACAGATTGCTTAGGGAAGGTGTGAAGTTACTATCATTAGAGATCTTTTAGTATGAGTTTTGCCAGCATCCATTTGTGCTTTGATTCCTTCTTCCACGAGGAGAGGGCACAGAGAGCCCCGGGGGTCCCTCCCTCCCTGCAGCTCCACTTTTTCACTCCGTGCCACGGAATGCAGGAGAGAAGTCAGAGGAAGTGCAATGGGATTTTTATTCATGGCAAATAATACTTAGGAAAATAGAATGCAGGAGGCCTATATATCACCTCTGTGATTTGACTACTAAAGCACAATACTTCAAAGCACATAATCTCTTCCCTCATGACCCAGTAATGGTTCAGGAAAAACTGCGAGAGCCAGAGATTTATTCCACTTCCAAGCCGTGTAGTTTGTTGTACGAACCAGCCAAAGCACAATATACATTAGAATTAAACCCTGTCCACCTCTTCAGAAACTACTCCAGGAAATTCATATCAAATCTGTCTGCTGCAGTTAGTTGTTGTGACAGAACCATTACAGAGAAATAAAGTGTCACTGGTGAAAGGAATGTCAAGCTGCTTTGAATTGGCTAAACAGCATCCCATGTCCTCAAGGATTAGAGTGCATTCTGACCCTGCCCTGCCAATCTGTTTAGCTCCTGATGCTCCCCCATTTGGGGTCAGGGCACGGATTTCTGCTGCAAAGCTCAATGACCTAGAAGAGCCCGTGGCGCTGGCACGGCGAACGCCGGCGAGATCGCGAAGGCTGCGGCAGGCAGCAAAATCCCTGAGCTGATGTGCTGGGATGGGGCCTCTTTACACTGCTGGGTGTGACTGCTGCCATCCCCCGTGGGCAGGAAAACCAAATAAACACCACTGGGGGGTTTAGGTGCACGTGGCAGGTGTTGGAACAGATCTCTGTTAGGGAACGCGCGCGGCTCTGGTGCCACAGGAAACGCACACAGCTCCTGGTGTCACCTTGAGGTGTGACTGCTGCCATCCCCCGTGGGCAGGAAAACCAAATAAACACCACTGGGGTGGGGCTCAGGTGCATGTGGCACTTGTTGGAACAGATCTCTGTTAGGGAACGCGCGCGGTTCTGGTGCCACAGGAAATGCACACAGAGCTCCTGGTGTCACCTTGAGATTCAGACTGGGTCATTTTTCACTGATCGTGGCATTTCATGGAAATCCTCGTGGCTTGGTAGGCTGACAATGCTCCTGGGGAAAACAAAGAGGAGGTGATGGGAATGTAAAACTCCTGCTCAAGCTTGAGAGCAGCATTGTGAGCAAACAGCACACTGAAGTGGTCAGTGCAAGGAAAGAAAAGCACTTTCTTGTGATGTGGTTTAGCCAAGGAAACAGCAAGGTGCACATTCCAAGTCAATAAACTATTGTTTGTTTGCTTTTTCAAACTCTGCTATTACATTACAAAATTTATATCTCTGAAGACAGAAATAAAAATGTATGCTAAGCTGAGCAGGGGAGATACAAAGTTTTAACTTTGACAAATGAGTAGATGCAAAGAAACTGGAACAATGTAGGAGCAAAGATGATCTCAATAAAGATGTATTAATGCATTCTTTAAACTTTCAAAACTTGTGGTTTCAATGGGAGTACCAATCTAAAAATATCCAGGGCTGCAGAACCATACATAAACAATGAACAAAAAGAGCTCTGAAAGCTGGAAGGTTTTATGAAGACTTTATTCCCCTTTTTTCATAAGATAAATTGGTCTGTGCTCATGACTAACGTTCATAAACATATAGTTTAAACCAAGAGAAACAACACAATCAAGCATTCCATTCTTTACAAACGAATAATGATGTTACTGCAACAAAACACCACCAAACTCCACATAAAAATCTCTCTTCTGGAATATACCTGTGTTTTAATCTCTGACATTGCCATGGGAGCTGTGGAAATGGGGAGAGAAGCAATGCAGGGAAATTGGTGGCAGATAAGAGGTTAAAAACATCCCCAGCACTTCTCTCCCACTGCAGCTTGCTGGAACACCCCAAATTAGCAGGAACAGCCCCAAAGGATGCACAAGAGTTGGAACTGCACATCCAAGAAGGATTTTGGAGCTGGAACACCCCAAATTAGCAGGAATGGCTCCAAAGGATGCAGAGGGGCTGGGACTGCCCATCCAAGGAGGATTTTGGAGCTGGAACACCCCAAATTAGCAGGAATGGCTCCAAAGGATGCAGAGGGGCTGGGACTGCACATCCAAGGACGATTTTGGAGCTGGAACACCCCAAATTAGCAGGAATGACCCCAAAGGATGCAGAGAGGCTGGGACTGCACATCCAAGGAGGATTTTGGCGTGTCTACAGCCCTGTCAGTGGGGGCAGTGCCATGCACTGTGGTTTGATTTTACAGCCAAGCCTGGGTGAGCTCTGAGCCCCCAGGGGCACTGCCTGTGCTGGGGAAATAACTGGAATTGGGATTGCAGCTGGGAGTGCCTAGGACACACCAAAGTGCTGCCAAACAAAACCCAGCCAGGGCTCCTGGCGTGGGAAGAGCTGCAGCAGGTGGGTGAGGGTATTGAGCAGGGAAAGGAATTCTCAGCACCTATTACAGCATTTCCCAGTGTGCCTCCTTCTGAGAAATAATCACCTGCTTCTCTTTGTCCTCTCTTTTACATTCTCCCTGCCCCTCCTACATCAACAGTATAATAAAATTGCATTTATTTCCCCATTTATGAAGTTGCTCTTCTGCACATTCACTGACCCTCACCATCAAGCCATTATTTACCATCCATGAGTTTCTTTCCCCACCTTTTGTGTTTTGGTGGGTTTTTTTTTTTTAATTTTTTCCGAAGGGAAAGGCTGACTAAAAACAAGAATTCAATGTAACGAGAAACAAAGAGCTGGACAGCTTAGAAATGTTTTGCAAAAACATCTTACAGCCCACACAAGCAGACTGTAAATCTTGCAGATAAGGCTCTCACCTGCGCTGTGGCAGCCTCCTGTTGGTATCAGGTTCTCCCTAATGAACACACCAGGAAGGGAGGAACAGCCACAGTGACCTGTTTATCCCTCTGGCTGCTCTCTGGCAAAATCACACATTTGATGTCTTCACCTCTAAGACAACAGGCTGCAGCTCAGGACCTTCTCAAATATTTCTGTGTCCAGCAGACTGTAAGGCTGTAATGGTTTATTTTCCTTCCAAGAATTAGTACAGTTCTCTCTGAATCTGTGAAAAGTCTTCACACCCAGAGCCTCCTGTAGCAAGGGGTCCCAAAGCTTTACTAAAAGACCCCACTGAGTCCCTTCTGCAGCTCATTATTTCCAGTGGAGGGCTAAATCCCTGCCCAGGCTATCTGAGCTCTCCTCAGTGCCTGAAGATTGAAGCTAAAGAGCTCTCACTCTCCTTAGGAGGCATCCCACTTCTTGTAATTACTGACACTTCCCCCAGTGCCCAGCACGAGGCTTGGTCCAGCGACTAAAGCACTTCACAAGACCTGGAAGAACCTAATAACTGGCATTTTTCCAACAGAAAATACATTTTGCTGAACAATTCACACCGAGGTGCTGGGACAGAGCAATGACCTTGTCCTCATCTCGAAGGAAATTCCACCTTTGAAGTCCCCCTCCTTTAGCAGCTCCAGGGTGTCCCCAGGGATGGGAATGCAAAGACCCACCAGGGAGAGCAGAAGCTGCAGGATGTTCCTGCACAGCCATTCCTCAGTGCTCAAAGCACTCTGGCTAATCACTGAGGTGTGCTGGCTCTGAACCAGCACCTCTGGCTATTGTCTACAAGAAAAGGAGATATCTGACAACGCTTCTGGGATCAGCAAGAGAGGCACCAAAGAATGAAAAGTCCCCACAGCTCCTGGGTTGTTTGGCTGCTTTGAGCCACGGCCATGCTGCTCACACAATGCCTGAGCTGTTTGCTCAGCAGCTGACCCCTCTGTGAGAAAAGAGTAATCTAATACAGCTCAGAGTTTACTGCTTAGGGACAGCATCAAAACAGGGATATCAAAGTCCTGTGCAGGCTGGAGCTTTCAGGGTGGCATCAACAATTGAGAAAGGGAGACCTGCAGCCTCCAGGGTCACTTGGCACAGAACAAATGAGAAAGGCACTCACAATACTGTCACAAAACCTCTTTGGCTCCGTTCTCCTCTTTACTCCAAACACAGGAGCATTCAATATCTACCCATCATTCATTTAACAGTGATGAACAGGAAAATTTAAATTCAGGACGATTCCATTATAGACCAAAATCCACAGTTTTTGTAAATCTAGTTTCTTTAGTCCCATAATTCCAGAAAAAATATCAGCAAGCACAAATGGCATTTTAAACAGCAATACTCACTGAGAGTACAGACAAACAAGTCAGCACCTATTACACAGACAGGAGCTCAACTTGGTTGGAGCTTTGACAAAAATCCGTCTAGACCTTTTCTTAAAAACAAGCACATCTAAAAAGATCAGAACAGCTTTCAAGCTCAAATGCCAGGTTTTTTGAAAGTACGTAACAGAACAAATAATTTTTGGTATGGGGAGAATTAAAAATGACTGAGAGAGATCAGAAATAAAGGAGATTTATAAACAACCATCTTCCTATTGCATCCTTGCAGGGTTTTCCCTTATTCCCAGGCTTGCTCTCAATCAAGCTGTTCTTCAGGGCTTCCAGAGCTGCAGAATTATCACATGCTCTGGTGGAGCTCCAGGAGAAATGCTTCCTGTGCTCCCTCAGCAGTCTCAGCCCCTGCACGATTTTATCCCTGCCTCAGCTTTACACCAGGAGTTTATTTCCTCTTGACTTTACCCATGAGAAGGAGTTTATTTCCTCTTGACTCTTCACCCCATGGCTTCATCCCACCCTGCACCAGGACCAGGCAAACAGGGGATTCTTCTCTGCCCAGCCACAGCCTTTTCTGCAACGTGCAAAGAACAGAACAGGCTCTGGCTGGAATAACTGCACCTTGTACCTGTCCCAGCTGTAATTCTGCTGGCAAGTTTCTGCAGCAAAATAACACCACAGGATTACAGGATTTGGTTCTGTCTCTAACTGTTCTAGAACTGGTGCATTGGTCAGGAGAAGATCTCAGATCAGCTGAGCAGAAGTGCCAAAAGGCAGAACTTCAGAAAAACTGGAGAAAAGCTCTGCTGTGTAAGGAGTATCCCTGACTGTGTGAGTAACCCATATTTTATCATCAATGGGCTATAAAAGATGGGACAGCCAAGGGAGCAGAGACTGGAGGCTGTCACCAGGCTGGGTGACACAAGGGGCTTCCTCCTTAAGGCACCCTGTCCCTGTGACCAGACAGGACTTTTGGGCTCACCCCAAATTGCCTTCTTTTGCTCCACCTGCTCACAGCAGAACCAGCCAGTAGCCCACCTCCACTTGTAGGTACCACAAAGCATTTAACACAGACAGAAATTCACTTAGAATCAACCACTATACTTCTCATGGGAAAAATAAAGTATTTTTTTCAAATAGTAAATTTTTTCCCTCAGCATTAAGATGATTTAGCTTATTTTGTTTTCAGCTAATGTTTTTTTTTTCTCTAAATTCTTCTTCCATCCATCCCAGCTTCAATAAACTGAAATTTGTGAGCATATTTTCCAGAAATATCTAGTGGAAACTATTAAAAGAGGGGCAGATAATATTAGATTTCATTGGCAGGCTACCAAGAAGGAAAAAAAAAATTCCAGCCAGAATGTTGTTATCTCAACTACTGTGAACAGAACTGGTCTCAAGTCAATGACCTCCACAGATGTCCCTTCCTCACTCTGAAACACCCCATTATTCCATGTAACAACATCTGCTGATGGAGACCTGGCCTGGCCTCTGAGCCCAGGCTGACAGAGAAAAGCTCCTCACGTCACCTCAAAGCCACACTCAGAACTCAGAGCACTGTCAAGCCCTCCTGTCATATCCCATCCTTTCAGAAACTCAGGAGTTTTACAAATGGAGCCCCTCTGCCTCCTTTCCCTGTGCCTCGTGCTGTGCAAACATTTCCCCGTGCTTGTTTTTCAAGTGGCATCTCGGAGTGGAGGAGATATTCCCTTGAGTGCACTTTCTTTCTTTACCATCACTCTCTTCTATACAAACAACAGATTGCTTTGCTGCTGCCCTTTAAATTTAGAGAATGAAAATCCCACACTGCAGATGCCTGGTGATGGGGGAGGGCTGCTCTTCCCCAAACTCGCTGGGAAGTCAAACAACCCCAGCCTCACTCACTGTCCCTCTCCAGAGGATGCTGACCTGGAATTCTCCTCTTCTGAGGATGGTTCTCAGTCTGATTTACAGCACTGTTGGAATGCAAGACCATCCCAAACTCTCCTGAGCTGGTCTGTGATTTTCTCCTGTACTATTTTTAATCCCAGTGCAGAGATAATGTTGGATGATTGTCCAGAAGGACTGAGCATTACTTAGGGGCTGAGCCTCCTGTAGCACTGTACCTTAGGAAAGGAGTTTTGCCATGTGCTGGTTCTGCATAAACAGCTAATCCCATAAAATAACAGTGCAATACTGAAAGATTCAATGGTTTCCAGAAGTTTCACTGCCAATATAATTCTGTGAGGGCTCCTCCAAAGCACTGAGCAGGCTGCCAAGAGGAGCTGCAAATCTGACAGGAAGGAGACCCTCCAGGAAGACTTTCAAACCCCCAAAAGGAGGGAATAAGCAGTTCCATTTGGCAATTATTTTCCTCTGGCTCTAAAACCGGTATCTTCCTGCTTTTCAGGATGCCTTTCTTCTCTAGAAGTCAATGGCTTAGTCAATTTTCAATTTCTACGCCCTTAACAGCCATTGACTTTTTAAAAAAAACAGAAAGGCTTATTTAAACCTCTAGCTATGATTCCTGCAGCTACTAAAGCTGTGGTCAGCAGCCCCCACCACACAAACAGCTTTTCTGCCTCCTTACCCTCCAACCACTGCTGATCACAAGTCTGCCAACCCTGGTATCTTCTTTTGCCTCTCTGCTCTCAGAGAAATGGTGGGTCAGGAAGTTAAAAAACATAAGATTTTTTTTTTTTAAATCCTCGGTCGTTGTGTTCCTCTGGGATTTAAGGGACATTAGCTACGAGCTCTGCTTCCACTGCAGAGAAAGGGAGAAGGCAAACATCAGAGCTGGAAAAAGTGATGGAATAAAAGGCACTAAAGTGCTTTGATGACAAAGGTTATGCAAGCGTGAAGGAACACTCTTACACTTCTCATCAGAGGGCAGGAAGGGACTTTGGAGCACAATTTAATGGCCAAAAAAAAAAAAAAAAAGCGAGGAGCTGACCAAAAGTTTGGGTTTGGGTCCGAGTGCACCAGGGACAGAACACACAATGGCACCATGAATCACCTGGGGTTGTTCTGATGTGAATAAAGGAGCTGATAAAGCCCCAGGCCTCTAAAAACACTTAATTCTCCTGCCCACGCCTCAGCCAAAGCTCCACCCTTCTCTCCAGGGGAGTGGGCTCTGCTGGGCAATTTGGATATTCCTAAGCAAGGCCAGGTGCTGCACTGAAAACCAGAGTAAAGGAGTGAAGACAAAACCAAAAGAATACTGTAAACATCAAAATAAAGCTCAAAAATTGATACTAAGGTCTTTTTAAAAACTGAAAATTAACAAATTTGTCCTGCTCTACTGCTCCAAAGAGAAATGGAGAACACGCCGAATAATGCAAAATAAAACTGGGTCTCTTGCTAAATATATATTTATAAATACTGGACAGGAAAGCCCTGTTTCTTTTGAAACCAAGAATATTCAGGTGTGTTTTGCTGGGATGTGACACCGTGGGCCAGCCTGTGCCCTGCTCCCATGTCACACACACAGAGGCTGTCACCAACTGCTCCTGAAATCCTTTCCCCACTTCATGACCACACGAAACAGGAGATGGCAAATATCACATGGGGACCATTAAATCAACCACCGTGTGCTTACTTAGCAACACTTCAGCAAGTAAAACTCTGGAATTCATGTACGTGCATATATAAATAAAAATAATGGGAGAAAAAGGGCTTTTAAATCACCCATAAATTTCAGGCTCTCCTCCTGTTTTCCACCTGATTTATGAATCGAATATTTAAATTTTAAGCAACTTTCCACAAAAAGGAAAAAGAACATGGAAAAGAAAGGGGGGAAAAAAAAGGCAAGGCAACCAAGCAGAGGTCATTAAAGCAATTTTGGTTTCCTACATTTTTTGTTTCCTTTAACTTTATGGTTGCAGTAGATTTTTCTGTCCTACAGAGGCCATATTTCTAGAAATAATGAACTCCCTCAAGAAAAATTGCCTTTATTCTTAAAATTTCACAAAAAATCAATGCAAGTTCTCTTCCAAATTATGCCTTGAAATAATTTTGATGTATTTTAATAAATTTTTAAATAAAGTTTACTTCTGAAATGCAGCAATGGCTTATGACATTTCTTTGATCTATACCGAATTTTATCTATTTTTATTGTACTATAGAATGCACCTGGTTCATATATTGACATCTTTTGATGTACTGAAGTCTTCATATAATTTTTGCTACACATCATAGTTTTAAAAAATGGGTAAAAAAAACCCATATGGAGAATATTTATACAGTGCATGCAGCAGATCACAAGTAAATTCAGTCAGTTTTTCATGAATAATATAGAACAGAATTCTGACTGCAAACAGCTGCACCTAAAGCCAGCAGCACTCAGGGCAGAACCAGCAGCACGGGCTGAGTGTGAACAGGCTGTGCTCACGCCATGGGATCAGAACCAGGGAATGCCTTGGGCTGGAGAGGAGCCCAAAGGACACCCAGGGCCATGGGCTGGGCTGGAATGAGCCTAAAGCTTCTCCAGTGCCACCCCTGCCTTGGCTTGTGCTGGAAAGGAGCCCAAAGCCACCCAGGGCCACCCCTGCCCTGGGCTGGAGAGGAGCCCAAAGGACACCCAGAACCACCTCTGCCACAGGTTGGGTTGGAAAGGAGCCCAAATCCCACCCAGTGCCACCCCTAAAGCCATGGCAGGGACACCTCCCACTGTCCCAGGCTGCTCCAGCCCCAGTGTCCAGCCTGGCCTTGGGCACTGCCAGGGATCCAGGGACAGCCACACTGGAGGGGCTTTGGGCTCCTTTCCAGCCCATGGCAGGGGTGAATCATAAAGCAGGTGGAGAACTCCACAGACAGCTGAAGCAGCCCTGCCACTGCATTTGGAAGGAGATACCTGCAAGGTGAATATGGAACGTGGCAAGAATGTGCCAGCCTGCCAGCACAAGAGCAGGACAGGCAAAGGGAAACACTAATACATGGAATATCAACAGCTGGACTTCACCTTCAGCTCTAGCAAGAAATTCTCTGACATAGACCGCCAGGGGAGTTGGAAAATGTGAATTATTTTATGTTGTTATTATCCAATAATTATTAAATTATTAATTGTGCAGAAAAGTGTGGCTTCATGCATTAAAAGCCAACAGGAGTTAACAGAAATTGTTTTGCCCAGGCAGTGGACACAGGAAACCCTCTGATTCTCTGTCCAGACAAATCCATAATTAAGCTTTGAGATGCAGAGTGATTTTTGTGGCACTGTACATCAGATGGGTTCTGACTCCTTCAGCAGCCAACCAACAGCTCAGAAAGAAGATTAAATGTGTAAGCCAGCACTGCACACATGGACTGAGCCTGCAAAAACATAAGCACTTAAACAACAGCAGCTCATCAGCTTTTGTCCCTTAGCACAAAGTTTCCAATGCTGGGCTGAATTTTTACTTTTGCATCTGCCACGTTTCAGGAGGGGGATAATTCCAGCTGCTCCCTCCATCCTGCGGTTCCACTCACAGAACAACTGGCTCAAACCCTGCCGGGGTGAGCTGTTAATGGGATAATAACATCACCAGTGGGATAAGAACATCACCAGTGGGATAATCACATCACCAGCGACCCCTCCCCATGCCCTGCTGGCCGGGGCAGAGCTGCAGCCCAACAGAGCAAAGATTTATAGAGACACGACAAAAACACCTCCAGCTATCCACCAGAACCTGGCTCTGGCTGCTGCTGGAAGGGCGTTTTAAATATTTCTGCCTGCTTTTCTCAGCAAAGACAGCTGACACGGTGGCACTGTGAAGTGCAAATCGGCAGTTTAAGCACCCAGCACTCTGCTGGCTGTCAGTCATAGCTGGAACTTCGGAGTGATGGAGCAGCTACAACCGCTGGGACAAAAACACAGCACTGAATTCCTGCCTGGGTGTGTGTAAGGGACAGAGAGTTAGCAGAGTGATAGAGATATAATATCAAAATTAGTGCATCTTCCCACAGCAAAGGCTTCTGGGTCAGATCCATCGTTCTCTCTTCTACAAATAATTAACCAGAATTAATTATGGTGCTTGTTATCTATTTTTTTTCAGCTAGAACATGGGAAGGGTTTGAAAAGGCTGTGGAAGAAGGGGCAGTTGGAGGTGGGAGGAAATGGGTGAGCTTGTTAACACTTCAGGAGAGCTCAGAAAATACAGAATGTGGTGCTGAAGTGGTAGAGACTAACAGAAAACCTGCAGGAAGCCCAAGTCCATTAGGCACAAATCAATTTTGTAATTATCTGCCTGCCAAGCACTCCAAGATGTTTGAGAGCAAGTTTCTCCTCACAGAAGAAACCATGGTAAAACCAGTATTTTCCAAACACAGCTGTGGGATGGGAATGTGCTGAGGAAGGTGCCATTGTCACCTGTGCCTCTCTCTGTTTCAGCATCCCCTCACCCATCACTGCACTCCACGCTCTGCTGGCCACCAGCAGTGTCACAGTGACCGGGTTCAGTTGGCAGCAGAACAATTCCTGCCCTCAGGAATTATTGCAATGAAGGGAGGAAATGTGCAGGGCTTTTCAAATACACAGTGTTGTACAAAGAGGGAGAGTGTGCACAGGAACAGACCCTGGGATTTCAGAGGCTGAAAAGCCAATCCAGGTACAACACTGAATTCCTGAGCATTCCTTCTTCCCCCAGCTCATTTCTTGCCAATCAGTTTGTATTCCACCGAGGAAGGAAATGACAATGACAATGAAAATGTATTTGAGGAGACACAGCAAGAACACTTATGCCAAGTGGATTAACACCTCGTTGATGAAGTGGCTGAGTTATTTCAGGGATTCCTTCCCAAAGAGCTGGACTCTGCCTGGCCCTTGGGGAAGCACAGAGGTGCTGAGGTTTGGAAGGGAGCAGCTGTGGAAGGAGCAGCCCCAGGAGAGCCCCGGTGTGATGGATGATGCTGGGATGGTCAGAGAACACAGCAGCTGAGCAAGGTGGGACAATCCCTGCCAGGGCTGCTGCTGGGAGAAGAGCAGTGGCCAGTGGCCAGGCAGGGGCCCCTGTTGCCCTCAGCTCCAGCAGCTGTTCCAGCTCATGAAGGAAACAGGGCAGCCCATCCAGTGCTGCTTTCCACCAAAAAACACCAAATCAAAGAAGTAGAAAGGTAAGAATTGACCTCCCACCCAGTGCCTGGGGCTCTGCACTGTCCTCCTGCTGAATCCCTGGTGTGGGAGCTCCTTCCCTGTCTGAAAACCCTCCGATATCCCAGGAGTGGCACTGAGCTGGAGCAGTGACACTCCTGCAGTGCCTTCACCTCCAGACTGGATGGAGTTGGGTTACCAGGGGCTCTGGGGGCAAATTCCCTTGGCAGGAATTCAGGTCAGGAGCAGCTCCACAAGCGTTCAAGCACTTGTGTGTGAAATATTTATCTGTGGCTGAGGCACGTATTTTGACACAAAGAGTTCCAGAGACGGGCAAATATCTATGATCTGCCATCTTAAGTGGAGGAATAATAATTCCATTTCCTTTTGCTCTGCAGTTTGTTTGACAGCTCCAGTCTAGAATCCACAACACTGACACTGAGCCAAACTGTCACTGACATTTCCATGTCTGAGACACCCCGAATCTCACAGGTAAGCTGTGAAAGCTGAGAAGCAGGCAGTGAAAGTGTGAGCCTCAGAGCTACTGCAGCAAACAAACTCTAAAAAGTCACTTTGTATGACCTCTGCTTTCTTATAACTGGAGGCAGCTTAAAGCTGGGAAAATGGGAAGGAATCAAAGTCCACAGAACTTTTTGCAGACAGAAGAAGCATATGCTCTACAAAGTAAAAAAAAAAAAAAAAATTACTCATATGTGATAGACTAGATGAGCCAGACATCATTTAAAGTGAAATATACCCTTTAAATCTAGATACAGAACGCAGGAAATACATTTCTGTTTTCATTCTTGTACATTGTTGAGCAGGCAAAAAGGAACATATCGCAATTTTGAATTTGCTCAGCTGACTTTTCTTTTGTACTGGTAGGAAAGGAGAATGTATGGGGGCTTTCTTAGGGGTCAGAAGAAGAACTGAGACCTAGTGACCTCCATAATTACAACTTATTGATTTGAGTGAGGTGTTTATATCCCAGCAGCACATTTAATGCAGTCATACAGATCTCATTTAGATGACACTCACACTCTTAACATCCTCTGTTTCTCAAAAGAGAAGGAAATAAAGCTCCTCTAGGTTAATGAACACGCTAGGAAAAATTTAGCACTTCAAAGTACCAAATGTGGCTCAAGAGCACCTCAAGCCTGGGAGCCAAACCCAGACCCCTCCGAGCTGAGTGAGGCTGAAGCTCCTCGCACAAAGCAGAGGCACAAAAGCAAATTTTATCTGCAACAACTCGTTATAACCTCATTTGTGTGGAATCTTCCGGACACAAACAGCTCCCGTAAAAAGGAGGGCTGGAGATTTTTACGGGAAGAGCCAAGGACCGGCGCTTCAGGAGATGTGCTTTGTCAAATCAATTAATCTGCGAGGAAAACAGCATTTCCAGAAAAACACAGCAAATCAGCGACTGCCTGGAACGTGTATTTTAGCATCCATTTGTGCATTGTCTGGAAGCGGGACACGTGCCCAAAGGCATCAGTTAGTGTTTCATGAAATACCCCGACATTTTCAGTGGTTCAGGACCTTTCTCCTACCAACAGACAGACGATGCTTACAGAATAAGGAAAAGGTTCATTATCCTCCTATTAAATATAGAGAAATTAGCCATAAACCCACAAAACAGAGTCTTACAACAGGAAAGAATTAGAAGGAGATTTCTACCTTGGATTTTTGATCTCGGTTCTTAAAATAGGAAGATTTTTCCCCTAAAAGCTTTGAATACAATCCTGACAGAGCCGTACTTGGTTTAAAACAAACACCAGTCCCTAAAAGTCTGTTAATTCACGGTCTCTTTGACTGAAAGAATGAGAGATAACAAGTGCAAATGGAGACACATGACATTTCATCCGGACACAAGAAAATGGAATTTTTTTTCCTCTCTTATCTCAAGTCTTTCCAGACTGGAATTCATTTAAAACCAAAACACCACCCTCATCCCAAGCTGCACTCAATTCTTCCAAGAATTTAATATCCTTCAATAACATATGCTTCTCACTCTTCTGAAATGCACTCTGGAGGTCTAAGTTTTATCCCAAATCTGCAGGAGAATTTAGGGACGATTTTTTACTCGCATTTTGCAAGGCACATAATTGGCACTTGCATAATCCCATCCGAATAATCTGCTACTTCCTACTAGAGGTTTTTTTATGCTGTGTTTGTACCCAGTTGGCTTTTCATAGTACTATCACCCAACCCTGAATTTTAAAGGCAGTTTATTCATGTAAGCAGTCTTAAAATACACATTTTCCAGGGGAGAGCTGTCAGGCATGGAGGAGCTGGGTAACAAGCTAAATCAGCAGTACAAATAGGAGCAGCAGAACTACCTGCTCCAACAGTTTGAATAATTGTGTGATGGATGGGGAATAGAAGAGGCACTTTTTTCCCTAAGAAGCCATGGAAGGCATGAGAAAGAGCGAAAACTGAAATTCTCCACTGATCAGCAGAAGCAGAGCAATTTCAGATCCCCATTCTGCTGCTACTCTGTCCTTCAGCATAACCCAGAGAGCATCTGTAAAGCAGAGCAGGAAAATGTCTAGGAAGGTTCCAAGCTCATTAAATTCCTGGCCAGAATGGACAGAAATGTCTGTGTGTGAGTACTGCAGGGGGGACTCGAGCTGTGACCTCCCAGGAGCACCTCAGCAATCCCCAGAGGCAGAATTTACAATCTGACCCAACCTGGGATTGCAGCAGCAGCAAAGAACCTCAACTTGAAAACAAATACACACATTTTTCAGCTCAGAAGAGAGACAGCTCAAGATGCTTATGCTCAAATGTATAAAATAAAAATACGTAACTGTGACAAAAGTATCTAACTGTGATTGCAAGGTCAGCCTAAGTGACTAAAATCAGTGTTTAATTTGCATTAACTTCAAGGAGTGAAGGTTGCACCAAAGGTTTGCAAAAGTTTGTGGATGTTTCCCAGAGCTGAGTACTGTGTGAAGAGCATGCTAGGCTGCCAAGATGGAGAGCCAATTTGGATTATTAGGGGTTGATAAAGAGTGACATTTTGTGGTCAGGAAGCATCTGACAGGAGCTGCCATGCACCTTGTCACACTGCAGAGACTACAACTGCTGATAATGCTGAAAAAACGCCATTGAAACTGTTCCCAGACACACACATTAAAAAAATAGCCACAGTAATGTCTTCAAATCAACACAAGAACCATGTATTCATCGCCTCAAACTTTCAAGATTGGTTTATTTTATTCAGAGAAGAAAAAGATAAAATAGGAACTGCTCACCTACTATGCCCTTCTCCACTTTTCTTGGGAATATTATACTAATTTCTGTTCTGGCTGCTCTGGAAACGAGCTTTGTGTCTTGAAATGACATTTGGCACTGGACAGAAAGGCACACATTGAATAAACACAATTAAAGGAGTGATATTTGCAACTATTTCAGTTTATAGCTGGCTGTACACAAATGACTGGTCCAATGCTCTGAAATGTGGCACCACACAGAAACCACACACTCTCTCCCAAGAAAGCACAATTTGCATTTCAGCCTCTTCATTTCACTATAGCTCAGCACAGGTGAGAATTTCCCACATTAAAACATAAAATATCTGATTCCAGGTAATCTGTGAGCCCAGCCAGAGAACTGGAGTGCAGCAGGGTGGTTCTGAGTCTCAGGTCAGAGATCCCACCTGGCACCTCATGTGGGTTTATTGTACCACAGGCTGCTCATGGATTATCCTGAGCACTCAGCAGTGTGACTGAAATAACAACTTGGCAGCTGTGATCCACCTTTCCATCGTGGAGCCTGGACCCTTCAGCCACACCAGGTCCATGGGAGCAGGGCCTCAAACTCCACAATTTACCTGAATTCCACACCACACACAGACTCAAGGGACACTCAGGTGTGCTGCAGGCAGGTAACATCACCTGGACATGGTGCACCTTGGCCCAGGTTTTATCTGGATGACCAAGCATTGCCCTGATCAGAGCACACTGGATTCTCCCCCCATGTGACAAATTTACAAATTTCCACCAGTACCAAGCAAGCCTCTGAACGAAGATGCAATCTTATTGCTGCCTTTGGAGCTCTTATTGGCATTCTAGATTTATTCCTACACAAAATGTTTCTTAACTTTTAATATATGGTTTGGAATAGGCTGCTATGAGAGGCTTTTAGAGAATCCAATGAATCTTTTGCTGCTGTCTGTGCAACTTCAATCAGCTCATATTAAAACATGATTGTTATAAGGGCAAAAGGAATTAATATGGCAAAGTTCTGTGTACCACATTAAGCTAAAGAATATTTGGCAGGTGTGAATTTATAGCAGAATTACACAGACATATAAATTCCTTGCACAATGAAATGGTTGCACAATAAAACGTCTGCACGTTCAGAACACTGCTGTTCTATTCCATTTATGTAATGATTTGTAGTTTCTAAAAGTTGTTAGGCATTCTAAAAGCCAATGGGATTACAATCTATCTTAAAATTTACTGCTTTCAGTAAAGTAGCAGAGCACTCAGGCTTTGAAGTCATGGACTGCAAAGGCTGTTTATTCCACACATAAAGTGTTCCAGGATATTGTAGGGACAGAGATAGAAGGGCTGCAGTAGAACAGACTGTTAAACAGCTCAAATATTAATTCATTAGCTCCCAAAGTTGTGTTCAGAGAGCATACAGAATGAAACAAAATGAGGGATTGGGGAAAAAAAAGAGCGAGTAAGAAGAGAACAAGGATGTGGCTGAAGTGCAGAACAGCCCACTGACATTCTGAGCCTGGGAGCTGTGTGAATGGAAGAGGAACATGAACAAATGGATTCATAAAGAAGATTTTCTAATACACATCATTAAGGCTATTTCATTTCCCTACACTTACACACGCAAAAAGAGGGTAAAGGCAAGAAGAGTTTTAAGGAGAAAATACTGGAACAAGAAAGGGAAGAGGAAAAGCAGCTTTGTAGAAGATTATTTCCCCTCCATTAACCTGCCTAAACACCATGGATTTCCTCCCCAAGTTTAATGATGATCAAAAAGCCATATTCTTGCTTCTACCTACTGCTTCTTCCATATATTCCTTCAATCATGAAGAGAACAAATGCATTCACACTGGTGGATGTGCCCCAAATGCCCAAGAATGTAAGCCCAGAAATGCAAATACCCACTTCTGAAATAACTGTGATGAGATTTGTGCTACGAGGCAGCAGAGCTCATTTCTGCACTGAGGTGGAAGCCTCAATTAAGGTTTGTGTGTGACTGTGAGTGTTGTTTCAACACCTGAACCCCTGCAGGGCTCCTCTTGCTGGGTTTGCTTTGCTTCTGCACAGGTTGCATGGAAGGTTTGGATATTACCTGCAAGGGAACCCCACAAAAGAGAGGCCTTGTTGTCCTTTTGATTATGGCAAGCTCGGAGCAATGTGCATTGCAGGTGGATTTGTTTAAATGTTTGTTCTATCCTGAAAACTCCTGTGGCAAACGACCTTACACGTGGTACCCTCCCTATCCACGTGTCCTGGATCTGCAGGGGAAGGGGGAGCTGAGGAGAAAGCAGAGGTGCCTCAGCCTAACTCCAATTTCAAAGAAACCTGAGAACATCAGTTTTCAGCAAGCAGCTCTCATTCCTTAAGAGACCAACCCCAACAATTTACCCAAAGAAACAGAAATCAAGATCGAGACTGAGAGAACCTAAAACTCAAGTGATGTATTGTAGCCAGAAGAACATTTTTTCTCTCTGAAAATGAATGATGATTAGCTCTAAATGAAGCACAATCTTCCCAGGGTGATTTTCCATACCCAGCAGCTATGAACACTAACGAGACATCCAATTGATATTAAGAACGCTGCTGGCTCCTGTAATTTGGGCATCTGTGTGTCAGGAACTGAACTGACAGGCCAAGTCCTGCCATGCATTTCACTGAGAACACCAGAAGAAATCTCTGTGCAGACAAATGTCTGGTTGGAATCCATGATCTGGCTGGTAAACATCCCCAGACCTCTCAGAATCCAAATAATAAAATTCTAGTGCTTTGCAGTGCCAACCCCTGAATCCTTTAATAAAAAGCTACTTCACAACGTGAATTGTATATTGGAGATGTACTTCCAGAGTAATGAAATGATCCATAATGTATTATGTAGCTGAACCAACCACCCTGCACATTCAAAGGCAGCAGCTGCATAACCAAGACCCTCAGTAAATCCCTGCCTCTGGTGATAGCGCTGGGGGTTTTTTGGGGTTTTTTTGTGTGTTTTTTTTTTTTTAAAACAAGCTCATCTCCCTGTCAGTAACTGCTGTGCAGGTGATTCCTGCTGAGCCAGAAGGAGTTTGTCAGGAACTGAAGAGCAGAAGCTTTACATGTACCAAGAGGATCTGGGATCCTTGCATGGTGAGCACTGAGTTCCCAGTACTACACAGGGCAGCTACAGGAATTGTTCTGCTCTGTCTCAAATGCCAAGATTCCCCGAATCAAGCCACAGACAATCTTCTCTCCCTTGCAGGAAACTGGGCCAGGTTACAGCATCAGGGCACAGCCTGCTCACAGAATCCTTTGTGTGCACAGCACCAGCCATAAGGAAATCTCTTTCCTGCCAGAGAGAGACTTTCTTTTTTCTTTGCAGCAACAGAAGACCAACTCCCAACACGAAAAAGAAACCAGCTTCAAGCAGGAGACTGAAAGAGAAGTGCCATCAAAAGCCAGTTTGATGGGAGAGGCTTCTGGTTCCTCACTAGTACACAGAGACTCTCCAGTCAAAAGCGACACAGATGCTTAGAGCAGTTGCCTTCCTGGAAATTTCTCTGAAAGAAATAATTATTTGCCAGCATACTGTTCCTTCTTAGAAGCACACAGAAGCTGTGAAAAATGTTTGTATGGATGAAGCATGGCAAGTTTTCATCAAGGAAAGCCAGTCTGCACCAAACAATGCCATGTGCAGTGACAAGGACTGCGATTCCTGTGGGGATCCTGCCCAAATTCCCAGCACAGTGGCCACTTACACACCTTCCAGAAGGAGCAAGCATTAATGAATTGCTCCAGGAATATTGACACATCATTGATAAATCAGATCTCTTCATCAAGTATTTCAAAACTGCCATAAAAATCCAAGCAAAATCTATTATTTACCTCTTTCAAAATGATATAAAGTTATTATCATGGTGTCTTACGGGTGAAGGAATTTAACAAAAATCCAAAAGCTCAAGATTTGCCAGTGACTGTATCTAGAGACCCAAACAATAGAGCATTTTTCTAACAAGCTCTCTGGATGTTCTGCAGAGAAAAAGTCGTGTCAAAGCTGCGTGCTCAGTTGCCCAGCCCATTCTAAAATCCACACCAATTTTCACCGTAACGACGAAAAAGAAACCCAGCGAGTCTGGTTCCCTTAGCAACCAGTAAAACATTATCTACGTTATTCACATTAACATTATTTACAGCACCCCAGGACTAAGAGGCACCAATTCACAAAGAGCACAGACATTCCTCATCACACAACTTGTTAGCTTTGAAAATTCCGTGATGCTTTTCATTCAGGTCTGATGTTCCCACGTAGCTCTCTGCTGACACTCCATCCTGTTTTTTCGTGCCAAATCTAATCTCCTTTTTGTTTCTGAGCCAGCTGGCTTCCACAGTGAGCACCCCTCTCCCCAGAGGTGTTTGACAGCAGTGAATCCCCCCTCTGAACACGCCCTGCACTCAGGTGTGCTGCCCTCACTCCGCTGGGCGCGGCTCATTCCAGCACACATCTGGCTGAAAAACACCTTTACCAACTCATCTCAGCCAGGGGAAAATCCTCCTCACCCTGAGCTGTGCTCCCAGGGGTCTGTAGCACTGGCTCTGCTGTGCTTTGGCACCCAGCTCAGGGGGACACTTCTCCAGGTGCTGCTGGCTCAGGGACATGGAAAGCAGCGAAGATTTCCCACACTTCTACATTCCCCATCTGTGCCTTTAGACATCTCTCACACTCTGCCCCCAATATTAAAAATAATGACTTTCATCCCCTGCACAAGTTATTTAGAGCAGTGAAGAAAGTCACCTCCTTGATTTCCACAAAGATGCAGCAAAAATGTGTGAAAACCAAGACTGAGGCTGAAGCCCCACTAATAGGTCACATATCATTAATCAGTGTTGGCAACTGTGTGCAGCTGAACACTTTGAGCAGGAAAAACCAGAAAGTTCTGAGTTCAGGGGAAAAACATGGTTTGAAATTTCACTTAAAGGAAAGGTGCAATTCCCTCCCTGAACAACCAGAACAGCAGATCATGTTTGCATCACTCCACTGCCCCACTCTCAGGTACCAGAGCAGTGATTCACTGCTCTGAGGAATTGCTGCTGCATTTCTCACCATTTCAGAAATGGACACGTGAAGGAAGGACTGAAGGAAACTTTCTGCAATGTCCAAAATCAAAAGATGCACTGAGACCTGGATGAAGGCTCAAGGGTTGAAATGAAGTTCTCCATTTCCCTGTTTGTCTATTGCTTCCCATTCTCAACTGTACATAATTTTTGAGTGAAATGTAAAAGTACAGCTTCAGCAACACGAGCCCCCAACAATTATATCCCTTATTACAAACTGCAGATGTATCACAAATAAAAATCAGCATCCTGATTCCATTAGTTATCAGCACAACCTTGCTGCCAAAAGGGTTATAAACACTGAACTTCAAAAGAGTGAAAAACCCATTATGTTAATCATGTGTTCTTATTGAACAATTAAAATCAGAATCAAGATGACACTAAGATCTGAACCCCCTACACAGGGAACAATTAACCAAAGCTTGAACTGGTGTACTGTGAGATTCTCTTACCAAGGGTCATTTCAGATGCATAAAAGGTTTTATAAATAGGATGTTAAACTGAGGAAATTGAAAAAATAGCACAGCTCTTCAAGCATCTTTTACATGAAAAGTGCTTTTTGCCTTAATGATTAAAATTTTATTTATAACCAATACAAGATACTTGTGTGGTTGTATCTGCTGCTTAGCTGCTCCTCACTACTGATGTTAAAAACTGTTCTCCTTGGTGCACTTTGAAAAGATGAGTTTAAAGAGACAGGAGGAGACTCAAGTGCTCAACAGCAGATACGTAGGCGTGTGCTGAAACTGGGCCAAGACATCGCAGTGTTCTGATCAAAGGGGTAAAAGTGAGTTTTGGGAGGGAAAAAATGGCTTTTCATGGGCCTGACAGACCCCACCCTGACCAGGAGCAAGCAACAGCCCAGGGCTAATCAGCCCCTGGACAGTGGAGAGCAAAGCAGCTCCCCTTGGCTCAGGTTTCATTCCAGCTGCACGTGAAGAACCTTCCAGAGCAGCTCCAGGAATCCAAATCACTTCACTCTTATAAAAAATCAAAAATCAGACGGGAACTCAACCATGCTGTGCTTTGTGCCAGATGGACATTGCAGCCCCAGCATTCTGCCCCAACCCTCAGCTGCTCTGGCAGCAAACTGGGAATGCCCAGGGAGGGATCATCCCTTCTCTCAGCAGAATGAGGGCACATTTCTCATAGAAGGCATCATTAGCACAATCCATTATTAGCACAAACTCATTCACCTCACTAGACAAGAGCCCTGCTGCAAGTCAGGTTTCCTCATGCATTCTCTCCCCAAAAATATACTTATTATTTTCTCCTTTAACTCCTTTTAAAAGAAATAAAAAATAATCTTCACATTCAGAGAAATGTCAGAAAATGGGGAAATTACATAGGAATGTTGAGTCCATATTTTAATAACTCCTTAAAATACTTGTCATCTCCAGAGAGTTTTCAGTGTTTTCAATTCATTATTTCAAAGTCACTAGAAATTAAACGGGTAAGCACTTAAAAACCCCAAACAAACAAAGAAATACCTTCCAAAAACCACTCCAGAAGACAGTAAGAAAAACATTCCTAAATTCTCTGGATCCGTTTGTAACTAACTGGCTTTATGAAGTGGAGTTGGCTCACATTTTTTCCGACAGCCCTAGGCTACATAGATGCTTTTACACACAAGTGTTTTTCTGCAACCTTATTTACTTCTCCAACAAAAATGCTGATTTCACACCTGACAGAGTGTATTTATAATAATTCAGTAAAAGAAGAACTAAAAGGGAGTCTGTTTAGTTCCTATTCTCATTTGATTCCCTTCACTGGCACTTAACACATCCTAACATATCAAGTAGTGGGGTTTTTATTGTGTTCTGGCATTTTATTTTTTTTTCTTTTGCACATTGGTTAAACACATCTCTCATCATCATCATCTAAATCAGGGGATAACTCAGGATCTCTGAATTCCTACAAATCTTAATGCCATAAACATGTTTCAAGGTGCATTTCAGTACAAGTCTTAAGGAGATGACAAGAAAAGCAAAGAGAGAGAGATAAAAGGTGTGAACTTAATGTTTTTTACTGCTAATCCTAAATTAAATATAGACAGAGTTGGGAAATTGCCTGAATGTCCTCCTCTCTCCTTTAAAAAAAGTCTAAATTAAAAAAAAAACCAAAAAAAACAACATTCAACTTGAAAGTTTACAGAGGAAAATTCCAATCCCACTCCCACCTACGCAGAATGAACAAATGAACAAACAAAGCTTAAATATTCTAACTCATAAACTTACCATCTCTGTTTTTTTAAAAAATGCTGGTTTTACTTACTTTGGGGGGCAAAAGATTGCTTGTTTTTGTTTTTTTTTTTCCCTAGGTAATCTCTGCCTGGTAAAGCTTAGCCCAGCTGGGTACGCAGCAGTGTAAAAAGCTGTGTGCAGTAACCAAATCCCAGCTCGTGGTTCTGCCCAGACTTTTCACCCAGCCCCACTTCGCACACCCAGAACTCACAGGTGCCCTACATGAACAGCCTGGCAGGTATTTCAACTTCTGTGTTTAGCCCTATCCTTCACAGGGAAGTTAAAGGGGCAGCTTTACAACCTGAAAAACAAGGTGCTTGAGCACTAACAGCCCTGCTGGAGCAGCCCCAGAAGGCTGGCAGTAATTCTGCACATGCTTTGTGCAGTTATTGGATATCCTTTCTGGAGAGGAATGCCTGACAAGGGACACAGCTTGTGCTCCCAGTCCCTGCAGGAATGTGATTTAGGGTTTGCTGGAAAGCACAGCAAAGGCAGGGTGGGTTTCTCAGCTGGGCTGTGGTTTATTCCCAGCAGCAGCCAGGGGATCCCTTACCTGCTGTGCCTGCTCTGTGACACTCCCAGGGATCTACAGCAGAGTGGTGACACTGCCCCTGAGTCAGGAAGGGACAGAGCATGGTGACACTGCACCTGAGTGAGGAACAGAGCATGGTGACACTGCACCTGAGTGAGGAAGGGACAGAGCATGGTGACACTGCACCTGAGTCACAAAGGGACAGAGCATGGTGACACTGCACCTGAGTCAGGAACAGAGCAGGGTGACACTGCACCTGAGTGAGGAACAGAGCAGGGTGACACTGCACCTGAGTCAGAGAGGAACAGAGCATGGTGACTCTGACAGAAGGTGCAGAATTCACCACAACAGCAGTAAGAACAGTAAGAATTAAGCTGTAATTACACACAGCCACAAACTCCACCTTTCACATGCTCAGTCCCAACCTGGCTTTAACAGAAAATTATTTACAAAATCACAGGTTAGAAACAAGACCTGCCCAAGTAACCAACTGTCCATGGCTAAGTATCCCAAAGGACAGAGCAGCCTTAAGGATTTCCACCAAAATTGAATTAAAACCCGATGTTTCACAGCTGAAATGACCTCTGAATACCAAAGCTGTACCAGAGAATGAGGCTGTTTTATGTGGGTGTTTCAGGGGTCTGTGTGTGCCAGCAGACCCCAGCCCTGCCATGGAAGGAGATCCCCACAGGTTCCTCGCCTGGGGCTCCCAAGGCTCTCACACATCCTGCAGCAGGGCTTTGCAGGGATGTGATGCTGCCCAAACACCTCTGAACAAAGTCACAGGGACATCACCAAACAGAGCTGGGAGTGCAGAGCCCAGGGGCAGGAACCAGCCAGCACCCCAGGGCTGTGCAGGGAACACATCACTGCCAGGCACAAATAATGGGATCACACTTCCAAAAGCTCTGAGCTGCTGCCCTGATCCTGCCCTGTCCCTCACAAACAACCTGAACCCCCAGCAGGCTGCACCCACAGGGAATCAGCACTGCACACCTGGAGGAGAAGACTCATAGACAGAACATGGATTTTCTTCAAGTCCAGCTGCCTTACATAACCTCAGGGAAAACAAATTGAAAAAAAAAAGAACAGAATCCCCAAATAACCACCATGACATAGCCTTATTTTTAAACATTAACTCCTAATAACTCTGTGCACTATGGCAAACGTTAATCTTGTTCTCTGAAACCTATTTTTAGGAAATATGTTTATATCCAGGCTGAAACTCAGTATAAACTTAAGCATGCTGCAATTGAAAAAAAAATTAATTAATGCCATAAAGTGGAGTCTCAGAAAAATTGCATCAGCTTTTGTAATGAGAGCAAAGTGGTTGAAAGATTCTGCAAGCTGTATCTGATCCAGTTTGAATTTATTGGCAGAATCTTATAGTCAAGAGACTAAGCTACTTTAGAATATAGAATTAAATGGTTGAGTTTATTTAATATCCACATAATACTACTTTGAAAATAAATACTTTATTCTTTTGCCACTAGAACAAGGGAAATGTAGATTTTTCTCTCCTGGCTGTCAAGGTTTGGTTTTTTTCTCTTTTTCTTATGTACATGTGCTGTGTGAAATTCAGCAATTTCATTTCACAGGGTGTCTTTGGCATTAGCCACAGTGTAATGTAACTGGAACTACTGAAGTTCATCTGATTTCACACCTAACCCATGCAGACTCACAAATTAGACATTACCTCAAAAAAAGAAGCATAAATTGGCTAAGTTTTGCTGGAAAAAAAGCTCATATTCCCTGGAGTTTCCTGATCAAGACAAGGTTGCCAATGAACTGAACACGTGTTTTGTGATAAAATGCCCACATAGAACCATGAGATTTTCATGTGGTTTGAGAGATTTCTGGGTCAAGCTGTGGTTGAGAGTTTGTTTTGTTTTTCCTCAGAAAACACTGCATAAGGATGGCATTGAAAAACCATATTTCATGCACAACTTCTGTCTCAATATTGTGGAAAAGCAACGTTAAGACTTTCAAATCAGGAACAAGAGCTTCCATTCATCAACAAATGTGAAGAAACAGATTTGGAGGAGACTACATAGGAGTAATTACTGAAAACAGCAGCTTTAAACCCTTCACAGTTCTATCTAGAGCACCACTGCACTCTGGATTTCATGGTCCCAACCAAACTGCTGCCACAAACCCCAAACCATTCCCACCTGGGTTTTTGTCCCCTTTGCAGCTCTAATGCTTCATTCACTGTCCCTGCTTCTGAATCCTTCTATTCTGTGCCTCACCCAGAAATCCCAGCAGAGCAGGAGGAGCACAGAAGCTGGAAGCTCATCCCAACCCAAAGAACTCCTCCTTGCCCAGCTGCTCGTGGTGCCTCAGCCCAGGCTCTCACCTCCAAGCTAAACAGAAACAGCCCCCAAATTGTCCCCATTTATTTCAGGGCAAAATGCTCTGCCTAGTCTGGGATCATAAAACCAGCACTGATTTGAAGAAAACAGAGGTTATGGCAGAAAACTGGAATGAGGCAACTCTGCTCTGCTCATCTTTTGTTCCTTGTGGACAATTCTGCAGTGTGTTTCCAGAACAGCAGAAGCTGTAATGAATTCTGTCACAGTCCCTTCAGCTGCTGAAGGATTTTCAGAAAGCACTTTGGGGCAGAGGGGGGACAAAGCCCCAAAACACACACAGCCCTTTTCACTGGTAAGGATGAAAGAGAAGAAGATCTAGGGCCATCAGAAGATATTAATGTAAAGGAAAGATGTCTCTGGGGGAGCTCTGCTTGAAGGATATTCACTGTATATATCTTTAATTACAAGCTGGCGTACATTTTATCCTTTAGCCACAATTTATATTCCTCTTATCACCTCTGTTGTGAAACACCAATGTGCTTTCCCACTTTCATCTAGAATCCACACCATTAGACACCCAGCACTGTCATTCCATTGCTCTCCAACTCCCTTTTCCCTGAACAGTCAATCAGCACCAGCAAACACCCGGGGAGGTGCAGCCTGATGTACAGCTCAACCACTGCCAGTTCACACGTGCAAAGACAACTTTCAGGAGGAAAGAATTATACATCAGTAGGCAGGGGGGAGAAAGGAAAGAAAAAAAAGAGAAGGAGGTGCATTTATTCTCTTACATCTCTTAAGATGCACATCTTTATTCCCTCATTTGTTTCAGTCTCCATTTCTGGCTGCAAGGGAGAGCAGCTTCACTTTGTCACCTACCCAAGGTAAAACCAGCAGGTTCTTTATTCCAGCACCTTTAGCTCCCTCCCAGCAGCCACGGTTTGCCCTGGCAGCCTGTTCAGTGGCAAATGGCAATGACAAGAACAGGAAAAGTCACAGAACCCACCGTGACATTCCTGCCCTGTCCTGAGCAACTCCCAGCAGCCAGGAATTATGGATGCATGCAGTGGTTACCCACCAGACACTCCCTCTTTTACAACAAAAGGTAACAGCACATCTTCCTGAAAAGCTGATTCTTTATCTGTATAAGTATTTTTTTCTTATAAGTCACAGAGAGAGAGACTTCACAGGAATGGAAAATAACATTCTGGATAAACATCCAATGTCACTTTGAGATCTGAAACTCTGCATTCCATGCAAATAAAGTTTAGTTTCTCTCAATTTGGAATCAACTATTTAAACTGGTATTGAAGCACATTGATGAACTTATTTAGGCAGAGAGCTTGCAGCCTGAAGTTATTGGAAGCACACACATTCATGCCCTAGGTGACATATTCACTGTTTTTATTACCATTGTATGATAGTTTCCCTTTTTTTAGTTTTTTGTACAAAGCTCTCTCTGGACTAAGTAATTGGTAGTTGTTCATGCATGTTTTAACATCTCTGAAAAAAGGTTTCCCAACAAATGCTATCTGGTAGGAAAGACTACTTGAACTGCATTTATTCCTATGGCAGATTTCCCTTGTTGGCCAATTAATTACAAAGTATGAGAGTCTTCCTGAAGTCACTTGGAAAAAAAAAAAAAAAACAACACATAACCTACAACTTCTGGTTCATTGTTCCTATCTTGCACTGATTCCACTGTGTTTACACAGAACTGCTAAAAATAGGGTATTTAATAGTTCTGGTACAAGCCTCTAAGACATCAAAGTAGCACACAAGGCTGGGCTTCTACACGCTGACTTCATCCATTTATCCACCATGGATCACACAATTAGAAGCAATGTGACAGAAGGGTCACACAGTGTGCCTGTGACTCCATGAGCAGTTTATATTGCTCTGTGTGTGCTGTTTATATAGTTCTGTATATCCAGTTTATACTGTTCTATATGTGCTTTTGACATTGTTCTATATGTGCAGTTTGTACTGTAATGTATATGCAGTTTGTATTGTTCTGCATGTGCTGTTTATATTGTTCTGTGTGCTGTTTATATGGTTCTGTGTTTCCAGTTTATATTGCTCTGTATATGCAGTTTATATTGTTCTATATGTACTGTTTACATCATTCCATATGTGCTATTTACATTATCCTTTATGTGCAGTTTATATTGTTCTGTGTGCAGATTACATCATTCTATATGTGCTGTTTACATTGTTCTGTATATTCATTTTATACTGTTCTGTATATGCAGTTTATGTTGTTCTGTGTGTGCACTTTATATTATTCTATATGTGCAGTTTGTATTGTTCTATATATGTTGTTTATGTTGCTCTGTATGTGCAGTTAATATTATTCTATATGTGCAGTTTATGTTGTTCTATATATGTTGTTTATATTGTTCTGTATGTACAGTTTCTGTTCTGTGTGTGCAGTTTCTGTCATTCTGTGTGTGCTGTCCTCACAGAAACCACAACTGCCAGAGGAGCTCACAGGCCAGCACGAGAACTCCGCTGTCACTCTCAGGGACTGGCAGAGCTCTTGCTCTGTCACAGTGCCTGCAGTGCCACCACGGAGCTTTTTTGGGAGCACAGGCAGCACCTGGCTGCACTCTGATGGCTGCAGGCTCGTGTTTGCCGTGGGAATTCTGGTGAACTCACAGCTCTCCCCTGACACAGATGTCACAGAAATAGTGGCAATGGATCAGGAGCAGGCAGAACCTTCAGCACGGAGCACTTAGCCCTGCACATTCCAAAAATCCAGGTGGCACTCCAGGCACCTGAGCTACAGAGCACCCAATGAATCCAGGCATTCCCAACCCTGGGAATTTGTTTTGGTAACCTTGAGGTGAAATTTGTTACAATCTGTAAAGTCCAGGCATTACAGCAACACAAGGCTTTGCATGCACAGGAAACAATTCTCCATTTATGCAGCACAGCAGTGGGATCTGCATTCTTGGTGTTTAATTTCTGCCACGAACACCTCATAAATCCTAAATATCTGCAGCTACTGGGGTCATGGTGAGGAGCAAAGCACCAGAGAAAGTGCTCAAGGATCCAACAGCCGTCAGAGGCATTTGGTTTGGATTAGCTACAGTTTCAATCCATGTGGAAAACTAGAATTCAGACCTGCAGAACTCCAATGAAAATGCTGGTGGTTGTGTTCCAAGACACAACCAGCCAAGAAATGACAATATGACATGAATTCAGGCATGACTTTGCTCTACTTGTGAACACCATTTCTTTTGGTCCATGAGTGCTCTTTGCAGAGCTTTCTAGAACTCCTCAAAGAGAGAATGCTTCTAAAAAGAGAAAATTAATACAGTAGAGGTAGTATATTGAAATTGAAGGACGTGAAAAAGATATCTCCAGATTAACAAAACAAACTTAGCAAACCAAGACAGAAAAATTCACTGGTGAAAACTCACTTGCACTTTTAACCATTTCATCAGCACTAACAATTGATGAACAACTGTTTCAGGATGGCACTGATGGGGGAAGAAAATGCAAATTGTGCAGAGCTTTTCTGGCTGTGTGTGTGCTGTGACACCCCTGGCCTGACACAGCTGTAGCAGAGGAATTGCAGCAGGAATCCACAGGATACGCCCAGAAAACAAAGAATTGGGACTAAATGTCCTGTCCTAACCTACTGCTTCTCATTCCAGGGTCTACAGAAACAATACCAGAGGTTAACAAGTTGTTTCCAAAAACCCAACAAGCTAAAGCACAAGGAATGACCCAAGTGAAGCTGAAAATGGGGAATTAAATGCCTGTTTGAATGTAGCAGTGAATCAAGGTCATGGAAATAAGCAACTTTCTAAGCATGACTGCCCTCTTTCTTGTCCTTTTCTTCTGTGACTACGGTAAAATTCTTAAATAATCTGTTTGTTTTCTGGTACAAACAGATGTGGTTGCATTTATTTTACTTCCCTGTCCTGTTTAATGATTCTAGTCTGTCCTTGAATTTTTAGCAGCATATCTTTTCCTGCTCAGCACAGAAGCTTCAGGGATGAGTGGAAAATAATGTTATTTTGTTATGTTTGTTGGGGGTGGTTAAAAATTTCATTTCTTCAGTAACAAACAAAGCAGTACTCGGGAAAATTAGTAAAGAAAACATCCCAGAAATAAACTAAATAAATTAGTCTAGAAGAGGTTGACACTGTCAGTAGTCTTAAACAAATGACAGCATTAATCCCAGGAAATCAGCCCCTTTCCATGGGCAGCACATGAGCACAGTGAAGAGCACACAGAACATGTTGCTGAAGACTGTTCCCTCGACAGTGCACTCCAAAATCATATATCAGAGATAATACTGTTATTATGAAATTTTTTATCAACAACTAAAAATCAATAATCTCTGATCACTCAAGCTTGCTGTAATGTGAGTCATACAGTATATCAGAGGAAAAAAATCTATAGCAAACTTTGCAGTATGATGATTATTTTTGGAAGGAGAAAAGGATATAAAAGATAACTGAAATAGTTTCCAACTCTAAACCACAAAGCGATGCACAGTTTGCTGATAAAGTTACCAAAAAAATTGTCCTTGGTGCCTGAAAAACTGTGTTGGGCTGCAAATACATAAAACACTGAGTTGGACTGGGTCCTTTCTGTGTGCAGGCTGTGCTGTGGGTCTCCTCCTCTGGGGATTTGCAAGGGTCCATCTCCCATCAAACAGGGTTAACTTTGATCTGAATGGAACATTCTGGACTTTCCAGGCCGGCAGCACCCAGCTCTGTTCAGATCTGCTGCTCCCCACAAAGCTCCCAGCTCGTTCCAGCTGGGACCAGGCTGCCCTGGGACCTTGTTTCCCCCAGGAGAACAAAGCCAGGCTCTAATTCTGCTTTCCAGCACCACCGTGCAGCACAGGCCAGGAGATCAACCCTCCTCCCACTGCAGGGTTTTTGTTATTCACAGGAAGAATCATCAGAAACATGAAATATCCACAGACACAGGCAAACACGCAGAGCCAGCGGTGCAGCAATGTACAGCTCTGCACAAGGAAGGATATATTCCAAATTTCCTGATCCAAAAAGGATGAGGGCCTACAGCTCTGCTTGAGGAGGGATATATTCCAAATTTCCTGATCCAAAAAGGATGAGGGCCTACAGCTCTGCTTGAGGAGGGATATATTCCAAATTTCCTGATCCAAAAAGGATGAGGGCCTACAGCTCTGCACAAGGAAGGATATATTCCAAATTTCCTGATCCAAAAAGGATGAGGGCTCTGCTCCCCAGGACATGCACGTTTGGTGGAGTTACTCACATCCTCACAAAGAAATAGGGAATTCCACCTCATTGGATGTCCTCTGATTCTCTCCCAAGGAACAAAGTCCTCCTCTGCCTTTTTAATTTTTTTTTCCCGAGAGTAATCATTAACCTCATCAATAGGTTTTTCTGGGAAAAGCTGAGTAGAAAGGAGAGGGAAAAAATCATTTAGCAGCTCTATTATTTTGAAAATCCAAGGCTGTTCTCAGAGCAATACACTACCTATAGGAAACCTCATAACTGCCATAAATACTCATCTTACCATAAACCACAAAAACACAATAAAAGCTCGCACTGAAAGAAACAAAACCAAAACATTTTCCAGCCTGAATATTGTTTGGAGTTCAACATAAAGTAACACAAGTTGAAAACCAATCATACTGCCATGGCTAAGACTTGCATTTGGCAATGGCTTTGCTCTTAATATTTCACGCAGGGCCTTATTCCGCCCTTTTAAATCTCTATTTTTCCATGGAGGGTTCTGAGACCATGGAAGAGGAAAAGGCTCAGGATGTGTCACAGCACCTGGAGAGAGGAGGGGCTCACCTGCCACAGGTGAGCTCCTGAGCTGGAGAGGAGCCCAGGATCCTTTCAAGATCTTTTCTGCTCAGGGCAGAGCATCCCTGGTGCCAGGCAGAACAGTCAGTGTGGGACTCTCAGCAAAGCAACATTTCCAAGTTAAAAAAATAAAATAAAAAAATCTGGCAGCTAAGAGCTGCTTTTTAAGCGTTAATGAGTATGTTAATGACCCAAATCAAAATGAAGAAACCCATAACCCTAGACACTCATTAATTCTGTACAAAATATATTGGCCAGAAATCATTAATGTTGCGAGAAGCTTCTGTAACTGGAGCTGTTTTAATCAACTCTCAAATCTTCCGTAATTATACACTTATGGCACAGGTTACTTTATTTATTTGGATTTCAACTTCATAAAAGAAGTACACATCTCAGGTGCTGGGTTATTATTAGAACAAAAAATTCTTACAGACCTGATCTATCACTTACAAGGGAAGTGTAACTTCTCATGGAGTAATTTCATGCCTCTGTAATACTCAGTTCTCTTTCCACAACACAGTCCCCCCAAGAACACTGACAAAGACCTGAAAAGGCCCCAAAATTAGTGTTAGATCAGTTCTGTCATCTCTTGCACTCCCAGTGCTCAAAACAAGCTGTTCAGGTTAAAAATCAGTATAAGAAACCTTTGCCTCTCCGTTTCCTCCCTCTGAACATTCCAATTTTCAGCTATTTATGTGAAACAAGGATGCTTTCCTTGAGACTTGCCTTAACCTGCCCCTTCCCCACTCCTGGGCTCTTGGATCCAGTGAAGCTCTGAGTTAAAGACAGACTCTGCTCTGGAGAACACACTAACAGAGCTGTTAGGCAAAAATCAGATTGTAAAGCAAAATCAATGCAACTTTTAGTTCTTGGTGCAGATCCAGAAGTCTAACCAAGGACAGATTTGGCTGGCAGGATTCTGGCTCACTTTCCTCTTCTCAACACAGCCTTTTGAGAGACGTTAACTTAAGAGGAAAAAATCATCTTTGTAACTGTGAAGTAAACTGTATTTTCTCTGAAGTCACCGAGTGCATGTGAGATGTTGAAAGGTGGTAGCTTCTCTTTCACAAATTTGAACATGGAGCTCACTTAAAAAGACACATTAAAAAAAGGAAAACGTTACTATTAACATGCAAATCTGCAGCTTCAGAATTCCCAGGAAGGTAATGAAAACTCCCCTCTCATCATGCACAGCAACCCCAGTTCAGGGAAGTGGGGTGAATCCCATTATCTCGTTATTTGCATGCTGCAGATGAGGTTCCACTCCCTGGCAGTGCACAGGAACCAGAGAAAGGAAGAATTTTGACAAATACTGATTGACAGCTGAAGTTCTTGAGCAAACAATGAACGAGCCCTTTGGCCCTCCTGGCAAGAGAATGGCTTTTCTGACAAGGGAAAGGCTCTTTGAGGGGCAAGAGGATGGCTTCTTGAGGGAGATCTCTGCCTTTTTGTCCTTCTTCTTTTAGCTCCATATGTGACAAACCAGGATCGGGGATTTTTTTTTTTTAAATGACTAAGAAAGACTTCAGGAAAACAAAATCATGAAATTTAAATTCAGTTGATACAGTAAATACAAGCTTTGGGGAGATACACATCACTTTTGTCAGTTTGTTCCTCTAGGATAAATGCTAAATATTAGCTTTAAGAGAGACAGAAACAAACCCCAAGACATAACCAGAGTTTTCTAGCACAGCATTTCCCCAAGGAAAAAGTCAAGGTCTTTCGTAATTGCTGTAATTGTTTTTGATGTTGGGCGAGTTAAGCGATATAAACAGGACACAAAAATGTTGCATTTCAGTAGAAAAAATTCTGAGTGCGTGCCCTGCAGAAGCAGAGCTCTGTTTCCAGCAGTCTCTCAGAAAGTGCTTGCTTGTTTTTCCCTCCAAAGGAGGATTTGCATGGAATGAGGGCAAAGCTGAAGCAGCACCTGGGCTGCAGAACGGGCTGGTGCCAGGTCTGCCCCACCAGGGAAAGGAGCTGCTCCCAAGCCCTGGCAGAACTGGGATATCATAATCCATATCATTACGATTATATATTAATATTATAGATATATTATAATCTATAATCCCACTTTGGGCACTCGAGAGCCAGGCCCGGAGCAAACGGAAGGATGGGCAGAGTGTGAAGGAAGAAATCACCCTAAAGGTGCTTGAAAAGAGTCATCTAGGAAATACATGCACTTTTCAGGATTTGGCTGACATCTGAGATTTCTTTCTAGAAACATCCTGAGGTAGGTGAGTTCTTTGTTCTGTGTCCAAAATTCTCGACCTCAGAGGGCAAAAAGGGGATAAATTCAAGGCAATGTGGGAACGTGCAGCAATTAAAACTAAAACACAACCCTTAAAAGTAATAAAGCTTGGAAAAAGAGACCAAGCTGACAAAATATTCCTATTTTACAGCAAAGCAATTCACAGCTGGGTCTGCACAACCTCTGCTCATGACACAATCCCAGGCTTGATGGAGGCCACTCCACACAGATAAACTGAGACCACTCAGCTCAGAGGCTAACATTTACAGCAGGGCTCACCTTATTTAAATGTTTTAATATTTTAATGCTTAAATATTTTAATATTTAAATATTTTAACAGCAGTCAGGCGCCCTGAGCAGCAAAGGCAGGAGCCCTGGGCTGTTTGTTCCCCATCCCCAGCAGCACCAGCCCCGTGTGGGAGGGTTTCTCCATCCCTGCCATTTGCTTGCACTCCGTGACCTGCTGTGCATTATTTGTGCCTTGTTTCTTCCACAACATTTCCTCCTCCTGACACGCTGTCCCAGCGTTTACCAGGCTGTCAGTTCTGACATCCCGAGTTTTTATAATAAGAGGGAGAGCAGGGAATGGGTTTCCTGGCAGACAAAGCTGAGGAATAAGCAGCAAACCCTGTGCACCCTCACAGCTGCTGAGGGTTTCTCTCAGTCCCAGCACAGAGAACAGAGGAGCTGCTGAGGATTCTTGTCTTTCTCAGGAGACCACCTCTTGACCCACCGAGGCTTCTGTGCTCCAAAGAAACTCAAGAACTGCGCTAACAGCAATTTTAACTCCTTGGTGCTTCACTCAAAGAGAACAGGCCTGATGGTCCAGGCCTTCCTAAAGGTACAGAACTAAAACCCCACAAAAAGGATAATAACAAAAAGCCATTTAAAGAAGTGGCATAAGCGACAAAGGCAGTGAACATGACTGAATCATCCAGGTCCTCTGCCAGTTTGCCACAATGAGTAAAAGGGCTTGGGAGAAAAACAAATAAATTCATTTTCAGGACATATCTCTTTTTATGTATAAGTACTTAATATACTTATATGAAGCTATACTTCATAAAAGTGATATGAGGAGTTATGGGGCTTTTTGTTTGTTCAGGATTTTTCCTTTCTGACCTTCTGAGTCTGCTTCTGGCATCTTCTTCTTCACCCTCTATTATTTTATTTGTGGCTTTCAGGCTTAGACCACAGTGAATAAATTATAAAGCACAACTGGGGAATATTGGAGGTGTGTCTATATGTTTATAGACATATATGTTTATGCTATACTGAGGATAAGGACATACTTATGATTATACAGTTATTGTAGATTCTCTGAATTGTTTAAATTCCATTTGATAAATTCCAAATATTTTAAAGAAAAACTGAATTTTCCTCAAGTCAGTGAAATGTAATATACAGGCTGTGGTGTCACACAAACAAGTCACAAAATAAGTCGTGCACTGCCTGCCTTGTCCATCCCTTCCCTCCAGGAAATATCAGGAATTGCACACACCCCTCACACATCACTGCATTCCCCCTCTTTTGACACTCACCCTGCTCCAGCTCAGTGCTTTTTGACACTTTGTAGAAATAAACAACAGGAGAACAGGGGTGAGACCAAGAACATTTGTTTGGGAAACTGAATACGGGAAAAATGAATGAAAAATTAATGAAAAAAATCCAGCATTTTGCCAACTTTAGTTTTGTGTTAGTCTCCTCACATTTCTGTCAGAAGTTATTTTATCCCGTCTTCTTGGAATTAATATCTCCTAGTTTTGCAATTTTTTTATGTTTTTCCACCTGTTTAAACACTTCCCTAGTGCCCCTATGTTCATCCCTGCATTTCCACTCATTTTACCCCCACTATGTCAGTACATTCTTTGTGATTTATTTCCTTCTCTCTTCATCTTTAGAATCCACTGATCTGTGCTATTTAACTTCCTTTTCATCTCACTTTACATTCTTCCTTTTCATTCTTGCTCCACCCTGTTTTCCCTTTTTTAAGTTGCTTCCTCCCTCCATACCTGGGTATCTGGACTTTGAGCAATTAAAAAACCCCAATGCCATAACTGCCAAAATGATCCTTTAACCCTTATTCTCACTGATTTTAGTGTTAGAATTGACCTTGATTTAAAAAAAAACAAACAAACAAAAACAAACAAACAAACCCTCTTAAGATGGATCCTTCACCCCTTATTCTCATTTATTTTAGTGTTAGAATGAACCCTGAATTTTAAAATATGCTCTTAAGAGGGGAGGGGAGGGGAGGGGAAGGGAAGGGAAGTTCTGGGAAGTTCTGGGAAGTTCTGGGAAGGGAAGTTCTGGGAAGGGAAGTTCTGGGAAGGGAAGTTCTGGGAAGGGAAGTTCTGGGAAGGGAAGTTCTGGGAAGGGAAGGGAAGTTCTGGGAAGGGAAGGGAAGTTCTGGGAAGGGAAGTTCTGGGAAGTTCTGGGAAGTTCTGGGAAGTTCTGGGAAGGGAAGGGAAGGGAAGGGAAGGGAAGGGAAGGGAAGGGAAGGGAAAGGAAGGGAGCTCACACCACAATCAAACAGCAGAATATTCAGATAAAGCCCCAACAGTCAACTCAATCACATAAAGAGACACTCATGCATTATTCATCCCCTGAAATCTGGGAGTTTTTCCAGAGAATATGCCAGAGACTAGAGATAGGGTTTATCAACTGTTTTAAATCAGCATGTTTTATCTAATACAACAACAATTTATTTACCAAGGATATTTATACCATTGGAGCTTTCCAGGCTTAATTGATTCTTTTCATCAAGATCCTGTGCACTGGGAAAATCAGCTCACAAAGGGATTTGAAAAGACACTGTGCTGTGCTGACACTGTGCTGAATATCTACAAAATGATTTAGGTAATAATGGACTAAAGTTATGGATCTGTTAGCATTTCAATTGCCAGATTCTGTTCCTTTGGAGCTATTCTGCGAGGCCATTCTCATCTTGAGGATGTCAAAAATAGTTTTTCATTTGATACAACAGTTTATGGGGGCTTAAATAATCAATCACCAGAGCCACAGTGAGGCAAGTCAGCCTGTAAATACCACTCTCATTGACAGAAGTCTTAGCACAGAGAGTTAACACAAAATGAAAACTTCAGCTATCAGTGGATCAAGAATGTTATAAAAATGTGGAACCACGTGAGTGAGAGGAGTTTCACCCCAGTGAGAACACAGGTCAGTGTTTATCCTTCCAGCATTGCCATGCCCAAACTTCAAGTCAAGAAACATCCACCTAAGATTAAGAAATAACTCAAAAAGTAAAGATTAAAAACAAGCAGTTGAGCTAATTCATCACTTGAAGTTCAGCCTTGGATCTGTTTTTTCCAGGAGCTGGAGTTTCAAGACATCACTCAGGTGTTTAATGGAATTAATGCAAGCAGACCTTGCTGCAGCAGGTAAGGAACTTTTATCTGTGAAAGACAACACATCAGAGAATATCTTTTCATTTATGTATCAAAAGTCTTTCAATAAAAAGTTTTGCTTCTGTGTGAAACCCTAGCTGGAGAAATTAGCCTCACTGGTAGAGAATTCCCCCCCCACACCCTGTTTTTAAAGGTTTATGAACATATTCTAGTCTAATCTGAATGGGGATCTTTGATGTGATATTTCTAACAAAATTATTTTAAATCCTTTTGGCCCAGAAGTCAACCCCTGCTGAGCCCTCTGAGTGCCCCTCACTCCTCTGCAGCCCACACATTTCTGCTCTGCCCTTCCCCAGCCCCACCAGAGCAGGGTTTTCTTTGCTTTATTGGCTGCCTGATGGGCTTTCTTTAGAGATGAGCTTGTTTATTTGCTTGTTTGGCTTTGTTTAAATCCAGAAGCCCTTTTCTCTGGGAAGGTAAATGTTCTCAGGTTCCCAAAACCCCAAGCTGTTAATTTTTGAGGCCATTTTTTTCTAAGGCAGAGTTTTCACAGCTTCTGAACCCAGCCCTGGACTAATCTGTCTGGAACTAGCACCAAATCCAGGCAATAATTGCCTGTCCTAGCAAGGCCCACTAGTCCCAAAGGATGTGTCTTTTAAGGCAAAATAACTTGGAGAAGGGACAATATGCAAAGCGACAGCAGATTAAAGAATGATGGAAATTAAAAGTTTAAAAAGCATGAGAAAGCAATTAACCAAGGAACAAAACGATGTTTCTAAGCACACAGAAGCTCAGAGTCTGTGACAGAATCAAAGTCTCCTGGAAAAAAAAAAAAAGAAAATAAAAAGCAGCTAGGGAATCTACCAAAAAATGAAAGCTTTGTTTTTTTGTTGTTTTTTTTTTTTTTTTAGATAAGTGCTATTTCAGCTTCCAACCACACCACAAGGACAGAGATAGGAGTATTAAAACAAGCAACACCAGAATAAAGTCGTGGAGGAATCACCAGCAAGGCTCCAGAGCCAGACTAGGCTCCATCAGGAGTGCTCTGCCTGCTTCACCCAGTTTACAGACAAATTGTCAGGACACCAATAAAATATTCAAATGAACTCTGAGAACCCAAATTTAATCGCTTCCTGGCCTGAAATGGAAAACAGATCAATAGATTGATCTCAACCTTTGTTTAGTCTCAGGTTTCTCTGCATGTTTCACAGGGAAGGAGGAAGCAGCAGTTTCCTCTGGATCCTGAGGGACTTCTGCTCCTCTCCCCACACAGCTCTCCTCCTCTGAAACGTGGAAACAGCAGCTGCCAAACAGCTTCTCACAAAGCCACCACGGATGTTTGCTCAGGAGAACAGCTCTAGATGAGAGCAAGGACATCTCTGCTCTCCTACTTGCATACACTGCCAAGTGCTCAACAAATTCCAACTGGAAAAAAGACCTGGCTGTTGGTTTGGAATGTCAGTAAGAGCATGGACTTCTACAATATTGGACAAAAGCAAAGAGAATGAAATATGAGACAAAAAACATCTGGAGGAAATCTAATATCACAAGCAAAATTTCAGCCTCCTGTGTAATAATCCAGGCTTTTTTTCACCCGTTTTTAAGTGACAGCAGGAAAAGAAGCTCTTAAATGGACATGAACTGCCCCCAAAAAATAAAATATGAACTTTTTTTTTTCTCTGAGACTGTAGTCCACCTCCAGCTGAATGAAATATTATCATCACAGGATTGGGTTATAACTGTGTGCTAAAATAAAGCACGGGCCAGCAAATTAAAGATCTGTGCTCAATGACTTTAAACAAGTTATTCAACCTTTCCTTCCCTGAGTTTCCCAACCTTTTAAAAAGGGTGAGGCACATTTTGTTCAAAAACCTCAGGCAAAACCCAAGCTCTTGTGATAGTTATTAAAAAATTAATAAACATTTAATTAGGCTAATTTGAAAAGTTATTTCTAACCCCTTAATTCTGTGTGGATGAAAACATCATTTGTAACCAGACAACCATCTGAGCAGAAACCAATATAAATCAGCAAGAGCTATTCCAGTAACAGAAACTGCAGCTACATCATTAAGAACAATTTTAAATGCTTACAGCTTTCGTAATCACCTGCATTTTATTTTCAAACTTTTTTTATGAGAACATTGACGAGTCATTATCCTGGCACAGCTGAAGTGAGACAGAATCAATGCCCTGCTGACTGCCTGCCCTGCTCTTTGTGACAAACACTGGCTCACAAGTTCCAAAAATCCATTTTGATACTGCTTCCCAATTAGACCTGTTAAATGCTTTTTGAATGACTAAATTCTCTTTGGTTTTACACCTAGGTATGTTGCTAAGCTAATATTTTAAATAGAGGAGTACTGTACTATTTCTAGTCATTTTCTTATCAAACTTCAAGCTAAGCAAATTAAATTGTCATTCTCTTCTCAGGATTCAATGCAGTTTGTCCTTGGTAACTTCTGGAATTCTGGTAGTGGTGCACATTGAGGAAATTGTGCCCTTGATGCTGTGCCTGAGACAGCCCTTCCACGTGTGGCACAAAGTAAATTAAATAAATAAAACAGTAAGCAACTGTTAATAACACTTGCAATTGAAATTGAAATATCTGGTTTTTCCTTCTGTGAACTTGGGAAATGTTAAATTTTTTTTTATTCCTTTTGCTCAAGCTGACCTCTGCCTTTCCTTCTCTTACCCTCTCACCCTTTCTTCATGTTGTATTATTATCTGTCTGCATTAAGCTTATAGCTCTTCCCATTTGCAAATCCACTTAATCATCAATGTAACTTGCCTCTAAGTTATGCACACTTCAGTTTAATGAAACTGTATTTTCACATCTTAACAGCCTGGGTCACCAACTGAAATGAATATTAAAAACTCTAAGCAAGCACATCAAGATCTGGCTAATGGAGCCATTACAAAGGAACAGGAACAAACCAGACACCTCCAGGGTTCTCAAAATCCTCTTCTCAGGGAGTTATGAGAGAGAATGTGAAGAAATTGAAATTGTTGTTTTATTAACAAAAATAAGAGTGGTGTGAAAGAAGTCACCAGACTCAGCTAAGCAGCCTGCCAGGGTGGGTTCAAGCTTGTGCTGAGTTGTCTTAAGGAAAAAATGTAAAGTTTTGAACCACAGAGTGCAGCGTGGAAAAGAGAATGTGTCATTAGGGCACAAGGCTTACATTCAGCATGGATAGATCTCCTCTTGTTTTCCATTAAATGGTTATTAAAATTGCACCAAAGATTTAACTGGAAAGGACAGAAAACCTGAATTCACTGAGCTTTGTATCAGCCACACAAGGATGAACTACCTTAAATCAGACCAAAGATTTTTTTCCCCAGATATGTCAGAAAAAACCATACAGGTTTAGTGGTCAGAAATGCTTCCTGATTTTCCATAGTAACTGATGTCTGTTTTTCCGTGGTAAATCTCTTTCTGCTGCTCATATTTACTTTTACTTTGACTCTTTCATATGACGGTAAAAAATTCACATAAAGATTTTTGTGATGCTGATGATTGTGAGATTATTTGCCATTTGTTTCAAGTAAAAAAGGACAAAACTTCCCAGGCAAACTGCAGAGAGGACCCTATTGTCCCACCCAGAGGAGCAATGAAAGAAACTTGGACAGATTTCCCAGAGCTGTGCAGACCACAGAGCCTTGCAGCCAAAACAATGCCAGTTCACAGGAAGAAAACTGAATTCTTAGTCTAAAATCAAAACGAATCTGTCAGAGTAGCATTTCTTAAACAATTAACAGCAACATCACTCAGGTTTAAAAGTTGGGCAGTGCTAATGGCAGCTATCAGGAACATTTTCTTTATTAGGGGAGAAGGGGAAGAAGCTCCAATTACCGCATACAAATGTTTGCATTAGTGTTCGTATGGAAAACTTAATTACCTCGATTGCTAGCAGGGTTTCATATGCTTTAGGGTCAAATAAGAATAAACACCTGCAGCCATAAAAAGTGGAGTTGTCATTGCATCACCCGGAGAGGCTGAAGTGCTGCTGACTCAGCAGGAGCAGAAATGAAAATGCTGCTCCAAAGAAGCCTCAGAAATCCCTGCTTTGGAGAGCACAGTGACAAAGCACAGTAAATCCGTGGGACAGGCTGTTTCGTGGGTTTGCTTTCTGAAAAATCACTAACATCTCATAATAAGAAGAAAATTCCCAAGCCCAGCACGATGATGTTATTTCAGCAGCTAAGCCTCTAAATTAACTTGTAATGGAAGTGCTCCTGGCACTGGAAAGAAGCCAAATTGTGACACTTTATCTTCCAAGACCTGTTTGCTGAACTATTCCCCCAAAACTGCAGCAAACCCTTGTACGTATTTTATTTATTTTCTGGATCTGTTTAGGAATTTGCATCGATCTATATGCCAATAAAATTCCTGGAGAAAATAGATGGGTACACAAAAAACAGACAATACTATTCCAGAGCTGTCGGTTGTCTCAATTTTTTGAAGAACACATACAACTCTGAGATCCTTTGCCACTAAAAACACCCTGGAGGAAGTTGTTTGTCTTTCTTTCAGGAACAAATTAGGTCACAGCAATGGAGTAGACAGTGGAGCAGCCTGAGTTGGATCTTTAATTAGCAAACGGTTCATACAATTAGCCCTGGGTTTTGTTTTTCCTTTTCCCCACTCTTTTGGTTTATGGAAATGTGTGTTCACATGAGGATCAGCTCACCAGGAACCATTTATGTCCCCTGCTCACGCTGATGGCCCGTGGCATCCATGGGATGGCAACACCACCACCACAACTGCTTCCAGTTCAGTGACCACTTCTGGCCAAAGCACAGTGAATTTAACATTCAGGACTATTCCCCCCCTTAGCCTGCTCACTTTGCTCGTGAGCAGCCAATTCTCTGCACAAAGTGGACAGAAAAGCAGCAGCTGCTGCCCAGGCAGTGCTCACAGGGAGCATTCTGAGCCCCCTTTTTCACGGATATTGAATTTCCAAGCAGGTTCCACCCCGTCCGTTCCTTAACACCGACCACAAACTCAGTCTGGTGCGCTTAATTTGCTACATTTTGTGTTCTTCAGGAGCATTCTGCACTGCAGAATTCACTGCTCACTTGAAGACCTTCAATTCCTGCTCCTCAGATGAGCCCTGGCTGCAGTGCTGATTAAACAGATTGCTAATGTTTCAGGGACATATTTTCCTGGGCTCTGGAGGTGTGTGTCTCACTGCTGCTGATTTGTGAATACTCGTGAACTTATCCACATGCAAAGTACTGAAAAAACCATTTAAATGTAAACTCTGAGGCACCAGCAACAATGGCTTGGCAATAATATGGCACCAGAAAGGGGCAGAGGTAGGCAGGGCAAGAACAGTCACCTCAGAAATGGCAAATCTTGAAAACCACCACATCATGTGCAGTGGTAAAGGCTGGGGGAGAAAGCCAGAAAAAGAAAAGGTAGGGAAAAACAAAACCAAAAAGGAAATTAGTAAGCATGATACTAATAAAATTATAACACAGAATGATAAAGACTGATGAGGACACTCAAAGCAATTATAACATACAAATCTAATGTTATTAAATAAATGCACAGGAAAAAAAAGTCCACCCAATCGATTTCCTGAGGCAACACAGGCACTGGAAGGACTAAACCAGTGACAAGGACAAAAAAAATTAAGAGTAAAGCATGAACATCTGATCAATAAGTGGGAAGTTGTTACTGAAAAGAGAAGGGAAGTGTGAGGAGAGGCAGCTGGGGCAGGAGGAGGGGGCAGCAGGACAAGGAGGGGATCCCCTCCACAGCCACAAATGGGAAATCGCATTTGAGACACTCCAGCAGATGCACAGCAAGTTGGGAACTAAAATAACTGTGCCAGAGCAGGCATAAAGGCAACAACTCTGGAATTAATTCGCTCTGGGGCAAAACAAACAAAGCACACCCACACCCCCCAATCAATCAATCAATCAACCCGAGCCAAAAAAACAAATCAAAAAGCCTACACGGAGATAAAATAGAAATTCTAGAATCTTTCACAGAAGTTCCAGCAGACATTTCAATGAGAGATTTTTAGCTCTAAAGACTGAAATACCCCTTTCTTTCAGAGGTGTTTGGCATATGACAAAAAACAGAATAGAGATATTCTTCTGTCACCACTTACAACTGTTAGATAACATATCCTAAATGCCCAGGGTTAGCAGGTTGTCATGAGCCCTATGTTAACAGAAGGAGTATTTTATTCTTGAAGACACTTGCTATTTCTGGAAGTTAAACAAGATATTCCAATGAAGTAGAAAAGATCAGGAAGGAAAATTAATATTCCATCTCTCCTTCTATACTGATTTGCAAGTTATGTATTGAATAAGAAGAGACAATTAAATTCCTTTCCCTTTTTTGGGCAGACATTTCTATTCCAACTGTAGCAGGAGAATTTTGGATCTTGATTAAACGTGTTGTTAACTGTGCTTGCCACTCATCACAATTTGTGGATGCTTCATGTCAGAGCAACACAGAAATGGCCAAATTTGAGAAAAGTCACCTTTCATTACAGAATCCTTCAGTTTTTCACAGAAAGATATTCAGGAGCTCTCCAGTTTTATTTTCTTTTTCTACTTCTATCATCTTGAAGAGTCAATAAAACCTCTGCTCAAAAGGAAACTTGTCTTTGCTCCCCATCCCAGCTCTGCAGGGCTTCACAGCAGAGGCTTTTCTTATTTTTTAAACCACTCACATTGGACTTCATTGCAGAAGTCCTTCAGGGCCTTGGCAATAATAATTTACCCACAAAACCTGAATGGGATCAGAACCTCAGTGCCCATCCACGTGAGATCTGTCAGAATGGATTTGGTTTCAGAGATAATCCTGGTGCTGGTGAGAAAAACAAAATTTCTGTGGCCAGGAACATTTCAAACAGAGCTTTTAAATGAATGCTTTTTTCCAAGATTGTGCGAGTTTCTTGAAGATTATCACCATTTTTTCTGCACACAAACAACTGTCCCCCACTCAGTAAAATCAGACCATCCCTGCTCCTGTTTTTGGCAAACTTTCCCCACCAGTTAAACCATTGCCTGCTGAGGACAACAGAAACTGGTAAATTTAAACTGAAACTGTTTAGAACTCTCTCAGCATTCTGCACGATTAAATTAAGACTAAAAACCAAATGCAAAGCTTCCAAACCAAATAAAACTCGGTTAGAGACTTCTCTTTTTGTACTTTACAGTGAAACAACGTATTTGGAGCTTTGCTTATTCTCTTTCAGTGCTCTGCAATGGAATGAGCTCCTCCCAGCTTTGCTTCTTGTCAGAGCTACCAGGAAATACTGGGGAGTATTATGGGAACACCTCAGGGTCACACAGGACATGAATTTTATTTTCTCCTCTCACACAGGGCCTTGTGGGTGCCCACATTCCCCCAACACCTCCCATAACAAAGCAAACTGTGAATTTCTAGAAAATATTACTCAGCTGAGATAATAAATACTCAGATCTGGTAAGATCTAAGAAAATCCAGCATGAGATTCATTACACAGCAAAGCTCTGAAAAACACTTTATCCTAATTGAATGTTTGCAAGGAAATTCATATGGTGTTTTATAGTGCTATTTTATGCATCATCAATTAGCAATTGAACCAGTTTCAAACTCTGAACTCTTGAAGCATCAAGCACAAAGAAAATTCTGTAGCCCACATTCATTTCAGAACACACTGACAGGTAATGCTGAACCTGTTACATCTTCTGCAGAAACTTATTCACATTGCTTCCACACACACAAAATCCCAAACAAAGGAGCCCCACACAATGACAACAACCTACACAAAAATAAAACCTTCCCCTTCCAAAGGATGAGGAGAAGCTGAACCATACATTCTAAACAAATGGCATTTCAATTAGTGCTTTGGATTATTCATATTTTTATCCCCTAGGCTCTTCTAAAATCCCTCACCAGGGTTGCATCAAATTCTTACTTTATATGCAAATTTACTGATTCAAAATCTTTGTAATTCTGTTCTGAAGGCCCCCAGGATATTGGTCCATAAGGTAACCTTGGTTTCTCTGTCACACTGGTTATTTGTGACAGAACTGGCTGAGGAACTGAGGCAGGACAAGACTGAAAAAAACCAGAGAAATGGGGAAAATGCACAAATTCATAGCAGATTCTCCCTGAGCCAGCCTTTCCAAATTAACCTACTGCAGTCTAACTAAACTTACATGGGAGTAACTGTGAGCTCTTTAGTATTTATTCTTTGTGTATGATTTGCTCCCAAGGACAGAACAGGTCATGACTCGGTCCTGTGATCTGAGTCACAATCAGGGCTGGCAAGAACAAAAAAAAATCACACCACCACTTAGAGAAAATGAGAATGCACCCTGATATTGTCTGCATTTTACCTTAGCACAGGAACAAAACTGATCTCAGACATCAGGAACCCTGCACTGGGCCAGCAGCTATTGGAGCTGTTAACATAACCAGTGCATCTGTTTCTCAATAAGAACAAGACAGGGAAGAAAAAATGCAAAATCCATTCTTCCAGTATTTTCTTCCACCTTTCCAGCATGTTTATCAAGTGACTTTTTTTTTATTTTGTAAACCTGTGTGAGAACAACTTGATGTTGGTATTGTGCTTTATTCATATGAAAATGTCAAGCCAAGTAAGGAAGCAATAAAAAGCAAAGAAGAAATATGATGGGAATTTGTAATGTGATCTTAGTAGGCATCTTGCTTCTCTGATGCTCAGTGTTGTCTGCAAAAATACAGAGCCAGATTAATGAAAGGTGGGAGAAGAAAACATTTTTCATGTATCCAGTTTTAACCAATAAAAGAGCTCATACAGTAGCAGCTCTCAGTACTCAACAAAACATTTTCAGCTTTCATTTCTGTGTGGACAAAATAGCAAGTGTAGCTATTTAGCACTTTTCCATATTATTTAAATGAATATTTCCCACAGGTATGTGTTTATGGAGTGGTTTTTATGGGTTCTGGTTCAGGCTCAGGTCTGCTAGACTTGCTGTACTACCAGACACTGAGCCCCAAGAAAACATTACATTTGACCTAAAGCTATAGAGAAGGCTTCCAAAATAAAATAATAAAACCAAAATCGGAAGTGTGTAGTTTAAATAGGACTGTATAATGTCACATAGTAGAAAACCTAAAGTTTAAAGTTTTAAAATATAGTAATACATATAAATATAAAAGTTTTAAAGCAGAAACTAGTCCTTCTTCACCTTCTTCGTAAGTTTAAGTAGTATTGTGTAATTAGAGAAAAAAGTCCACATTACAAGCCATGAGTACTAGTTATTAAGTTAAAAGTAAAAATAATTTAACTATAATTTCTTAATTAAACTTTTTAATCCTTAAAAAAACTTATAAAGAGAGAGATAAAACTCCATTTTTCAGTTTGTTAACGTAAACTACTGTAAAACTCACAGTTTGTAAAACTATAATATAAATAAAACCAAATAAACATCTAAGTCCAAACAAGAAATACCATCTCATTTCATCCCTGCATGGAACAGCACAAGGCAGGCAAATTTTTCTCTCCCACCAACACAATCCATTACTTACAAACTATTTTTGAGATGCAGAACTGAGAGCAAGAAAGTTCAATTCTGACATCTGTGTGCTTTCCTGCATATTAGCACCTCACTTTTGGTTGCCAGGAGTATTAATTCGATTGTGCTTCATGAGACACTTTCCTTTATATTGGTGTGAGCTACTTGAGTTAAAGACTAAGAGAGAATTCCTTCCCTGCCAGCCCAGTTCCCCTTTTCTGTGCAATGCAGAACTTGTGTATATTTATAATTGGTTCTGTTCAATATCAATATTTCTACATCATGGCCTGAAGAGGGAAGCTGGAAGTTCACAGGGTGTGATATTGAGAAATATCTTTGTTTAATGCCTTCACTGTCACTAGGTGGAAATCAAACTTGCAGTTTATTATACTGATTCAAGCCTTAATAACTCTGGACAGTTTTACAGATCTCCCCAGCTGGCAGTAGAAAATTCATCCTGAGAGCTCTAAAAAAGAAAAAAAAAAATGGACCAAAAATCCATCTAAAGTTGCAGTTTAGAACTCCTCTAAAAAGAAGGAAAAGAATGACCCATTTGGAAAGTATCCCCAGTACAATTCATCAGACACTGGTTGAAGATAACAGAATATGCAGAGAATCTCAAAGGGAGACAGTGTGGGTCTGCTGTCTGAGTTAACAATATTCCTTTCAAAACCTGTTTCACAGGCCCAGGCAGTAATCAAATAAATATTGATATTTGTTTACTCATGGTTGAAAACCAGAACAGGGATTACAAACATAATTTTTAGGAGCAGTAAAGAAAAAAAGCTAAGTTTTTTTTTTGCAACAGTGTTAATGATAATGAATGCAATGTGCACTAATACCCAGGTGTTTGAACAGATATTTTGTAATAGGAATAAAACAACATTAATCAGTGATCTCCAAAGCTCTGTTTAGAGCATACTCCCATATTTTTTTTATAGTTAAGGGTTACTCCCATGAAAGATGACATGCTCAATAAGAGCAAGATAAGGACATACATGAAAAATTTCCCTTCCTTTATGTTCTACAAAAGCTTGCTGAGCATCTTTAAAAAGGGCAGTGAATACATCTTCCAAAGTTCAAATACTTCTGGAAAGCATTAGATAAAATATTTGCTTAACAACCCAGGAACAGATTTCTCATATTCTGACAAAAAACCCCCAGACTAACAAAACCCAAAACCCACTAACCTAAGAAACCTAAGAACCTAAACCCTAAGAAACCCCAACAAACCTCCCCAAAATAAAAAAAGTATAGAAATTACCTAGTAAGAAACCCTTAAACCTGAGAATATAATAGAATATATCTGGTGTAAGAGGAAATGTGTTTTACAAATTCTCCACTCCAGGGTACAACTTTGGCAGTCAATCATGGAGCTTCTTCAAGCACAATAAATACGACAGAGCCACACAGACAATCAGAAAGTGGGAAGGCACAATGCAAATGGAGCAGAACTGATCAAAGTGCCAGAGCCGTGCCCGGTGTCCATTTTGTGCCCATTTTGGTTCCTCTTGGGTGCAGCCCTGGCTGGGCTCTTGTGCTGCCCAAGGTGGATCCATGGAGGAAATCCTTTTAATAAATCCCTGCTTTATTCTGTGACTCTGCTCCAGCTCAGCCTCCACAAGGCATCACAAGAGCAGAGAACTGAGTTTAGCCAGGGAAGGGCAGTGAGGACGGGCCAGGCAGGGCCGAGGGACGGATGGATGGATGGATGGATGGAGGGATGGATGATGGATGGAGGGATGGAGGGATGATGGATGGATGGATGGATGGATGGATGGATGGATGGATGGATGGATGGATGGATGATGGATGATGGATGGATGGATGATG
>VWZP01003405.1:583080-722571 GCA_013396995.1 Dicaeum eximium
GGATGGATGGATGATGGAGGGATGGATGGATGGATGGATGGATGGATGGATGGAGGGATGATGGAGCTCCTGCAGGAGCACAGCCCGTGCTGCACAGGGCCTGCTCCCCTATGTGTTGACCTTTCTTGCTCTACAGCAGCAGCTCATCTCTCCAGAGCTCTAATGCAGCCAAATTAGTCAGAAAAACCATCCTGTTGCCCATGGCAACTACATGCCTGGCTCTGTTTTTGTAGCCATGAAACTTTCTGTGATGCTTCTTTCTGTTTGGGTGCACGGCAAAGTGCAGATCCATCCTTGAAACCCCACTGTTAAACAGCATTTCTCATTAGCATCTACTTAACATAAAATCACAGCCATTTACAAGCCCCTTTTATTGCTGCAGACAGGAAAATTCCTTTCTGCAGCAATTCCTTTTCTCTGGAACCTGCAATCGTTTTTCAGAACCATCCAGCCTGTGCTAAAAACAAAAGTTTATTGTCAATTCTTATTTTCATCCAGTATTGAATATTTAGATGTTAACAGTATTACATTTTTGTAGCTATTTTAGTTCTGCCCACCCATCCATAAATAAGTCATGGAAAGAAAAAAAAATATTATTTCCCTTTCAAGCTGAGCTGTCACATAATAAAATATTTCATCAAATTTGATTACATTAAGGATCTAACTTTCAATGTATACTCTTACTTCCAAAATTTCTGAATATATGTATGTTGAAATTAAGCAAGTGTGACATAGTTCTTGGTTCCCTTGGGAACAATATGCAGAGCTCATTTGAGTTGTGACCTGCTTATGCTGCCAGGGAGCATTAGTATTTTTTGTTGGATCTTTAGAATAGAGATATGGAGTGAAGGACAAAGGCAAAAAATAAGACTTTAAATTCACAGATGAAAAACAGATGAGATACTGCTCTATTTCACAAGGCAGTGCTGGCTTTTTATAGAATCTGCCCCATTTCGTAAGCTCTGTAGAAGAGATTACTCTTTTTCATAGTAAAATGTTTTAGATGAACTTTGCATGGAGAAACCTCCAGCACAACTTATGGTCCAAGGTGTTTAAATATGTTTCAATGAAGAATTAAGAATGGAAATTAATGGGTGGCAGTTTGAAGTGCAGTAGAACCACACATCCTACAAGGCTGCCTTTTGCCTCCTGTCACAGCTCAGCCACCAGGAGCACCCATTCCATTATAAATGGGATTTCTGCTGTTGTCAGTTCTGCTCCAGCACAGGGCTGTGTACAACTGAACTTAATGGCTTGTTCATTAGAGCAAGTAGTGCTTAAATATCCATAAATCCTTCCTTCATCTCAATCTGCTGAGCTCTACATCTGACACCTCACCCTCCCAGTCCATTGCCAAGCACAAAATCCACACCTCCGTACACAGTTCACACCTAATTTAGGTTTAGGCTGTCGTGGATATTAGGACTAGGCTCTCTGTGTTTTCACTCCTTTTTTCCTGTGAGTTCCAGGTAGGATTTGGCCAGGGAGTAATTCTCCATCTCTCTTCTCCACCCTGCCATGGGTTCCATTTCCCCTCTCCAGTCCCTTCCTTACACCTCGTGGAGAGCTGGTCTGAACTAAGGCACACATTTAATTTCAATTACTGTCATTTGATCCAGTGACTCACTGAAGTATTTATCCCATTTCTGCAGAAAATAAGCATTTGCCACATGGGAAAGTTGTAACTGCTTCCATAACAGAAATTACATTTCAAAATCTCTCCACAGACAAGCTGGGCTTGGGAAGGTTTGAGGCCACACCTGACTGAGAGTGCAAACCTTGGACTGTGGAGCACATGGTCACAGGGTCACCAAAATAAACCCTGCCTGAGCTGCAGCTCACTGAAACCTTCCTCAGCTCTCATCTGCTCCTGGGTCCAATAACAAAAACCAGCTGACAGGTCAGAAAAACCTGTCAGACACTGCTTGGATGCAAAGGGGTTTTCCTCCAGTGCAGATTATCAATACATTTCTGTGAAAGCAGCTTCATTTTTAATACTGCACTGAATAATCTTAAGCTTATTAAAGTGCCTCATGTTACAAGAATAGACAGCTGTACTCAAACAGGAAAATGAGTCAAGGAAAAAAACCAAACCAGTTTCTCATAAGAACTGCAAATATGAATGTGTTCCTATTAGTTTGCACAACATATTTAAGTTTGCTTTTCTTGTCTTCATTTTTTTTTTCCCCAAAGAGGGAACAGTGAACTTGTTCCTCCTGAATAGGGATAATTTATGATTACCTTGTTTAATTTTATTATTTTGCAGCCTTAAGTTCTTGTTTACAATGTCTTTTCTGCAGCAGAACAAAAATCCCTTTAAAGTTCAACCTGCTAAATTAATAAACTGTGTTCTCACTTTTAGTTCCATGTTAAATGGAGCTGCATAAAATTGTTATAACACGCCCATAAAACAGCAGCAGATGCAATATGTTCAAAACGATTATTTTCTTTTAATTTTGTAAACATATAGAAAGTTTGCATTATAGACTACCCTTAAGCACATCCCTGCTGTAAATTAAAGATGTGCCAAATCAGCTCCAAACACATTTTGCAGTAAACAAACACTGAGATGTGGGACAGTGCAAAATGAGAGCAGAGAGACATCAAGGCAGAGGAAAAAGCAGTGGCCAGCACAGAGCAAAGCATCTGACAAATCCAGAAACATTTCTGCATCTCTGTGTATATTTGGGCACCACAACCATGTTCTGATCAAGGTTTTATACAGTGAGGATAAGGTCTGCAGTGGTATTTCACGCACAAGACAATAAGAAAATTATCATTTCACTCCCCAGTTCTATCCTCTGGGACTACAGTGAGGGGTCTGAAAAGATCAGGAAATATTTAAGATGTCAGGGTAGAAAATAAAGTGGAATTGACCCAAAGAGGATTGTGTGTCAAAGAATGAAGAGTTGTGTGTTTACTAGCAGTAGTAACAAAGTCTGTGTGATGGACAGTTCTGTCAGAAGTCCATAATAAAATTCCAGGATAAGTTATCTGCTGATCAGTAGAAAACTGAGTAAATTCATATTAAACCTAAGTATTGTACAGATTATACACTAAATACTAAGGCACAAACCAACAAAACCTCTAAAATATGTAGAATTTGGTCTAAAAGAAGAAAATATCCAAAGGTAACAACAACACACACATTTCTGCGTCCTTTCATGCCTTCACAACAACTCCACGTCTATATATAACATTTGCATATGTTTTTCAAAAGATACATTCACTACCCGAATCTGCTTTAACTTCACATTTATAAAGTGTTCAAAATTCATGTAGTGCTTCATAAATTTGGCAACACTAAAAATTGATCCAAGCTTCAATCAAGGTAACAGGAGATTGTACACTGACCCCAATTAGCTTTGGATCAAGCCTTAGGATAATTACCAGTGTTCTAAGCAGTCATCATCCGTGGGAACAGGCACAGAGAGCAAACCAGGAGCACCTCCAGAATGGGCAAAGTTACTCTCAGTGAACACAAGACCAGCCACATCTTTTTTTTTTATTATTATTATTATTTTTGGTTAAACAATGATTTCATTAAAAGTCTGCTAAGTCAGGCTTGCCCTATTGCTGAACTAAACCTCGAGGTAATCTTAAAAAAAAATTACATGCCAAGAGAAAAGAAAACAGAGTTGGTGACCTGGAGCAGCTGCAAATGCAACTCAAGGCTCTGAGTCAGACTGAGCTCCATCCTGAGGGCTGGGAGCTGCAAAAGGTCATGTGAAGAATGGCAGTGACAAGAGGGTACCACCTTATCTTCCCTTTTCCTTTCCTTTTTCCTTTCCTTTTCCCTCCTTTCCTTTCCTTTCCCCTCCTTTCCCCTCCTTTCCTTTCCTTTCCTTTCCTTTCCTTTCCTTTCCTTTCCTTTCCTTTCCTTTCCTTTCCTTTCCTTTCCCAGTTCCTGAGACAAGCAGGGCAGTGTGTTTGTGTCACACCCCCTCCAAAAATGACCCCCAACCCCTCCAAACAGAACCCCCTCCCTCGTTAAGCCTGGCTCCACACCAATAAAAGCGTCTGACACCACCTGCTCTCTCTGGCAGCTGATTTGGACTAACCCAGAGTTCCCAAATCCAGGTGGAGTGACCATGGCTGGCTGTCAGAGCACCAGGGAGAGCAGAGCTGTCACCAGGGCCAGAGCAGAGGGAGGAGAAGGAAACTGGATGCTAATTATTTGTCATTAGCGTCTCCTTTCAAGGCAAAATTGCTGACTTGCTGGGATGGTTAAAGCAGCAGGAGCAGCACGTGGTTCTGGCACTTTATCCAAGCTGCATTATCCCAAATTCAGGGTAGTTACTGGTAAATGGGGTTAAAATAATCCTGTTGAATCACACCAAGAGGATATGGACAAACTGTCAGTAATTTTTCTATGTGTTGGTCCTATGTACCATTCAGAAGGTGCCAGTTCAAAACGGTACCTTCCCTTTTTCTGACCCTCTGGGCTCTTAAAGAATCTTTTCAATGGGAACAGGAATTCCTTCCAAGGATATGCTCTTGACTTCCTCTTGCACCAAGTCTCCCTGAGTAGTGGCAGAGCTACAACCCCTCCAGTACTTCACACTGCCACCCAAACAGATCACTTGTGAGATTCCAGGCCCAAGGAACGCCCTTGGAATTTCTGATGAGACTTCCATAAATTTACAAGTTAAAGCAGTTATGAAGAAATTGTTCCACTCACATTTCAAAGACTATTTTTTATAGACACACACACACACATCACAAGAAGGATGTAATGAGAATTTCTTTTATTCATGAAGAAAACAAAAGCAGAAGAAGTCACATTTGAAAATATAACCAGTTTGAATCAACACATTAAGGAACTTCTGGCACATACTGGGAAACTGGGGGGAAAGGGGGAAAACAAGAGAAACATCAAACCTCCAAAATATATAGAACATGAAACAGCTAGGCAATGCAAAACCTCAACAACACTAATAAATACAGCCTTGTGAAACATGGGATGTACACAGTGAATTAGAATGTGGGCATTTGTAGTTTGGTGTAAGAGGAGTGAATAAAACACAATGAACATGGGTGCAGGCACATCCATATTTTTTGGCTATTTTAAATTTCAGTCAGCTCAGAACAAATCCCTACACTCACCAGTGGAAACCCTAATTTCTGGCAATTAAAATGGAGAAAATAAGATAATCTGCTCAGTAGTTTGTGGGGAAAGAGGCAGGAAGATCCACCTTCTAAAGCACTGTGGGAGGTTATTTTAACCAGCCCACACCAGCGCCCTGTTCTACCAAGGGTCACAAAATACTGGAACCACAAGCTGTTCCTCCCTAATTTACACCACAAGAAACCCTAAGTACCAAAATTCTTCCAGCTTTTACCGGAGGCTGAGGCTTTTATCAACTGGAAGGTTAAATCCTGGGCAGCAATGCCATTGGTAGAGGATTAGATTTAATCACTTTATACTGACACCTTCATGTTTAGAGTTGAGGGAAGAAAAAGCTCCACACCTACACTGAGCTCCAAAGGACATGGACATTAATCATAGCTTTTTTTTTTTTTTTTACATTTCTTTTATTTCTTTTGGATAAATAAAGGTTTTAATTATACAGGTCCCGATTTGTTCTGTTTGTTTCCTAATTAGAGAAAAATGGCAAGCCTCCCAATCTAAGCTCTTTCCCTCTGAAGAATTTAACAATACATTTGGACAGGCACATATATTTATTTGGAGACTGCACAATGAATAAAATCCCACTTGCACTTAACAGAGCAAAGTTTGCCAGAATTCAGTACGTGAGCCAAGCTCCACGCTCTGCTAATGGCAAAAATAGCTCTCCCTGCAGTCCAGCAGTGGATTGTGTGCATTCCTGTATGTGCCTGGGAACACCCACAACACCTGTTGTTTATTATAAAAGGCTGCAGTGCAAACAGACACGTTTCAACTGTGAAAGAAGAAAAAAAAAAGTAAAAAAAAAAATGAGGAAAAAAGAAAAAAAAAGTTTGTGAGTGAGAAAATAAGGACAGAGATGGTAACTGTGAATTCTGAAGTGTTTCTGCTGAAGGGACTCAGCTGCAAAGTGCAGCATCCAATAACTTTCACCCAAAGCCCTCAAAACACAAAAACTTTTTGAGAAGACATTTAAAGATTATTGTTGAGGCAGGGTATCAAGCAAAATGAGGCGAGGAAACTGAAGGAGGCCAGGAGCAAAGCCAAGAAATCTCAATTCTTGTGACAAGGCAAATGACCAGAATTCCCTACTCAGTTAGATCCAGACTAACACATGCTGTGCACAGAAATTCTCTCTGTATTTAACCAGGGTACAGCTAACAGGACTCTTTCCTCCACGTTTTCAGTTCCTACTTGCACAAGAATACTGGAACACTACCAAGTAACAAGGAGAAGGATGCGAGCACCCTAAATGGCTATTTACTCAGAAAGATAAAAACCAACCCAAACCACACAAAACACTGAGAATCTCCTACTGCTTTTACCAGTGATTACAGTGAGACCTGACTGCTGTGGCCTCTTCCTACTCCCATTTCTTTGGGCTGAGTCATTTTCCTGAATGATCCCCCTCACTCTCCCCTCTCCCCATCTCCAAGCTTCTTCTTGAGAAAATCCTGCTGCAACAGAGATCTGCATTATTTTTGCTTTGTCCACAGCTTTTGAGGTGATGATGGAACTGATGCTAGCATGGATTTTTGACTTTATTCATTCCTACCAGCAGGACAATGAGCAGCTCTCAGGTGCTGACCTGGCTCACTCCTTTTGGTGGAATAGGTCAGTGGGAGCCCCTTTCACTGAGTCTGCATCAGAAGAGCAATAAAATCACCCTGCAGATCAGACAGAGGTTACTTGTTTTTCCTTGAAAGCAGCCAGCTCAGTCCACAGCTCCCCTGCACAGAGGGAGCCCCTCTCAGCAGAAATTCTGCTGCCCCAGGATCTTTGCTATCCAGGCATTGTTATCATCCTCTTTGAATTGTGAGAAACCAAGCCTTGCACAGAAAAGACATTCACAGGAAATCTGCACAGATCCAGGCTTTCAAATGACACCTCCAAAGCCTCCCAAATCCTATCTCTAAGGTCTTCTCCTCCCTCTCTTGGCAAAGGTCCTCAGTGAAAGGAACTTTCCTGGTTTTATTCAACTTAATGTATTAAAAGGTCCTGTCCATTTGTACTCAGTGGGACAGTGCCTGTCAGCTTGGATCCTCTGCACATCAACCTGGGCTCCTACTTCTTTTCTTTCTCCAGCCAGCTTTTCTAACATTCTACCAAATTAAATCTCATTTTCCCCACTTCTTATACCCTACAACCAACCATCACACTGGAATGTTCACCCCTCAATGCATTTTTAATATTTTCTGTCTCCTACAGCGCGTTCTGTGTATTTTCCCAATTCTGAAATTCCCTGTGCACCTCTCTAACCCATCATAAAAGGAAGCAAGCCTGTTTTATGTGTACTTTTGTATAACCTGGCTTTGAGTCTGGCTGCCAGGCTCATCAGCTGAAAGGCAGAGCTGCTCAGAGCTGTCAGCAGAACAAAGTCCAGCTGAGCTGTGCCGTGATTTATGCAGGTAGGGCAGAGCTGTCAGCTCCCCTGGCCTGACAGTGGGGTGGAACCCTCGTGCTCCAAGTCCAGATTCACCACATGACAAATCCAGCCCCGGTCCCAAACTGACAGAATGCAATATGCAATTCAAAAAAACCACATTTTCAGTAGCACGACAGCAGGATAAATAAATTGGGAGACAATCTATATTAATGCTGGAAGCCTGAAAACAGACTGGGTTTTTTCTCCCATTTAGATTCATAACGGAGGCTAAAATCTTTTGCTTAAACAGAGACACAATAAAGAAAAAACTGCAGTTTGATTTATGATTTAAAGAGAGACCACATGTATTCTAATATCACTATTTATTATAATTTCCCACAGCTGTGACAGAATCTAATACCTTCAAAACACCAAAATGCAGCTTGACAAAGCTCCCTCCATTTCATCCCGAGCAGGATTTATGTGGCTGAAGTTGTACTTAGGTTATGAAATTATTGTTTTGCCACAATTCCCCAGCATTACCTCAGTCATCTGATGAAAATCAGAATTTCAAGGTTGTGGTGATCCATACTGCAGCTCCTGTAATTGCTGATCAATCCCCACAACCAGGGAGGGAAACTCTGAGTCCTGCTCAGCTGCCAAGGTGAGGTTCACTAAAAGTGGAGTTTGAATCCTGATCTTGCTTGGGCACTCCAAATTTTGCTGCTGTTGCTTCTTGCTGACACCAGAACTATCTTAGGAGATACTTAACTTTTAGCTTTAGTGGGTATAAGTCCTGTATGATGCAGGTTCTAATGCTCAGAAATATTATTTTTGGCACTCTCTTAAGTTTACAAGCAAGATATCTATAGCAGCTGCTTGAAGAACTGCCCAAATCAGCTTAATATAAACTGACCTTAATACAAGGGGAAGGATGGCTGTTAATCTAGTTGAAGAAATACAGGGAAGGTTTTTTAGCATAATAAGTTCCTTAACATGATCTGTCCTGCAGCCTCCTTTTCCCAGTTCACAAGGGAAATAATTCATGCACACAAGAATCACAGACAATTAAGAAGAATGGCTGGGTTCAAGTTTCCTGAATGAAGAGAAACAAAGATTTCAGCATCACCTCTGCTCTCCCCTGCCAAGGGTTGTGCATTTTCCTGCCAGGCCCTTGCTCCATCCCTGCCCTGTACAGAACACTCCAGCCCTGCCACCAGGCTGGAGCTCTGAAATGAGAATTCACTGGGCACAAAAAGGGCATTTAATTGCTTCCTTTCCTGGAGGTGCCTCTGCTAGGACAGACACAATCTGACACAGGCACTGAGGTCAGGACATCAGCTAGAAAATGTACAAAGGCAGCTGTTCTGCAAAGGCAACCACATCTTTTTCCAGAGTGCGAGAAGGGGACTGCCAGTAAACCCAATGTATTTATTCCTCCTGTTATTTATTCCTCCTGTCCTGACAAAGATAAAACCTCCAGCAGCCAGCAGTAATGTGGGTGTCATCACACACAAGCATTTCAGCAGTGTGGATAATAATCTGATATCCTGCCCAAGTAACACACCTGGATCTTACACAGTTTGGAGTGGAGCTGCTTTCTATTTTTTAAATTAGTGATGTGGAGATTATAAATAAAAACAAAGGAAGAAGTGTTTTTTCTGCAAATAGTAAACATGCATTTCTTATCACGTTTGCTGAAGATTTCATATGAGCAATTCACTTTTAATCCACTTACTCCACGTTCTGAGTAACATCAGACCTAAAGGAACGCTCTCCATCACTAACATACAGACAAAAGCATTAAGTTGGCTTGAGACATTCAGGATTTTCTCTCATTTTATCCCTAATCTCCCCTTTTCAGGGATTTCTGAACTATATTGGTGTCAGTGAAATACCACGGCATGCCATTCCCAACTGTTTTGCTAACCAAACTAAAAACAAAATTCCAAAGCAAATAAGTAATTATCTCTGAGACAGAGTGACAGGATTTTTTTTCCCCTGGTAGGAGATGAAGTGGGTGACAGTTGCTCGGGGGTTTTTTATGGACATGTTCAGTGACATGTTTATGAAAATTAGATATTAAAAGCTCAGCACCTAATTCCTCATCTTAAATAAATTCTCACAGTTCTCAAGAGTTCTTCTTCCTGGAGAAAAAGCCCACTACTCAAGTCAGCTTTTTTTTTTAGGAATATGCATAAATTATATTCTGTCATTTTTCAGGATGTGACCACAGGATGCTCCCTCCTTTTCCATAGCCCCAAACTGCTGATAGCAGTTCTTCAGAGCTTCAGACAAAGCTGAAGGAGTTTTGTGCAATTATACTTCATTTTACATACGCCTGCACTCTTAAAATAAAACCAACCCTTCTATTTATTTACTTCTTCTCTGAAATAAGCACCAGGCCATGAATCTGCAAGCAAATGGTCAATTATTATTCCTCAGCTAATGTATAAAGTCCTCAGCATCTCATTTTATTGCAAATTATAATGATAGGGACAGAGCAATGCCTTCAGTCATTACTCAGCCTGATCAAAGAAATCAAACCTGGGTACAACTGAATGACAACACTCTCCAGTTCATTTCTTCCTTGGAACCCATTAAAGTCTTCCTTTTGAGAGCTCCAACAGATATTTTTTTTTAATCTAGATCCAAGGTTCTTTTATGATCAGTTAGTCTAAAGATGTGCTCTCCACACAGCCTGTAGTTAGAGAGCTCACAAATTAAACAGCAATCTTGGACAGTGGGGATAAAGTACCACGATGGAAAATAAGGAGGTCATCAGTGATGGAAACAGAATTCAGCAAGAGACCTGTCCACTGTAAGTGATAAAGGCTCAAAAGCCACACACAGAGGAACAGACAAACCATCAACTCCTACTGATGACCAAAAGCAGTATTTTAGTTTACTGCCTTTGTGACACCTCAGGAACATCCTCCTCCTCAGGAAACCCAAGTGAAGTGAAGAGAGGAGAGCAGCACAGAGTGCAAGGAAGGGCCAGAGAAGAGAAAATGGAAACAAACACAGAACTGGGAGAAAACTGCTGCCCATCTCTGCTGAGCTTCTGTGTCTCTGCAGAGAGACTTTACAGAAGGATTTACAAGAACATGTTGGGACAGGACACAGGGAATGGCTCCCACTGCCAGAGGGCAGGGATTTGTGGGATATTGGGAATTAGGAATTGTTCCCTGTGAGGGTGGGCAGGCCCTGGCACAGGGTGCCCAGAGCAGCTGGGGCTGCCCCTGGATCCCTGGCAGTGCCCAAGGCCAGGCTGGACACTGGGGCTGGGAGCAGCCTGGGACAGTGGGAGGTGTCCCTGGCCATGGCAGAGGGTCTGGAACAAGATGGTCCTTAAGGTCCTTTCCAACCCAAGATGTAATTTCAGGCATTGAAATTAGTGATGCCTTAAATTTACTTTCCTACCTAATTTATGATGAGTATTTAGCATCTCTGTATTGCTCCCTTTCTTCACTCTTCACACAATACACACATTTCCATTTGCCCCTCCATCATTCTGAAACTAAAGGGAGAAGAGCCTGCCCAGAAGAATGCAAATAACAGCACAGCCATGCTTATTTATTAATAAAAATCAAGGGATGGCAATGTGATCCAGTGAACACGATGTTTTAATAGAGGAGCCTGAGGCAGCAGCAGCACAGGAACAGAGTTCCCTTCTTTTAGTCAAGCAATTTATAATAGATTGCACGGCCCCTGTGGGAGCTCAGAGCAGCTCTCTGCAGTCAGGTCAGGGGAAGGAAACACAAATGCTTTTTGCAGATGTCTGTAACATTCCTGCAAGTCCTAAAGTGGTGAGCTCACTCTTTATCCCTCTAAAAAAAGATTTTAAAACCCCAAAACCAAACAATAAGAACAAAAAAAAAACCCAAAAAACCCAAGCAGGACAGCAGCTGGAATTGGTGATGCTGTTCCCTGACTCTCCTCCCTGCCCAGCTCTTCTCCTGGCTGCACTCAATTCCCCAAGGGCTCAGGGCAGAGAATTCTGCTGTCCATCCTCTGCTGTTCCTTGTGCAGGAATGCAGGTGAGCATCCCCCAGGCTGCCTGGGCTCTGTGCGCTCTGATTTCCCCTCTCTCCACCTCTTCAGTGCCTTGGCATGGCCAACAGCACACCAGGAATAATTGGAATGGAAAAGTTCTGAGTTAAAACTGAGGGACTGAGCACTGCATTCACAAAAAGTGAGGGTCTGCTCCTCCCTCCACCAGACCTGTAAGTTCTGTGCAGGCAGCACGAGCCCACCCCAGGGTTTCACTGATTTCTGCCCCTCACCTGGAAATGCCAGAGGAGCCTGCTGGGGACACCCAGCTCTGTGAGCTGAGCTGTTCCTGGCACAGAGCACTGCCCTGCTGTATTTACACCAGAGCTGCACTCCCACGGCCTCTGGGCACAGATTGGCTGCTGCAATGAGATTATTTGGAATTATCAGTGGCTACCTCCATTTATTTTAGAGGATTTAAGTCATGCCAGAGTCTTCTGATGCACAAAGCACTGGGAAGTTACAAGCCTGCATTTCAAAGGGATCCTTGCTTAAAATCCCCCCTTTACACATTGACAACAGCTTAAATATTTGATTTTACACTACTTTAAAAAACTCTGTTGCTAATAGCAATATAATCACTAAAGCAGCTACCAACCACCGAATGTATGAAAAAAAAATATGATAGCACTTAAGCAAAAGTTACAGAATTGAAGTTCCTTAGAAATTATACAGTCCCAAATTAAAAAAAAAAATCATAAATTTTATTTTCAGGTTAACTGATTTTATAACCTAAATTATTTTTAAACAACAAAGCTGGAGAAAAGAATAAAATAAAAATCAAGGCTTAATTTGATCATGTCTCCAAATTTCATTTGACTTTGAGCATGCTAAAGAGGAAAGAACAAAGATGCAAATCCTGATACTATTTCTTTGCAAAACACCAACAAAAATATTTTGTATAAATAATTCAAGTAATATATTCTTCACCTACTCTAGAGCAAGAAACACTATGATGCCTTTTTTTAAATAGTATTTTTGGCAATTAAAATTACTCTTTCCCAAAGCCTTAATGATTTCTTTGTTTCTCCTGTGCAGGTGAAATTCCCATAAGGAAAAGAGTTAGCACCAAAACTGCAGATGATCTGTCTCATATTCCAGAGACACTGGATAAATAATATCCATAAATAAAATCCACTAGATAAATTTTTTTCATTAAAAAGAATTCAACACTGTACAAGCAGTACAAACAGAAGCTGTATTTCACATATCAGTTTTTGATTGTAATTTATGCACAGACTTTGCCTATTGCAACAAATCCACGCCAGAAAGGAATGAAAAAGCCTTGCTTGATTTAAATACTGCAACCCACGTGCTCAGAGCTTTAGCAACCCTACCATGACTTTGGTCTGTTTGGGAATACCAAACTCGATTGTATCTTTGCTTTTATAAAGCTCTTCTTTGTAAAGACAAGGACAAATGAGAGTAGAGAGCTTCAAATTCAAATAATGCAAATAGAAACAGCAATGCTGTATCAGGGTACCCCAGCCCTGGCAAGATAAAGAAACCCCCTCACCTTTGTGGTTGAACCACAACTCCAACATTTTTAAGCCCTGACAAACACAATTCCAGCCTTCTTAAGGAAAAAGAAAATTACTACAGAGAGAATAAGCAAGACAATGGAGCTTTAAGATACCCCAGTCTGTGCAACCTGCTGCCAGCCTCAGGTGTGATGAGAGCCCCTCCTCACTCAGGTGTGATGAGAGCCCCTCCTCACTCAGGTGTGATGGCAGCCCCTCCTCACTCAGGTGTGATGAGAGCCCCTCCTCACTCAGGTGTGATGGCAGCCCCTCCTCACTCAGGTGTGATGGCAGCCCCTCCTCACTCAGGTGTGATGAGAGCCCCTCCCTGTCCGAGGTACAGCCCCAGGTTTGCCCTCCCTGTCCCTGTCCCTTGTTCCAGCAGCAGCTCCTGGTGGCTCCTGTGTGCCCCAGACAGAGAAAGCTCTCAGGGCTCTCAGGGTAACAGAGACAGGAGTGCAAGCCCAGGCTGGCCCAAAGAGCCCCTGGGCACGGGCCAGGAGCACTTCCCAACCTTTCCCAGGGCCCTGCTGAACCAGGTGAAATGTCCTCTCTCAGTGCCACCCCAAACCCACACGTACTGAGTCAGTCACCAAGAAATAAAGGAGTATTCCTGCATGAATTCTTGGCAGAAGCAGCATCTTTAACCCAGTGCTTCCACAGCCACGTTCAAACTCCTCTAGAAAATTCTCTAAAGAATCTCCATCAGCTGGAGACTCAACACCTTGTGAATATCCATGCCCTGGAACTCAACAGGTGTATAAAGAGACTGGATTCACCTCCACGCTAGAGCTCCTAATTATTGTACAAAAGGGAATTTGCCTGCAGCATTTCTTTTTAAAGGTCCTGAAGGTGTTTACCATCTTAAAATTCCCTGCCAGGTTGTTCTAAGGACAGCAGGTCTCTCCCTTCATTAAAGCACACTGGGATTGCAGCAGGGAAAAAGGAAAGTAAGGAGTTAACACATTACAAAAATCCACATTCAGAAAGGATGAAAATTCCTGAAATGCTGTAATAATTTAATGAGCTCACCAAAGCATATATAGCACATACAAACCCACAGATTTCAGTTTGTCCTCCTGGATATTCTCTTCTCCCACTACCTGATGTTATACCAGCATGCCCCTCCACCAATCTGACTGTTTCTAATGGAAACAGATTTCTCTTTATGAATATATTTCTGGAATCAGAAAAATGTAAAACATCAAAGACCTATCATGTCACAAACCTGTCTGTCAAGAGAGGATGCAGGAATTCTTATTAGAGTGCATTGGCCTGTTTAGCTCAGCTGTAATGAGCCCAGGCTTTCATCATTTCCCTTTTGGAATCAGTTTCATTATTTGCTGAAATTCACTCTTAAGATATTTTTGATCCTAAAATACAACATTAAGTCATCTTTTTTTTCTTTTTCTTTTTTTTTTTTTCCTCCTTGCTGCTTTCAGGACTTCCATTTCATGTGACTGCAAACAACCCCTGTCCTTCCCTGGTGTTTGCACCACTCAATCACCTGGATCTGCTTTTCCACTGGGCTGAGGGCAAATATCTCAGCTACCAGAAGTACCTCTGGAAAAGTTCAGACTCAAGTTGTTAAGTATCTCTCTCACTTGGATATATCTCCCTTTTGTAGTTTTTCATCACATTACCAGTCAGGAAATCAGATTAATGCAGTCATTTCGTAAAGTGTGGCAATATTAAGACTGATATTGCAGCATTTACCTTGAAGAGATTTTTGATAATGAAAACTCCTCTATTATGATCTGCCATTTCCAGCACTGCCTGGTGCCAAATCTGCTGCTCTGAACAGCAGCAATTAAAGGCTGCAATCTTCAGCATAAAGATTTTAGCTGAAGAGCAGCACATCCACTGGCTCCTAGGCTCACATCAGCATTTCCAGGATTCATTTTTACCTGCATTATCTAGGAAAAGACTTTGCCAATCTTATGAGACTTTGCCATAGCCTGTCTGCCCCTTTTTGCAAGGCTGACTTCAAACCCTGACTAATATAAAGAATATTAATTTTATCAAGGACATTTAACAGTGCTTACATATGAACCTTGATTTTTTTTGGTCATCATCTGCATGCCATCAAAAAAAGAAAGTGTTCTTCATCAAAATAAAAGTTTTTCTTAGAGAAAATGTTTTTATTTCTGTATATAGGAAAATCCATCTGTGAGGAGACCTTGGCTCTCCCACATCCCAGAGAGCCTGGAACATTTCCAATTAAATATCTCTGCCCTTCACATGGACAACTTGTTGTACACTCCTTGGAGTATTGAGCTGCCCTTTTTTTGGAACTTTGAAAGCACCTCTCATGCTTTGGCAAGTATTACAATAAATTATAAGTGGCCTGAGAATTTTTAAATGTACATTTTTTGGCTGTCCCCATCCACATTAAGTAAGTGCAGTCTATCATGCCCATTTCATGGCATCTGAGCACCATGGACAAGTGAATAATTAGCTTTAGTAAGAATAGCCAGATTTATGTGAGGAAAAATTTAACTCCTAGAAAGCTCAGCAACTCGAGATGGATTTCTCTCTTCATGCCACACTAATCTCACTTCATATTTCCCTTGTACTTAAGACAAATTGGTGAAAATGGACATGATTTAATTAAAATCTGAAGCCTTCACAGTGCTTGTCTCCTAAATGAAACTTGTAATGAAAATGAAAAAGACCATTTCTAAAAATTGCAAGTGCCAGATTTTTTTCTTTTTTTTTTTTTTTAAACTATTAATAAATACTTTATGAATAGAGTCTTCCTGGTAGCAATGGAGGTAGAGAAGACTCAAAACTTTCAGACTTCTCTCACCAAGACAGGAGAGATTTCAGGGGAGCATTGCTCCCCCAAACCCACCCCATGTGAAAGCACCACAAGAAGGGTCACAGCCACTCCAGGATCCCTCAAGTACCTCCCAAAAAAAGGCAAAAAGGAACAGGCTGCATGGGCTGTGCTGTCTCCAGCATTTTAATGGCACAAATGACCAGAACCCCAAGGAGGGGATTTGTCCCTGTGAAAATTCAGAAGGTGGGAATGTTTATTTTCCTGCCCGTCTCCTTCCCTGAGGGACTCTATGAAATTCAGATGGCTGAAAATATTTTTTTTTCCCCGTGTTGACCATTGTCGTGTCTCAGATGTGAATTTCAATTTCTTTTACTGCACAAACACGAGCAGGTGATTTCTGGCTCGCTGTTTTCTTTTAATGCTCGTGCAGACATAAAACCAAGTACCTCAGGGTCTGGCTGTGGAGCAGCATGTTTTTTAATTTGGCTTTGACTCTGTAAAACATCACTTCCAAGGTGCACTGCCTGTTTGCCCAGAGAGCAGCTGAGAGGAAAACTCCTCCCTGTGCCAACAGCAGCACCCCCAGATTTACAGCCAGGCTCACACCCTGGCTCCTACAGCAAAATGTGGGCACTTAAAGCATCCAAATTAAAGCAAAAACCCCAAATAAAGAGAAAATGAACCCCCAGCATGGCAAGTTTTTTGTCATTAAGCACCATCTACAATAAGAATGCTCCACGAAATCTCCTTTAGTTAAAAGTCTCCCAGCGTTTGCAACTTCCATCTAAAACCTGGTCCTTATGTGGAATTTCTTTCTCTTCTTGTCAAAGCAGTAGGAGCCTCAAAAGAAGTTCAAGTCTTGTTCAAAATAACTGAACTATTTGATTCTTCACACACCTTTAAAGAAAGTATTTTATTAAATACCTCAGCACACAGATGTGTAGCTGCTAAAAAGCTCATATGGGCTCAGCTGCCTTTTCCTCTCTATTTTCCATTGAGGGCTGCTAAATACAAATGCAAAACCTCTAACTCAGGAAGTCCTGAAGCCTAAAGTTTCTTTGAAATGACAAAGAATTATGGAGAAACACTGCTGCAGTCCACTCCATCCTCCCATTCCTCTTTGCCATCCCCAGCACGCTGCAGCAGACCCAGCCTTGGTCTGATCCAATAAATACACACACTCTTATGTTATTTAAAGTTTTGTTTCCAGAGGAAATGCCAATTAAGCAATGACATTCTCCATCTGCCTGCCTGCCAGTACTTCATGTCCCAGTACAATTTTGGAATCAGTAAATTAATTTTGACAAAGTTTTCAGAGATTATTGAATTCCAGCAGGCTCTGGGAGGTTTGGCTGCCGGGTAAAGCGAGTCCCAAGTCCATTGGAACAGTAAAAACACACACTGTGTACTTTAAAAACACACACAGGCTACCCACCCTGCATGAGTTCTTCTTTAAGATATCTATATTCACTTCTAGAAGCCAAACTAAAGAGCTGTTTCAGAGTTCCTAAGGCATTTGTTATTAAAACCAAGAAAACAAAGTTATTTGCCTTTTTTTTTTCTTTTTTTTTACAGCTTTTTGGTGGCCTCACAAAACAGAAATGAAACAAAAATCATTACAACAGAAAGTGACACTTTCAACAGCATCTTGATTCAAAGTGTGTGAAAGATCCCATAGCTTAAATCTGAATCAGCATTAATAATAAAGTAAAAGTATTTTATGTAAAAGAAAACAAAAATCTTCCCCCTGTTCTTGGTACTGATGTGTATATTATAAAGGAGAACGCCAAAGGAGTAAACTGTTCTTTATTTAATGATGATGCTGTACTTTATATGCACAAGCAGACTTCTGGTTTTTTCAACCTTCCAATAACAAACAGAGAAAACATGTATTATTGATCAGTTGTCTTCTTTTGAATTAAAAATAAGTGTTGAGATTGTCCACACAGCTACTGTGAATTTGAAGCTTTTTCAGGCAATTGGAAATACAAATCTAACTTCTAGAACAGAAAAGAAGCAAGATCCTTATTAGAATTACATTTTCATAGTTAAAAAATAAAATTAAAAAAAAAAAAAACACCAAACAAACCTGAGCAACATAAACACAAAACCAACTGCCAGAAATAGGTGGACAGCAAGTGCCTTTAGCTTCTGTGATAAATGGGTGGGTTTCACATACAGATAGCCAAGGAGAAAGAGTCACACACACAAAAAAGATTTCAGGGAGCACAGGCATTACTGCCACAGCCTCCCAAAGCCCCAACTACCAAGTTGTGCTTCTCAGCAGAAGATTTTCCAAGTCTCCTTTGTTTCAAACCTCAATTTCTCTTCTGACAGGAATTTCCTGTTCCATTTCCCAGCCCCTTGTTCCAGCACACTCAGAGGGTGAGTGCTGCTCTCTGTGCAGCTGGTTAAGGACACCCAGCTCAGTGACACCCAGCTCAGTGACACCCAGCTCAGTCCCTGGTTAAGGACCCCCAGCTCAGTGACCCCCAGCTCAGTCTGGTGTGACCCCCAGCTCAGTCCCTGCTGTGACACCCAGCTCAGTGACACCCAGATCAGTCTCTGGTTAAGGACACCCAGCTCAGTGACCCCCAGCTCAGTCCCTGCTGTGACACCCAGCTCAGTGACCCCCAGCTCAGTCCCTGCTGTGACACCCCCACTGTCACTCCCTGACCCCAGTCCCTGCCCAGGGCTCTCTGCTCTGGGGCCGTTCCTTTGCTCAATGCTCTGGGTTTGGTGAGCACCAAATGGGTTTTTCGAGCTGAGCTCCAGAACCCTTTTTGCCTTCCCTGTCCCCTTTGTGTCCCCTGCAGCTGCCCCAGCCCCTGCTCTCTCTGGGGCTCCCTTTCCACCTCTGAACTCTCTTTTCCTTCAGAACTCATTCCTGAGGAGCTCTCCCCACTCCAGCCCCACAAACCCCCCTCTCTCACCTGAAGATTCCCCTCCAACTTCATCAATACCTGTTAAACCTTTCCTCACTCCTCTGCCCACAAATTAAGGCCTCTTTTAGAGTCTTTCCCATTATTCTCTCTCCACTGAGAAACGAACACATTTTAACAAATCAAGAATGCATGAAAAATTCATTCATGTATTTGTACAAGTCTTTTAAGACACAATTATGAATCCTTGATTCGCCATACTTTAGAAACTGTCCAATTAATAGCAGAAATCCTAATTTGTAAAAAGCAAATTGACCTACTGTACTGCTCAAGATGGTATCTTTATTTAGAATGAGTTTAGAGAGGAATCCAGAAGGATGTTTAAAAAATAGACAATATACCATTGGGAGATGTTTTATTCATAGAGACATTGTGAGCAAAGGATTGAAAACACTGAAGATGACTTAATTATAATCTTGAAATTAATGAAACAATTATGTCTATTTCTCTAGGCACTGTATGAACTTTTAACAAAGGCTGGATCAGTACCAGGCTACAGATTTTGGGGAATTAGAAGTAACAGGACTTCAGATCTGGTTTGCTTCCCCCCCACCCCATATTTATCTGGTTTGTTTGTATGAAACAGTAGGAAAAAAAAAAACAAACCTTTTTTACAGAGAATTCCCTGCAATTCTGGAACAGGCTGTGCTGCTCGAACTCTAGGCAGCACTACAGAAATTCGACAGAGCACCAACTGTGGAAATGCATTTTCCACATGAAAGGAAGGACTTGAAAATGAGGGGCAACCTTTTTCCCTCCCCAGAGAGGGTGTGCAGGGAGGAGGAACAAACCCCTGCACCCAGCCCTCCCTTCCTGTGAGGGTACAAACACTAGCTGGTCAAAGGCTGAAGGGAATACACTCAAAATAAAAAAATTTTAAAAAAAAGCAATATGTATGACTATAAAAATAACAATATGTATGGTTAAAAAAAGAATATATATATACACATATATATGTCAGGTTTCTTTTTCCTTTGTTCATTTTCTACTTATTTACTGCTGAACACTGCACTGATGAAAATGAATCAGTGACTTAAATGAAATCCAAGTTTTCCCAGTCAGAGCATGGCCCAATAAACATAAAACATCAGCCCCTGTAAGAGGAGTGCACGTGAAGTCAACACAGGCCTTGGGTTTTGTCTGATCTGTGTTGGACTCTTAAAAACAAAACAAAACCCTATTTTTGACTGTTAAACAACAGCAATTGTCTGGAGACCCTGCCTAACTTGTTTTAACATTTGTGTAACTGTGGTGTTGAACTGTTATTATAAACATGTTTCTGTAGCTGTTGGGTGGCAGCAGTAAATGATGATTCTGGGCAGAAAAACCCCAATCCCAGTGCAGGGGATCACAGGCAGCACAGGAGGGTGGCAGCTGCCAGCTCTGGGTAATTACTGCTCAAACCCCATCATCACTCTGCTCTGGGCTTGGTCAAAGAGAGAAAGAAAAAGAAAAGCGGAAAAAAACAACAACGCATCCCTTCAAAACTTCAACATTTGAGTCTGCCATGCATTATGGAAATGTGGAATTTTTTTTTTTTCCTCACCAAGATGTCAAAAAGTTTATAAATGGTTTCAAAGCAGAGAATGTAAGGAGATGTTTGTTTACTGATTTCTGCTGTATGCTGGACATTTGGGATCTTTTTATTGTAGTTTTGGCCTAATCTAACTGACCTAGAAGAACTAATTAATTATTCCATGCCTTAGTTTGCCCATGTAAAAGAAAAAATATTATCACCTGAAGAGCCTTGGGAGGTGACTTTGATATTTTTTAATAGAAGTGCAAATTCACATCGCAGGTTTACAAATTGCAATGCATTTCAAACAACTGGAATTTAAATAAGTCTTCTTTGATCGTCCAGAGAGAATTCTGGAGGATCTTAATTCCTGTTCTTAAAAGTAGATTTTCATATTTAAAGAACATCAGTTTAGCAACCATTCCCATTATAACGTGGAGTGTCTTCTGTCTTTATTATTTGTAAACAAGCAATTTCTTTATTAAGGGGAAAATCACTCTCCTGCTGCTTGAGGCATGTGATAACATTGTAGATGAGCTTTGTTTGTCTTTTATTCATGTTAGGATTTATAACCTAGCAAGACACAGCCTCACTTTTAAAAAAACCATGGTATCATATAGGAAACGATCTCAGCAATTCTCAAGATGATTCCTCACTTATTACTTTGCAGAGGGAGAACAAACAAGAACCACAATACACCAGCTGGGCTAAAATCTCTTCAGCTTTTAGCCTGACACAGATGCAATTTCTTTTTAAATGGGGTGGAAAAAACCCACGCAATTCGTGGCGTTACCTAAGTATTAGAAACCTAAGTAAATAAAATGTTTCAGCTATTAGATTTGTGCCTCAGATGTGTTTTCCAAATTAATATGCCTTAAAACGATGTTTGAAATAGCAACATACACCTGGCATAGTGAAAAAAAAATCTCTTTAAAGAGAGATGTAATGAAATGGAAATAAAATGTAAGGTCAGTAGAATATTTTGTACTGAATCACTTCCATGGACAAGGATACTGAGATGGTTTGAGGTACCCTGGTCCTCAGAGCAACTCTGATCCTTTGTGGTTAGTGCAGGAAGTCCAAGAGGGAAGAAAAGGTGCAAAATAAAGGGAAGAAGTAGTCACTGTCTCTTATTATTCTCTTAAAAAAATCTGCCTTAATTGCAATGAAACAATCTCAGCTGTCCTTGAGCAGGAAGGTGAGGGCACCTGCACAGGTACACTGCATTTCCCAGAGCCCCAGGGCACTGCAGGGCAGCCAAAACCCAGCACATCCCTGCTGCTACTGAAACCTGCCCAGGAAGGGGCTGGGAGTGATGCCTGAAGTTTTGCTTTGCTATTTCCAGGCTGTGCCCTGCACTGGGTGTGACTCTGAGCTCCATGTGAAGTGCCAGCGAGTTCTCCCCACAGCTCAGGCACACACAGCAATCCTTGTCCAGCCCAGCACCAAGGACAGCTGCAGCTCTGGGCCCCAAAAGTGCAAACAGCAGAGAACTGAGGAGAGAAACTGGGAGGGTGGGACTGCATCCCCCAGAGCTGGAATTGGACAATTCACCCCAACGTGGGAATGGAGCAAAACTTGTAAAAGTGTGAGAACTCGTGACTCTGAGCCCATCTTGGGTGCAGCCCTGGCTGGGCTCTTGTGCTGCCCAAGGTGGATCCATGGAGGAAATGCTTTTAATAAATCCCTGCTTTATTCTGTAACTCTGCCCAGCCTCTGCCCCAGGCAGCCTCTCCAGGCATCACCAGTGCTGTGCTGTGCGTCCAAAGGTTCCTGTGGTTTACACCAGACTCCGAGCCTGGCAGACCAGGAGAACAATTAAATATCCCTGAAATATTCAGGACAGTAGTCAAGCAGTCCTGACACCACTTCTGTGTCACTAACCCTGGTCCCACCTCCTTTCTTTCACTCACCCACATCAGTAGCAAACACACAGGTGAGAGAAGTTCAAAATTGAGTGGATCCATCTCCACTTTAAAAAATTCCATCCTTTTTAAAAGGTACCATCATCCCATCAGCTTCATCCCACACACCAAGGCCAGCTGCAGGATCCACTGCTGCAGGAGCTCTGCCAGGAGCGCTGGGTGAAGCCCCAGAGAGGGCTCTGAGCCCTCAGAGATGCTGCAGCACTGCACGGCTGCTGCTGCAGGCACAGCTCTGCAGGGATGGCTGCAGCAAAACCAGGCCTCCAGAACTATGAGAAAGTTCTGCCTGTTGTGCCATCTGATCGTTTTCACTAAAAGTATTTTTCAAAAGCAATGTTATCTTTCATGTTTGATGATATTCCTCCAAACTCGGAGCAGTGGAGCATTGCAGAGAGGGTCTGGTTTTGCACAAGAACCAGACGAGGTTAATTCTGTTTTAAAGCAGTTTTGGAGCAAAGTTTCACTGGAGAGCTAATTACAGAGAGCCGAGAATGCCTCCAGTTTAAAAGTTACTTAATCCCTCATGGAAGAGCTGTGGGTGCTGACTCTCTTACCTTCTTTCCAAAGTGCAAGCTGTTAAAAATGCTAATTGTCTGAATTCACAAAATTCTCTCTTCAAAGAGAAATAACACTGTTTTGAAAGGCAGCTTTTGAATACGATTTTGATTCTAAAGCAGCCTATTTAGAGCAAATGGGATCCATAAATGTCAACACCACCTGTAGCCTGCTTGATAATGTGCCTGCTTTCTGACAACAGCATTGATAAGCCACAGGCACACCAGAACAAACATCTCTTACTTTATCTGCTGGATAAAACTTGAAGGAGGTGGAGGTTACGAGGAAACTTTCTGTTCCTAATTTGTTTCAACAGAAACCCGCAAATACAAGTTTAAGCATCAAACAGTGCCGAGGAAAATTGGTCGGATTAGCATTTTCCCTGAAGAAGGCAGGGAGGGGATGAGCCTCCTTGGGTTTGGTGACAATCTCTGCACAGCAGCGCAAAAACCACAGAATTTAGAGGCAAACTGTCTTTGGAGCCTGTTGTGACCACGAGAAAAAGCCGTGTGACACATGAAATGAGAAATAAACACTGTGACAATGCAAAACCCAAACTTCTGCCTTCTGCTTCTGGAGAAGACACGACAGAGGAAGCCTTGAGGCAGGCAGAACACCTTAGCAGGTTATGAAATAAACGCCCTGGGACAGTATTTTACATGAAAGTACTGGATATAAGTTATGGTTATTCCAATTACGAAGAATGAACTTTTGGTGTGATAAGCACAGCTAAAAAGAACAAAGGAGGAATAGCTACAGCTAGCAAATTTTTTTGTCCGCTGGAAGCTTCCCAGGGAAATTTTTAAATAATGGATGTCATTTTCCTACAGGAGTTTTTGTCAGTGTGTTATGATGGCACCAAATGGTAGCTTAAATCCAAGAAGTAACTAAATACTTTTTAAAAGAACCTATAACATTTTAAAAACTTTTGCATTACTTTTTGAAATGAGTGGTGATCTTAACTATAAAAATGTGATATTCTAATTTTCATTTTTATATTATTTGTTTCTTATTTTGATTGCCAGGTTATTTGTACACAGAGAAAAGAACTCAGGGGAATGAGAAAGGAAATCTGAAGTCAAGCACCATCACAGTCCTCTATGAAATACTCACTGGTACTTGAACTGGACAATTTCAATGTTGTTTTGCATTAAAATCTTTTAAAGGGAAGGAAAAGGGAAAAGAAAGCACACAGATCAGGGGAGTTACCATGCAAAAAGTGAGGCCAATGAGCCATTTAGAGCCAGATCTCCCTGACAGCCGGGCAGAGCAGAGCAGAGCAGAGCACACACAGATCTCCCCAGCATCACCACTCACCATCCCACACTGGGAAATCACCCAAAAGCTGCTGTGGGTCAGTTCCCCCACCCCTCCTCTACCGAAGTCAGTAAATATATCATAGCCAGGCAAAGCCTGATCCTTCAGGGAGATCTTTCCATCAGTTCCTCTGTGTTGCAAGGGTTGGCTGACAGAGAGCTCCAAAATCCCATTCAGCACCTCCCCACCCCAGCTGAAGATCCTGTCCCACACTATGTTAAATGTGCTGCCCAATTCAGCTTCAAACAAAATCAAGGCAAAGGGCTTCAAAACCACTTCAGACAGATTATTGCAAAGTCTAATACATTTTATTGGTTCTAAGTAAAAGGCTTTCTTTCATTAGCTTAATTTAATTCCCTCAGTGAGTTGCTATTCTTTTGAAACCACCAAAACACTCACAATGACTCCATGGTGGTTATAACAGAGCCTTTGAATATGTGCTGATATTTCCTTCCAGTTAGCCAGCCTCTTAAAAATCCAGGCCAAACCCTGGCACTGTAAAACAGCGCTGCCAAATTGAAATTAATGACAGCAAACACGAGCCTGGCCCACTGCAGGGACCCGGAGGAGGTGGGATGGAAACGTGGACTGAACAGGGAGCACAAGCTCTGAGCCTGCCCTGCTCATTCTGTATCAAAGGACTGCAAGAGATGGAAATTCGGTTCCATATGAACAAAACCACCTGGGGAACACGTACAAATTTCCTTGGGCCGCTCACATTCGTATGTGGGATTTCCCCCCCCATTTCTCCGTGCAATTAAAGTGGTGGCTGCCTGAGTTCCAGACAGGTGCTCAAAGGTGAACTACTGCTGAACTTTAGACAGGGCTTTCATAACCTGCTTTCACTAATCTCAGAGATGAAAACCGCTGGAAATCATTTCCTCACACGTTTATTTCATCTTCTCTTTCAATTAGCAGAGGTGAAAACACTCTGCATGCACTGAACTCCCTTTTACAGTTTTTCTTTTTACTTAATAAAAGAATTGTAAGATTCTCTGGAGCCTTGAAACATGCATGAAATGAGACACTACTTGGACATGAGTGAAATTGTCTTCATTTGGCTGTGGGTTTTTTTTTTTTTTATAATCATCACACATACTCATTAACAGTATTGATTTAACCACAAATGAACCCAAACTCTTATTAAAGAGCTGCTGAACAGGCAGAGTAGAGGCAATAGAAACAAAGTCTTCCCCTGCCCAAAATGACCCTATTTACAGGACTTAACAGGTGCCCAAAAACCTCATCATTTGTAGACACAGTAGAAAAATTCAACCTGTATCATTTGCTTTGAGATTACCCCAAAGGACATAAAACAGGGGCTGGAAAACTGGATAAAGGAAATTAAGACATTTGCCTGGAGTGTTACACAGTCTGACACACATTTCAGCTAATCCAGAATTGAAATTCTGTTAATACAAAGCAACTTGAATCCCACTGAAATAATCACTCTCTTGAACTCTACAGAAATGCCAGAATCATGCTAAGAATGATACTTTTTTCCCTGAAGTTTCCCACATAATTCTCTTGTAGAATCCCTGAATCAGACTGGACAAGGTTGTTTACACTTTTTTTGGCAACCTAATTTCCCATGGTTGCTTCACCTTCTAACTTGGATTCTGCATAAAATCAATCTCTTCCCTCCTTCTGACATCCCCTCTTAGATGAAAGTCAAAGAGCAAAGAAGGGAAATAACTTCTCAATCCTCCTCAGCTGAAAGGTGCTGCCAGGACATGGAGGAGCAGAGATTTCCCCTTTCAGCATGAAGAACAGCCAGATGCCCAGAGATTTTCAGTCTGGCTCAGAGCTGAGGCTGTGACATTGCTTCAGCTGCCAGGGGCTCAGAGCAGGGGGATTCTGACCCTCACCTCAGTTTTTGGGTTAGGATACAATTTTCTGTGGTTTTGACACCAAAATGTGTTTGTATTTGCAAAAATCACATAATTGAGTTTATTGATTCCTCGAACTGCCTGCCTTGCACAGGAATCATCTCATAAAGACTGGAGAAAAAGCTGCTTTTGAAGCTCACTTCTTCTGGTGTCACTAGCAGGAAGTTGATTTGCTCATTCCAGAAACATGCTGCTGCCTAAGAAAATCTGTAACTAATGAAAAAATCCTTAAACATGGCTGGTCAAACTAAAAGCTACCTTTGGTGGTAAATTCACAAGGACAATGCAGAATAGGTCTGACCTCTCTCACTGGAGAACACTCCCAAAGCACCAGAGACTGACAGCATGGCCAGCCTCTCTGGAAATGGTGAGAGTCCAACAAGAACGACCACATTCTGTAGTTAAAGGCATTTTTCCACTTAGTCATACATCTATGTGACACTTGGGGTAGAAAGCAGGCCTCTCACCATTCTAGATAAGAATATCTCCTGAGAATGAGTGTATTTTCAGCTTCCATCTGTGATGTCATTACAGCTCCAATCTGTTCAAAAGCACAAGTCAGGCCGGGTGGCAGAGTCTCAATCTGATTTTCATACACCTTGGCAGCAGTTGCCCAGATTTCTCATTTCATGAGGCTTTGGGTCAGCTGTAAATGCCTCATTCTGTCCTTGGCAGGCTCCTTGCCTGCACCATGAACCACGAGTCAGGCTGCAAATATCTGCTGCTCTAATTCTTCAAAAAGGGGGTGTCTGCCCAAGCCCACTTCTGCTTAGAAAAGCAATTAAATGGCACAAAGTCCCCAAAGGGCAGAGATAAAAGTGCCAGCCCTGGTGCAGAAGGTTCCAGGCCACAGGGTCAGCCTTAACCTGGCAAACTCTGCTGTGATTTCCCTTTCCAGAGCTTTCAGGGCTCTTCACACCCTCTTGTCCTGGGCTGTTCCTAACTTGAGCCATTAAAGACAGCTCGTTTAAGAGGAGATTTGGACGAATTTTCACTACTGAAAACTGCTCCCCTCCCTTCATTCTCTCCCAAAGCTTCAATTTCCTCACCTACACCTTTTTGGATAAAATAAACTTTAGTGGATTTCTTATAGAAATGTCAAAGGAAAGGTTAAACTGTTCTGTCTCCTTCATCAGAATTATTTTTCCCCTCCTTTCATACCTTTCTGTGGTATGAAGTAAAGAAGAAGATCGTTTGAAATAGCACTGGATGACAAATAAAGGAGTTTTATATTAACTCAGGGAAATCTGAAGTTAGATCATGTACAAAACCCCTAACAGTTGACACTAGAATTTTCTCCTTATCTATCTGATTTCTGACATTCAAGAATGTGGTCTTCAAAATTAATTTCCTTTTGAGCCCGATTTTTTTTCTGTACCTTCTTGTTTAACAGTTATTAACTATCTCCTAAGCACACACTGCACATCAAAGTACAGAACTACCAGAACACAGACCTTTATTTTTCTCCATTTGTTCTACTCTGTATTTTCATCTCATCTGATGCACAGGCTGCCAGGTGATGTTTAAACAAAACTCTTTCAAGTTAATAAATTTTTTCCATATTTATTTTAAACCAGCACCTGTTATCTCTCTGCTGTACCTTCTGTGATTTCACAGCAGCTGACTGGAGTCGAATTTGGCATTCCTGAGCTTCTAAAGGAATGCTTATCCTGCCTCCTTCCATTTAATTGCACCTCATGTGTGAGGGAAGGAATTGCAGAATGCAGGGAAGGAGCTGCAGAATGCAGGAAGGAGGGAATGGCATATTTTGTTGCTAATTCAGGCAGATTTCTGTTGTGGTTTGGGTTTGTTTGTTTGACATGCTGAATGAAGGTGACATAAACCAGGTTGTGATGGGTCACAGCAACTTCCTGCCATGAAAGTGGACAAATAACCATGGAAAGGTGATTCTCTACCTGCACAGCTGAGCACACTTCAGGTGTCAGGAAGTGCCTGTGACCACCCAATTTCCATTAGTTTTTAGGAGGATTTCAGTACTTCCAGCTCCCATCTGGAATACAATTCCAGTAGCAAAACTGGAGGCAAACAAGAGGGATGAAAATGTAACCAGCCCAAAGCACCTTTGGAGTTTGCTAAATTACCCAGAATTCAGATCCAAACTCTTGATTTAGTGACACAGACTATGACTAAAATACACATTACGGTCAAAGGATTATGAAAATGAATCAGCCTAGTACCAAGTAGCTTTAAAAATTAGGATATCAAAGGGAGTTTAGCTCTAAGTGCCCATGGCAGCAAGGGAGGGGGGGACAGTTTGCCTTTTAGGCTTTTGATTTTCCTACCAAGGAAATGATTTGCCTGTAAGCTGGATGAAGGAAGCAGGTACACAGCTTCAGGACAGGTGCTTGAACATGCACTCTGCCACTGCTCACTGCTCCTAAATTCACCCATCCAGCTATTCCAGTGTCATTCTTGCTCACAGGGATCCTGGCAGTCACTCCTACAGGAGCCGGAGCTTTTCATCTGTAACCAAGGGGACTAATGACAGCAACCCCCTTAATTTTTACACTTAAAACCCTGAGTATCTTCCATTAGAAATTTACAGCACACTCCATCACCTGAGCTTCTTCCCAAGTACAGGAACTCCACCACAGACCTGTTGTACTTTTATGAGCTGGATAAAAGTGAAGAACTGAGGAACACCACAAAGGAAATAGAGGTGTGTTAAAGCCCCAAGTCAGCAGCCATTAACATCCAGCATTCAGCCCTGGCAGAGGTGACAAAAAGTACCAAGTCCTAACCCAGTCCTGTCTCCTCTGCCTCTCTCTAAAGCTTCACCCTGTACCTTGAAGGTTTCCCACCACTCCTGCAAAGCTCAGCAGTGGAAAGCAGAATTTGAGGCCTCCCTGCTCTCCCCAAAGAGCAGCTGGAGCAGGAGGTTGGTCCAGGTGACCCCAGGGGTCCCTTCCAACCTGGGAACCTGGTCCCTTCCATTCTGGGACCTTTTCCTGGCACTCTGTGGTTAGGAAAAGCCAAGATGCAGCCTTCATACAAGTCAAATTCTAAGCTTAATGTTCCACTCATAAAAAGGTGGTGCAGCCACTAAATCACTGAATTGGCACAAAATGAGAGGAGGGGGTACAAAACACCCAGTGAAGTTAATCCTCAGGGGTTTATCTGCTTTCCTCACCCACACATAAACCTTGCCTATATCCAATGCCACCAGGGCAACCAAGCCAGCTCTTGGCAAAATTATTTCCAAGGAATTACAAACAAAATGGAAGGAAGAGCCTTTCCATCTGCAATTATAAAAAAAAATAAAAAAAACCTTCATTTTAATTCCTGACAGTTACAGAGGCCAAGTGGCTCTTGGTTAAAGCAGCAGAAGGGCCTCACACACAGAAAACTCCAGGAGCATTTCAGTGACCCCTGACAGCACATCCTGATGGGGCAAGGCACAGAAGCAGGACAGAAAGAAAACCACCTCAACAGTTCTGGTGTGATGGGCTTAGCACCACAAACCCACGAGTTTTGAGAGCAAATCAGGAAGAAAGTTATTAAAGTTCTTTTACTCCCCCCAGTTTCCCATTTCTTACCTGCACTGCAGTAATGCCCATGTCCATCAGTCAGACTAAAACTGTGTTGTTGTAGCCACTGTTAAATATTTATGGGCACTACCCAAGGATTAAAACACTTGAAAAATTACAATAACTCACCCCATTCTAAGGTACAAGATTTGAAAGCTGAATTTTAATCACAAAAGCACTTTCAGCTACTTGAATCACATACAGAGAAGTGAAAAGCACCATAACCCAGATGAAAGATGTGTTGCTTGTCAGTACCACTGGGTATTTTTTTTAATCCCTACAACTTTTCCTCCCTCTCTCTAGGAAATAGAAGAGAAAGGTGCATGCTAAGGGGCTAACAGACACTTCATCTTGCCTCCCCACTCATAATCTGAAGACGACTGTCAAAGGATTTTTAATTTCCTGTGCTAGGGAGATCAGGTTAATCTCCAGTGAGAGGTGTTAACAAAATCCTATAAGCAGAGCTAAGTTCTATGCACTGAAACCTAAACCCATTGGCATCCATCATTAGTAATTACTCCTGTGCCCAAGGAAACCTTTTTATATGGCAAACAGCACCAACTTTAACTCTGAAAGTGGTTACTGAGCTAAGAGTGTTATGTATTTACAGTTTGTCTGGCCAGGCAGCAAGACCTTTGCTTTTAGAAGCTTCTGGGTTGTTCCAGCATCTGAATCCATCTGTAATATGCAAGAATTATTGAGATGAAAGCCACTTGTACCAGAATACCTAAAAATTATGAGCATGAAGATCACTGACCAGATCCAATGAAGGCTTTACACATCTGCCTACCTAGCCAACACCCACTCCAGAATTTATTTACACTTGTTCAGACTAAAGCAGCACCTCAGGGTCTGCTGGACCCTCCAAATGGGCTACTTGCAGCCATTAAGAGGCAGATTTCAAAGCTGATAATACTACAGGAACTTTTAGCTCATTATTTGCTAATAAGTGCATTTTCCAGCCTGTGTGTTACCTGCTTGTGATACTCTACTGCCTGGAAAGATTCACCCTGGAGATGTTTGTCAGTTCAGGTTTCTGTTTGAACACTTATTCAGAAGTCTCCCCCCTGCCTGATGTCTCAAGCAACAAGTTTACTACGAAGAGTCTCCAAGTCAGAAGGAGTAACTGAACACCAGAAAATCATGCACCATGTAGAGGCAATCACAGAATTATTGTAAATTTTCTCCTGTCTCTAATGTAACCCAAATATTCCACTTGAACAAAGTTCTGCAGAACCCTGAGTAGAAGGGTATCAGGGACCACAAAGTCCATTTCCAGCTCAGCATTAGTCTCATTATTGCACTGTGTCTGACACATGGATTACAAAAAGTGTATCTGTTTCAGCATTCTAGGAGTTTAGGAAAAAAAATCTCACATTTCTAGTCTTCTTTATATGCTGGTTGGCACTGCAGAGTGATCTAAGAGTGCCCAAGCTGAATTCCTCTCAGCCATACCTAATCCCAAGATAAACCCCAAGATGATTTTCAGTGCTATCAAATCACTGATGGACACTGACCCCAAAATTGGGACCTGTGAAGTGTGAGAGAGTGGGTACCACATTCTGAGTGCCACCACCTTTGGGGTGCTGAATCCTCTTCTCCTGTGCAGAACTGATCTGAAATCTCAGCTCAGCTGTGAGCTGTGTGTGAAGGACAGAAAGGTTTCTGTGCTGACCCTCACAATGGCACAGTGCTGAGCAGTGCTGGGGCCTTTGTGCCAATCTGTGCCAGCTCCCAGGAGAATCCTTTCAGTGACAGAGAGATGGCACCCACTGAGACACGGAACCAGCAGAGCAGGGTTTGGTTTGCTTTAACAGCACCCACAATTGTCCAGCCAAGGAGGGTGCAATGAAGGGCATCTCCTGCTGCTGCCCTGCAGTGCTGCCCACACCTTCCTGCAGGCTGAATTCCCTCTGAACCACCCTTGGCTGCAGCAGCAGGAGCAGCTGGAGCAGTGGGGAATGGCACACAGGCTCACACCAGAACCTCCACTAAACCCTTCTCTATTTCCAGTGTCTGAGCAACAACAAAGGAACCCCCACTGCGTAAGAATCTGGCATTCTCTGACTTTTGTGCACGGTTTCTACATTCACCACAGCTCCAGCATCCTGTATCACATCCATGTGGGAATCCCAGGAGCTGACACCTCCTGCAGTGCTGCACAACCACCTCTGGCACTGGGAACTCACACACTGCAGCACTGCCATGCAGATTGCCAAGGGATGGATTATGGATTATGGATTCTTCCCTCTCTCTGGGAAGGCTTCATGCTCACGTGGCTGGTTTTGGCTCAGTTGTTTGAGATTTAATGTTTTCTAGTAGCCTTTCTATTCCACTCCTCTGCAGAACAAGTTACAAGAGAGAGTGAGGAAAATTATTTATTGGGCTGCTGCGAGGAAGTTGATTTTCTTTTAGAGTATTTATCAAATTCTTTCAAGTCTCTGTGGTTCAACATATTTAGCTACATCAAAGCCAAAGCATACACTTTTGAGCTATTCATTTTCTGTTAAAATCCACATTCTTGGATGCTGAAATGTTTACTGCACTTTTTCCAAGCTTTGGAGTTAGTGGCCTGCTGGCTGTATCAGTACCAAAACTATTCTGGATGATCGCAGTCTGCAAGAATATTCACTGAAATGATGTGCTAAGGGAACAGGTTCATTGTTTACACTAGGAAGATTAAATTAGGGCTAAACATTTACAGGAAAGCTCTTTTTATTCCTTCTACCCCTGCAGCCATATTCTCAGTCACACATCAGCTCTCAAAACCTGAATTTACAGCACGAAATAAAGCTGGTGTCATCTGCCATCACAGTAAAACACCAGGGCACACATTGTACCTTTTAGACAATGGAAATGTTCCCTTCCAGGCGCTGAGGTTTCCTCACCCCAGGCTTCTGAACCTGCAAACTGCACCCCAGGTGCCCATCCCTCTACTCTCAGCGTGTCTCAAACATCTGAGATCCATCACCAGCTGTCAAGCTGGGACCTAACAGCAGCAGAAATATTGCTCAGCACGCTGAGCATGGAACACAGACCTGCTGTAAATTTCCCCACTGCTGCTGATTACTCATTAGTGCTTGAGCTGATTAGAGAGAGCAGGAGCTGCTGGTGGAACCCTTATTCCTCAGGGCTGCTGCACTCAGGTCTGACAGACACGTCTCCAAAGGGCTGTGCAGGAAGTAAAAACAAACAAGGGTGGATGAGGCAGAAGATGAGAATCTCAAAGGGAAAGGTTCACCTTGAAAGCAGGTTCTCACTGTGATTCCTTCCACTCATGCCTGGGCTCAGCCTCTTACCCCGGATCTGACTCTCATGTAAGAGCACTTCACCTCCCACATGCTCATGCTGACAGAAATGAGGCAGCAGAAAGTCTATTTTCAGAGAAACAGAATGAGCAGAAAGCAACCTCCCCACCTTCCTGCTCCCAGAGATTCCAGAATCCAAGTCAGGCATTACCACTCTGGCTAGAGCAGCACAAGAACAGCTCCAGTGTGCAGCCTCTGACAGCCTGACACGTGCGGCCAAATTGGCCCTCAGCACCTCCAGGGCACTGTTGGGCTTCCAGGTCCCTCCTGCTGCTGCCCAGGGGTCCCTCTGTGCTGAGGGGTCCCTGTCCCCTGTCCCAGACAGCCTGGGCACACTCTGAGCTGAAGCAGGAGCCTGCTGCACTGATCCCCACACAGCTCTCACATTTCCTGCTCCACCTCACAGTCTGGGAAGAGCCAGAATAGTTTCCACCTACTACACCAGAAAAGTAATTCAATCGACTTCAATCCTTTTTACAAATTAGCCTTCAGCTGGCAATTTTCACTGCAGAACTATTATAACAATTTTCTAACTGATTCAGTTCGAGTAATAGCTGTTCAATAACATTTTCCAAGTAAGAAGCACACAGATTTGTCAGTTTGCATGTCTAGAAAGGTCTTTACAGGTTATTATTGTATTTCTTACTCTGTGTATGCATTGTGTGCCACAAAAAAATCCACTTGCTTCATTTGTTTAATCACAAACCACCATGCACACCCTCCCCACCACCACTGACAGCCAAAAACTCCCCAAAGCAGAGAACAGAGGAAATATTTCGTGCCTATACAAGCCTCTTTCATGCCTCTCATTGTGAAAGGGGTAGACAGGATTTAAAAACAACCCTGGTTAAACAAGGGTTAATCCCCAGGTACCCAGTACAATAAAAGCCTTGAATGTTCCTTCTTTGACCAAAAGGACAAATCAGTCTTCTCACCCAAAAAAATGTTAACAGTTCAGTGTGATCGGCTCACAAAGACAAATTAAATTCTTGCAAAGCAGGTTATTGCCTTGATATTTAATGTGTGATAGAAAAATCACACCATGTCATAATGAAATCACTCTTGCAGAGTCCTACAGAAAAGCCACGAATCTGCAAGAAACCACAATTTACTAAAGATGCAAATTAGGAATTAAACTGGAAAGCAACAGAGTTCCAGTCCAGGTAGAGCTGTGGACACTCCCTGGCAGCTGCCCTTCCTCACTGGCTCTGCCAAACAGGAAAGAATCTGGGGGAGAAAAATCAAGCAAGCAATAATTTTCATTCAGAATACATTAATCAATTTTTTCCTACAATGTAGGAGACCTACATACCTTTTTCATCTCTTTTTGTGGTTGCTGTACAGCTTTGGTCTACTTGTTAAAAGAAAATAGTTCTAATAACTTCAGGGCATTAAACTTCTTGTTCTGCTTTTAATAAAAACTTCTTGTCTATCCTGAGAATTCTACTCACATTCTCCTCATGTGCCTGAAACATTTTGTTTTATTGGGTTCTTATTCCAGAGGTCTTGACTTGTTCTGGTAATTTGCAAATGCTGCCAATCCCTAGCAACGACTGTGTTGTAAAGTTGTGTATTTCTTTTATCATCAAGTTACATTACAGAAATTTAGTACATTTCAGAACATGTGTTCAATACCTTTCAAAGGTACAACACTAACAACAATGGAGTTATGATTTTTTAGTTTTTTTTAATTTTAGCTGGCTAGAAAAAGTACACACAACATCGAATTTGACAAAGGCCATTTATCACTGACTTTATTCAAGAGTAGAAATAATGAATTTTTTAGGTATTATACTAATTATTATTTTCTGTAAAAAAGGAAAAAGTAAAATATTTCTGTGAATTGAAGTACAGAACAGCAAAGCAATGTGATCAACAGCTCTAACTCCAAGAAATATGAATTAACAATTATCTAAAAATTTATAAGGAGCTGATGCAAAAAAACTAGTTCCCAAGAGTTTCAGTTCAAAAATTCTATTATTTCCAAATTAGATATATGTTCCATTAGGGGTTGCACTGAACTCCCACAGCTTTTGGCTCTGCACATTTTACTGTAACGTAGAATTAAATAAATTATGTAGCAACCTGTTAGGAGCCAATGGTGGTAGAACTGTATTAAAAAAAAAAGATTAACAAAAAGATTACTATATAAGGGTTTGGCATAAAAGGAAGGAAAAAGCCAATGACAATTACACAAATTGAAAGAGCTTCCAAAGGAATCTGATTTTGTATTGAGGGGCTGTTTTGGGGTGGAGAAGGGGAAGGTTTGATTTGAGGTTTGGGGGTTTTTGTTCTCTCCAACCACAGGGGTAACCACAAATCGATGCAATGGAAACTACAAATCACCAGGAACAGCCAATTCCCTCACGTTGCAAGGGGTTTTTAATAAACATCTCAAGTAGCAGCAGGTATCTGCACGCAGAGCTGAGCTCCCCAGGTCTGGGTGCTGGACACCCAAATGCACCAAAATGCTTCCAGAGACTGCCCTGCTGCTCCTGCACAGAAAGGCAAATATAACAGCCTAAAGCTCTTTTGAAGAATGGGCAAAGAAAGCCTTCTGAGTATCTCTGTAGACAGCAAGAGATCTTTCTCTTCCCAAGGAAGTGCTGAATGTACAATTAAATGCTAAACAGTGCTACAGACATTGCTACATTCAGAAGTGCTCCACAGAGAAAAATCATCTTTTTCACAGGTCTGACAACTGTAAACTCTAATTTTATACAAGAGCTCAACATCTCTGTTAATCAAAAAGACAGACTGGTGAGATACACATCTTTATAAGTCTGAGTGAAAGAGATCACATCCCTGTTCAGAGACCTTGGTACCACTTGCCATGATACACCACAATTCCATATGTGGAAATAAAGCACATGTTAAATGTGTTGCATTATCTGTATTCCCTGATTGGTTGGTTTGTCTGGATTAGAAATGATCCCAGAGTTCTTGGGTTCTGTCAGAAAAAGCAGAACAGTTTGAGTGAGCCCAGTGCTCCCAGTTAATTCAATGTGGCACCCCAGCTTTCACTTTGTCCAAGTCAGACAAGGAATCATAAGATGTATTGTGATTTTAGTTACTAATTTATATTTATACTTGGAAGTGGATGCAAGCCCTTTTCCCTTGCACATTTTTAAAAGTTCATTTTTTTTTTTTTTTTTTTTTTAATAGATACATATAAGTAATCAAACTTGTAAGAACAGGAAAGAAGGTCAAACCAAAGATCCCTCCAGTTCAATACCCCAGCAGCTGCCAAGAGCAGATGTCTGAGGAAGCTTGTGAGAACATGACAAGGGCCCAGGGATGGATGGAGTGTACTCAGTGTTCTGTGGGAATGTTCTACAATCCCAAGATTCAGGGGTCAAGAACTTCTCAGAGAGAAGTAATTTTTTTTTAATACAGTAAGCCTTAATAATTTGAATTTGTTACCTACTTGTCCAACTGCTTTTGAACCCACACAGATTTTATTATCTACACACAAAGCATTGGATCAACAAATTCCACAGCTTAACTTCATGCTGTGTGAGGAGCTGTTTGCTTTAATCATCCTGAGCCAACCACTTGCTGAGTTTGATAGCTCTTAATTCTCATATGGAAGAGACAACTCCCTCCTGGTCTCTTTCTCCAGCTAATTCATACTTCCTCTCTGTTTTCTTTTTCTCAGCCTAAAAGCATGAGTTACTTAAAAACAACAGCTCCATTCTGCTGATTATCATGCAGGTATTCTTTTCTAGATCTTCTGCAGTTCCACTGCACCCCAGGACAAAGATCAATTCAACAGACAATTTGAGATGCCCATGAAGGAGATGATCCTGGCCTTTATTTTTCACTCCCTATCAGTTTCCCACCATTCTGTCTGTCTGGATTTTCACCACTCTCATCCAATATTTCCATAAGCCACGAGAAATATCAAGACCTTGTTTCAGAACCTGTGGATTTGTTTATAAATCTGGGGCTGTCCAGGATACCTGGAGTGAATGTGGAGGAAACTGTGACATTTTACTCAGCCACACACATTTTACATCATTCAGACTCCAAAAGTGCTTTGGAGTGCGTTTGCCAGCATTTCACAGTAAATACATTCATCATACTTTGTCTCCCTGGAAGAGAAATTCTGCTCTGAATGCAGCACAGGGCTAACAAAAGCAGTTTTTCTTTACTCCTGGTTTTACACCTGTTTGAAAAGGGTTCCCCAGCCAGGACAGGCAATGCCAAACTGCACAGGAGGTGAGAGGCAAGCTAAAATCAGAGTGTGCTGCTGGCAGGGGCTGAACATCCCATCTCCTTTGTGAGATCAAACAGGTCCCTCTAATGGACAGCCCAACGCCATCATAGACATGGACATTTTGAATGCATGGCCAGTTACCTAATCCTGAAAAAAAAATTAATAAAATAATGTCTAAGCCTTCTAAACTCAACCATTTGCAGTTTTGGATGGTCTTGAAGTCCTCCAAACCTTGCTTTAACCTTGGCAGGGTGTCTGTGCAGGGTTAATGACAGGCAAGAACATGAACAGAATTTTATATACTGGGATATTTAAATGTACACTAATGTTTAACCTATCCAATGGATGTTGAAACATATTTTGGCCAATAACTGTATCAAACTCAATAGAATCCAATGCCAAGTTTGATTGGCATCAGTTAGCAATCCCCTGCTTTTCAGACTGAGAAAATATCAGCAAATGCAAATGCTTTATTTTATTTTCACCCCATAAAGAGTCATTTTATAGTGTCTATTAAGCATTAAAAGTAAACACAATCACAACTCTGGAATTTCCAGAAACATGCAGAACTCATTGAGGCAGCTCCTGAGCAGAAGAAGTGCCATATTACTGAGCAGTTTACATTTTTATGTATTCCTTCGGGAATCTTCCGTACAGGCTTCTGTTATCAGAGTGGCAATTCCCATCTTTTGTTTTGCCTCTAACAACCTGCCAGGATAATTAAACTCACAACTCAGCACGTCTCAGTGCCTGCAGAATCTTCTGGACAGACATCAGAAGGCTGGCATTGAAGCAGCTCGTGTCTCTTTAACGGAGAGGAGAAAATCTCCAGCAGCAGATGTCCAGTTAATCCAGCCTCAAAGGCAGGAACAAACGCCAGCCACAAAAAAAATGAACCAAAGCAGAAAAGAGCACATGTCCCCCTGCCCCAGAAAAGGAGAAGGTCTGCTGAGCAGATCCATCTATTCCATTTGTCCTGACCAAGCGCAAATCCTCAACAAAAATGCCAAACAAAGTCCCTGCAGCCTTCATCTCAAGCCCCTTGGTCCTCCCAGCAGAGACCCCCAGCTCAGGACAAAGATGCCCAAGCAGCCACAGAACTCCTGCAGCTCTCCATTGCTATCTCACCTGGTTCCCAATGTCCCCACAAACCCCCCCTGCACAAATGACACAAGTTTAACACAACTCCTGCAGCTCTCCATTGCTATCTCACCTGGTTCTCAGTGTCCCCACAAACCCCCCTGCACAAATGACACAAGTTGAGCCCAGGACCACTCTGGACACTGGAACCTCCCGCCAGCAGTGCCCGGTGATCACAAAGCTCTGCTGCTTGAGAAGTCTCAGACTCTCTCATCTGGGCTAAGCCCTGGGCTTCTCCTAGGCACAAGAAAACTCTCAAACCATGGGTTCCTCCCTTGCAAGGCCCATTTTGTCAAATACTCTCAGAAAATCAAAGTTTGGCTGGAGAAATGGAGTTTTATATAGATAATCAGCGCAAGAGGAAGGAAACATTTGGGAGCTGTTTGGCCAGCATGTGTCTGTCTGTTCAACAGCCCCCTGAAGATGCTCAGCAAAGAGGGGATCTATTTTCACTTCTTCTATCAGACTCATTTAAGGACGTGTTTTGACTCAGTTCTTTCACACTTAGGTCATTCTCCAGGAATAAATTGACTGGATTTTCAAGTTTTTCTTGAAGAGACTTGTTCAAACTGTTTTGTTCTGCATAACTGCCCATGGTCATCAGCTAAGAGTTGGCCCAGCTGACCCCTTGAGCTTCTCCTTGGCACTTCAGAGTGTCTATTTTAGGTAGATCCCACAAAGATTATGTTGGCTTTTGCAAATTACACACGTGGAACTCGACATTTACTAGATATTTCATAGAAATACCATTTCTTAATTCAAGACTAGATATTCTTCTGGCACTAACCAACGGCACAACAACGAGGGATCAGGCAGATTTGTCATTCACTGCTAAAAACAAGGACAATGCAACCCCCCTTCCCCCGTCTGAAGGGGAAATGTGCAGCTGAATTGTTGGGAGGATGCTCTGGGATGCTCCCAGTGCAAAAAGATACTCAGGACATTTATGTTAAGTAGGTCCATTATAAGGGGAACAAATTTTAAAGCCAGAAAACTCAACCTTACTATAGAATCTGAACTAGATATTACAGAATCAAAGAGAACACTGAAGAGCCTTTTTTGTGCATTTGGGTCTTCTTTTTTTTAAACAGAAAAAGACTAAAGCCACTAAGAAGTTTGGGCAGCTAGATATTGATCCAAACTCTCATGCACGGTGGTGAGAAAGTGTGTAAGATTATCCTTTAAGATTATCCTGTATTGCTGCTCAAAACTTCAAAATATTTAAGGCATATGCTCACTAGAATTAATGGAAGAACAATCTCTGGTGGAAACAGAAGCTCTGCTCAGGATAATCTCCCACTGTTCGACATTGGCCAGGACCCACCATCAAAAAGTAGGCATAAATAAAGTTATTAAAAGCTCCATTTCCATCTGCTTCGTTCTGGGATCCAAACACCCCACTAGAAACGACAGGATGTGAGTGTCTGTGTGTCCACACAAAGCTGCTCCATTTCACAGATTCCTCCCCAAACCAGGCACATCAGTTTGAGTGGAACAGTAAAAACCAGCTCTGGGCCCAGCCTGGCATCCAGGCTGGTGCAGGGATTGGAGTACCCAGAACCAGGGTGGGAAATAGATCTGCCCTCAATTAGAGCCTCATGACACCTTCTGTAATGGACACGAGGAAGTTCCAGTGTCCTCAACAATTTAATGAATGCTTTCCTCAAGAGGAAAAGAGGACTGCAGATTTTACACCCAGAAAATGGGATACAGCTCTTTTCTCTAAACTGGTACGGTGTGCCAGGAGATTCTTACTGGAAAGTTTTAAAAGCCAACAGATTCCTCATTTCAGTATTTCCAGCAAGGCATCATTATTTCTGCTGTTCTCCAGGGTAAACCTCACTTAAGCTTGGCCCATTTAATACGATAGAAGAAAAACCAGAAATCAAATAGAATTTTGTCTGTGACTTGCTCAACAGTGTTAAAGTAACTCAAAAAGTTTGAGTGCTTTGGTGGCAAATTGCCACCTGCCCTAAGCGTGTCCCAAAGGCTCTGTGAAGTGATTTGAACACTCATTTTTCAGGGCTCTGAACTTCTTTTAGAAGTCTGTCATCCCTTATTTCACAAACAGTAGTAGGAGTCCGAAAAAGTGTCTTGTAAATATCTGTACAGTCAGATCACCTGCATCAGTCACACATTCCCAGCACCTCCTCAGTAAGAACAGGACGGAAAAAAAATAAGATTACATGGAACAAACCCTCCCTCCCAACAGGATGGCAGTTTAAGAACAGTGGAAGAGCAATTCTGATTTCAAGAGCTATAAACTAAGTACACCTAAAATAAAAGATAAACTGAAGCTCTCTTACAGCGAGGCACACTCATTAAAGATGCATGGGTCAGCATTCGTACAATTGTAATTTAAAAAATATTTCAAACTAAAGTAGTAACAAATATTTTCTTTCTTTCAGTTTTGAAGAGGTCTTTTTGAAGATCAAAGGATATGAAGTTAATTAATTTTGATAATCAGCTATGTTTGGTATTTTGCCAATTTAAACAGTGTATTTTCCAAAAGAAAAAAAAAAATTAAAAACCCAGATTTTTATATAGGCAAGCATAAGAAAAGCAACAAAAAACGTTGCTTTGGTTATGAAAAAGAAAGAAAATATGAAAGGTTTGGGGTTTTTTAAGGGGCATTTCTTTTTAAATATGACCTTAATTTCAGGGAATTTGCTGGTCTTGAGCATAAAGATTCCCCCCATCTCTTAAAGCAGCCCTAAGACATTTTCTGAGCCCTTGTCAGGAATTCCTGCCGGCTGCCCATTTGAAATCCTGCAGGTTTCTGTGCATCCTTGCCCAGGGATTGTTCTGAAGCTCTAATTAGAATAAAGAAGGCCTTGATTCAGTGGAGTGCTTAAGCCACCAAGTGATCATATTGTTAGATTTAACCTGTCCCACGAGATGCATCTTCTGGCAACAAAACAGGAAATGTAGCAGCATTTATTATGTTATATTCATTACTCAAACACATTGTACAGCAGTTCAGTTGATAAAATAGCAGTGGGGATAAGAAAACATCTTCAGTGTCAGTCCCTTCATTAGAGCACTACAACATCGAGGGACTAATGCCTTCCACAGGGGCACAAAACCAGCCCAAGGAGCTGCTTGCACACCAAAATATCCCACACTGAGGGGGCTGGGCAGCCCTAATGTGGGACTGCCACACACCAGGCTCCAAACCAGCACTTCAGGGAAAACAAATAGTCCTAAATAGTTATAGTTCAGGGGAAAAAAATAGCATAAATAAGGACTTGCTGAACCCAGGCTCAAGCATGGAATGCCACTGCTTCACAAACATTTTTGCATTTCAGAATTATAGAAACCAAGTGTGTTTATCAAACTCATCCATGAGTGTGTTCCCTCACTGTCACCCAACAGATTGAGCGTTTTTCACATGCAAGGATCATTAACAGGAACCTTCACCTACAGAATGTCTGGTAACAAATGCTGAGTGAGTGAAGTCCACTGGTGATAAAAATAATGGAGAACCATGCCCTGTTTTGCATTTTACTCCTATTGAGTCTGTAGAGTTCTGAGAACTCCACACATTGAAAAAAAAAATAAAATTACTATAAATTGCAGTGAGAGAGTAATTCAGCTTTGCGGTGCCAGAGCCCCTTGGCTGTGTCAGTGTGTACCATAATTGCATTTTGCTGCATTTTCAGTCATTTCCTCCCACCAGACACTGCAGCAGCAGCAGCATCCCAAGGCTTGTTCTGTGATGGAGCCCACAGGGAGTGTCCCAACCCTTTCCTGATGCAGCAAATCCATTGATAGGAAATGCTCAGTGCCAGATGAAACCAGAACCACCAGCCACATTCCAGGCTGATACCTGATTTGTTCTCAGCTGGAGCCTTCATCCAGAGCTGTTTGTCTGATACAACTGGGTGCCTTTCAAAGGCATTCTGGCACCTTTTGAAATGCTGGATTTTGTGATGTTTGCCTGCATGCTTGTTCAGTGAGTATAATGACCATGGAGCTGCTTCTTGTACACTTTAAAATCTGACTTTGCTTTCCAGAACAATTTGTAACTGTTGTCTCCATTGAAAGTTGTTAGGAGAGGAACACTCCACTACATAAGATCAGCTATCATTAATTTTGTTCTTTTGCATTTGGTTATTTTCATTTTTATTATCTTCAAAGAGCCAGATGATACAGCTTCACAGGCATTCCCATTCCAAAATATCCATTTCATTTGCTCCAGCAATGCTACTTTCAATTAACAAGTAAAGTGTAAATGAGATGAGCTCACAAACAATTGAAAAAAAGTTACTGCTGTGCTCCAAATATTAAAAACTTTCTAGAAGGCAATAAGGGTCCTACCAAAGCAAAAATATGCAACTCTGATAAATTTCTTTGCAGAAAGTGAGAAAGTATCTCATATACATATATATATATATACACACACACATGCACAAAGATCTTGCCTGAAGCTACTTATTTCCATTGTTAATTACAAAACTTACTGTGAAAAGCAGGGAATGGTATCTGCCTCATAAAAATACTTAGTAATTGTTAAGAATTAAGAAAAGAACTCATCGAATTTAAGATATATCTCTCAATTAGTGTGGTGTTACTTTTGTGCATTATGTTTACTGTGCAGAATTTCTCCACAAGGAATCAGATAACACACATCAGTTACCATTTTGCTTTGCTACATGTGTGTGACAGAGTTACATTATGAAGGAAAAAACAGACCCTTGCAGCTCCAGGGGAAAACAAGAGCAATCAATTAAAAATCAAGATAATAATAAAAAAAAAGGAGGACACCATCTACTCAAAGAAGTCAATCTTTCTACTCCATTTTGACCTCATTCACAGGGATTTTGGTTTTGCTTTCAAAAGTCCATCATTTCAACACACCTCAGAACAAAAATAAAGTCAGGTACTTGTCATAAGCTCATTTTTAGTGTGGTCATTAATGGTTGGATCACACCTCAGGGAAGCCTGAGGCTTCTGCAAGCAGATAAAATCCGGTGTACAAACAGAATAATTATAAATTGCAGGATTTCAGCTACTTGCTCTTCAGCCACTTCTATGAGCTCGCCCAGAAGTTTTTCAGCTTTTATTAACAAGTAAAATTCCACAGCCATCTCACCACTCTTCAGTGCAAGCGTAACATTTATATTCCCTTTCTGAAATCACAGCAGGTGAGCAACATAAAACAAAGTCAAAGTGAAGGCCAGTGAGAAATATGAACTGCCTGTGATTCAGGAAGTTAACTCACACTTGTAAGTAGATTAATCGAAAATAGCTCCAACATTTTCATCCTCAGCTGCCCACACTGCCCCTCTCCAGGATTACTGCCAATCCACCAGAACAACAAGCAATGCCAACTGGAGCAGCTCAGTTAATCTACACACCCCTCTGAGCTGAGCCTGGCACAGGCTGGCATTAACACCCCTAAGCCCTGCCCCAAATCCATTTCTTTCCAAAACAGCTCTTCAGAGAAGATTTCAATAAGGAAACAAACGCTGCAGCAACTCTGAAACGCAGGAGGACCATAAAAACTGCAGAGCAAAACACCTGCAGAGCCACAAAAACTCATCCAGGAGCTCTCAGCAGGCAGCAGCTCCATCCCTGCAGTCCCAGCTCCAAGGGCAAGGCTGGCAGGGGCAGAAGGGAAGGCTGGGCTCCCAAGTGAGCCCCAGCAGAGCCTGACAGCCCCAGCAGAGCCTGACTCAGTGAGCCCCAGCAGAGCCTGGCTCAGTGAGCCCCAGCAGAGCTGTCCTTGGCCCCAGCAGAGCCCTCCCAACTGAGCCCCAGCAGAACTCTCACACCGTACCTGCTCTACAGCCAGGAGATGCAGCAGCTCCAGCAAACTCGGGGGGATGAGGCAGAGCCAAGGCAGGAACTGGGAATGGGTTTAAACCCTGATCCCAGAGTGCCAGGGCTGGGCTGGGCTGGGTTGGGATGGGCTGGGTCACATTGGGTTGGGCTGGGCTGAGTTGCCTTGGGCTGGGCTGGGTTGCCAATTCCCCACCTGGGGCAGGTCAGGGCTATCAGCACCCACCAGGGCTTTCAGACCCTGCCAGGGATCCTTTATTCCCAGCCCAATCCCCATTTCAGTGCAGCTGACAGTGCCCATGCCACACCATCCCAGAGCTGGCACCTGCTCCAGCTGAAGGCTTTAATTTGTTTTTGTCTGCAGCCCACGAGAAAGGGGCTGCAGCATAACCCACCCTGGGAAGGACAAGATTAGAGATCAAAATACTCAATCTCTTGCCAGAGCAGATAAAAGAAAAATAATATTCTGTGGTCATGTCACAGCGTTGAAAGCCAGGTGGAGATAAATATTACTAAGAAATTATCAAATTAGTCAGAACACAGAAGCTGGAAAAGGGATAGATATTAGCCCTGGCATTAAATGAATTGGCTCTTCCCCCACCCACTAATAATATCCAGGTTGTACAGAATCAGTTTTCTCTCCTCCAAAAACCAATCTCAACCAAATTTCTTAATAATAAAAATAAGGGAAGGAGAAGAGGGAAGTAAGTAAAACCAAAATGATTCCACTGAAAAAACAAGCAGTATGATTTTTTTTTCCTTGAATAATTCAGAATTGGAATTCCCTGTCTTAAAACTTAAGTTAAACCAAGAAATGAGGACAGTTTAAAAAATAATTAGACATTTCAAAGAATGAGACTATCTCCATAATTACATCATATTTTTCCTTTATCTTAAAAAGGAGAGAGGATTGTATTACAAGGTATAGGTCAACAACTAATGAACAAGATGAAGGATAAATGTTTTTAGAGAGACTCAGGCAGCCATCTGCAAGAGGAGAAAAAAGGAAATGGCAAGCCTCTTAACCTTTGCTGTTTTAGCTCACAATTAATCTGGTAGGAGATAAGAGGCCCATAATCCTTTTATGAGTTTTATCAGAAATAATAAGCCAACAAATTTACAAAATGCATGTGCAAACCAGTGTATCCTAAGCTTATTAAGGATGAAGCAATCCCACAAAAGAAGGTCATAACTGAAACATCCTGTAACAGATGCTCAGAGAAAGGATGTGAGCAACAGGGCAAGTCAAGAACAACCCTTTCCTTGTTCATCCCTCCCAGGTACAATCCATAATTTCAGAACTCCTGTGCTAGAGGTTGCATTTAGAAAATTATTTTCAGCTGCTCCTTCTGGACCATTCTTCCATAAGGGCTGTGTATAATCCTTTTTTGAACCCATTTATAATTTGGCCTCTGCAATGCCCAGTGTAAAGTCTTCCATCATTTATTTACACATTGTATGAAAAAAAAACCCCAACATCTTGTGTTTTCTTAAGCTTCCCCATGACAGATTTATTGAGGTAGAGATTAGCTCTTAAAACAGAGGATAGTTTAAATGGCAAAAGTGCTAAGGACAAGAATACTAAGGAATAATCAATACCACCTGTGCCAAAAGAATAATTGAATTGCAGCAGTTTGCCTAAAGACAGAAAAATGAGACAACATTATAGCAGTCATCAGGAAAATAAAAGGCTGTTGCAGACAGGAATGGAATTATCTGTTCCTCGTGGCCACAGTGAATAAGCAATAGGTTTAAATGGCATCAGGAAGCTCAAAGCTGGATATTAGAGGAAAAAACATCATGCTAATAATAGCAAGGCTGATCCAAAGGGCTGCTCTGACAGTTCCTGTGGTGGCAAACTGGAGGAGAACCCTCCTGGAAGGACGCAGGTGTGCTCAGCTGGTTTTAGCTGCACTGGAGGAGCTCCTGGTGTCCCTTGCACTGCAGCCCTGCACACTGCAGAGAGGAACCCCAACACCTCTGATCAGTGCCTCGTTTCACTCCCTCTCAGGCAGCCTCAGTTGCTGACTTCATTTATGTCACCAGGGAATATTCGATTTTCAGAGCCACTCAGTACCTGAAACACAGCAGAGCACAGCCAGTGAGGGTGCCCAGCATCCATGGTGGGGTTTGCAGAGTTACATTTGCTATAGATTCTATACATTCTATAAATATAATATATATTTTATATATTATTATATTATATATTATTATCTATATTCTATATTCTATATTCTGTATTATGTATATGATATATACCTGTATATATATATGTGTGTATATATATATATATATATATCTGTATATATATATATACACACACACTACATATATATATATACACTATATATTCTATATTCTATTCTATATTCTATTCAATATCCTAGAGGTGTTGCCTCTGCTCTAACACACAACCACAGTCAGGCTGCTCCTGCACCGGGCAATTCCCAGACACTGCAGCAGCACCTGCTGCAATCCCTTCTCTGCACTCTCCAAATCCCAAATCCAAGTTTGAGAGCAGTAATCTGCCTTTCCACAGGTCCTTCTGGACAGCATCACACTGGTCATGATAAAAACTGCAGTTCTCAGGGGGAAAAAATCATCTAAAACTGAAGACCCAGTGGCCATCTAAATCAAAATTCCATGTTTTCCTGCAAGGAATGGAAATTGCTGAAACCATGTCTGTTTAACACCACATGCAGTAAGAATGCAGCTTTGGGGTTTCTAGCCTTTCTAGCTACATATAGTGAAGAGAATCAGATAATTCTGTATAAAACAGAATTCAGTTTAGATGGATAAATATAGGTAAAGTTGTTTGCTCATAATAAAAGAATGTGTTTAATCCAAACACCTTGTTTTGCTGCTCATTCCTGACCATATTCCACATCGAGGTATCTCAGAGGCCAAAGTTATTTACAGAGTTAGTTAACTGTAAATATATCTTACCTTGTTGGTATAAATCAGGGATATAATGAAACATCAGCTGCTACTTAAAGTGCTTGGCAGGAGAGTTCATCTCATATTTATGTGCAAGCATAAACTTTGTGTGTCCTGATATATAATTGCAGTAACAATTCTATTGAATCTATCACTGCAAAGCCACAGAGAGAAGTGTGCAGCAAATCTCATCACTTTCAAAAGAAATGCTTCATATGTTTTCCAAATCGTTAGTATTTTTCCCAAATCTTCCAAGCTTGGAAAATACATTTTAAAAAATTATTATAAGAGTCTTGATGGGATTGAAATACAAGTCAAAGGACTTGGAATAATCTGATTAATAAACCTTTAAATATAGAATATCCCTCCCCTTCTGCAATGCCCTCAATATCTCCTTGTCTTCCAGCTGTATGTTTACTCGTTCTTCATTGCTTCATTTGTTGTTTTTCTTTATTCCATTTCCTATTTCAGTCTCCTCATTAATTTTTATGCACTTTTATTTTCATTTGTATACTTTTCATCACTTCAATATCCTAATATTTCAGCAGTCTAATTAGCTACTTCCATATCTTAATCACACTGAGACTCCTTATTCAGCTATAAATATAATTTTATTACTGCTGTTTTAATGACTAAGTGTTATAATAACTATTCTATATAAAACAATCTCTCTTAAAACTTTCCCCATTCCCTTCACTTGTCCATAATTCATTTCATCTCTCATCAAACTTTCCATTTTGTTCAGTAGATCCTAGATCATCCTAGAGGGTTTCCTGTAGTGGAAGCTAATTACCTGGGGAGGTGGCAAACTTTCACTGCTTCACCAATAAACACAAGGAGCAAATATTGAAATGTTTTCCCCACACTTGACTGTCCTAAACTTGCTGAATGAACCCAAACCTGAAGACAGAGAGCATTTATCTCCACATTAAGAACAACAATCTTTCAATTAACATGCCAGCACAGCCCAGATGGGCATTATGGATATAATACACAGCTCTGTTCTGAGTATCAACATCATAAATAAAAAATGTCTCAATAATATATGAAACTGTTACTTCTGAACTGAAAATCCAGCATTATTCTCATCTTTGATTTCAGAAAGGCCATATACTTGCAGTGAAATGGTTAATACTTATTATATTTATTAATTTAGTAACATTCCATCTTCTAAAATCCCCATTATTTCAGGCAGATCGTTAACTTCTGAGATGCTGATGCTTCTAACTATCAAATAAACCGCAATGAAAGTCTCCAAGTCAAAATTGATTGATCCAATTCCTCCCAAACCATAAAAATTTCTTGCATTCTAATTATCCCCATTCTGAGAGCTGGCAGATTTGTCTGTGGCACGAAGGTGCAGGTGAGAGCAAGGTCCTCTGCAGGAAACACCGACAGAAATGTTCATTCCTTGTTATCCTGCAGGTGGAAACAAAGAGGATTTTGGGTCATTTCAAGCAGCCCATTCAGAACCAAAATCACCATTATTCAGTGCCAGTTTCTCCTCAACTGCTACACTTTTTTAACTTTAATTTGGTTTTATGAGGGAAGAATTAAAAGCATTAAAGGAAGTACAAAGTTTTGCAGTTTTAACAGTCTGCATCCAAGTAGCCACATTTATTTATAAATCACTCATCCCACTGAACTCCTTTACAGGGGGTGCAGGACATTTTGTAATTTTTTTTCTTTAAATTTAAATTTAAATTTAAATTAATTCCTTCCCCACTGGCTCTGTGTGCTGAGGTGGCTGTGGCTGTTCAGTGTCACACTTTTAGCAGTTTATTCCCTGCAAGAGGTTGAAGCCAAGCCCTTGGGACTCCTAAGGCCTTGCTAAGCTGTCTCTGCTTATAAAACAAATCTTCCTGTACAGATACTTTCAGTTCCTCTTGATATTTATCATATTTAATCAATATTTCATCAATATAAGCCTATTTTTGTAGGGGAGAGTATCTTTACACATTTTATTACCCAAAATGGAGACCCAAATCTGTTATTACATAACACACTGTGTTATTTTAAGACAAGCCAGGTGGACATTAGACTTACTGTTGCATTTTAGACTCAGAAGCATAAAATCTTGATAAACCAGATGGAATTGTATTAATATCACTGTCAATTCCTATCAGCTGAACATGTGGTTTTATTTTACAAACCCAAAATTCAGTTGCCATCCCCAAAGGATACCAGAAAAATGGTCTTGTCAAGTGTATGTTTCCAAAAATGCAATTCAGTAAATCCTATCACAGAGTTAAGATATAAATTGATAATGTGATAATCTATATCTGATAGCTGGTATAACAGATCACCTGCAGCTCTGGTAGCCATGGAACAGTTCCCTCTCAGGGTAAATGCAGTAACTTTATCTGCTGCTGAGACAGTTTGATTTAATTTCACAGAAATACACAAACTCATGCTTGTTTACACCGTGTTAATTGACATTTCTAATCACTACTGATGTCTACTTTTTACAATGCCCTTCTACTTTCCACTGAAGTGTACCATTAAATATTTTAATTTAGAAATTCATGGTACACAAGGTCTGCTGCCTATTGCAAAAAACTTTAGCACTGATATCAAGATGTGATACTTAAAACTTGCTCAAATCTGTTTCAATAATAATTTTGAAAACCGCTGTTGTTAAAAAATGAGAGATGCATTATTTTACAGATTTTTTCTTCACTTTGGTGGTCTTCTCATCCATCAGAAAGAAGTTTCCTCTTTCCTCCTCCAGCCTTATTAGAAAACTTTACCGTCTTAACCTGACTTATTATCAGTACAATAACATTTGTCTTGATTTGATACCTTCCATTACTCCTGCATGTTTGGATAGCTCTTGTTTTTTAACAATACACAATCCATTTCCTTCTTATTATCATCACTCTTCCTGTATTCTCTAGAGACTTTTCTCATGTTTCAAATTCAAGTAGCTGGCAAGATGCTGTCAAAAGCTGGATGTTTCAGTATTGTCTCAAAACCTTTTGAGACATAAAGATACGATTTTTTTTCCATGCTGTTTTGAACTGTGAAGCATTACAAGTCAAAATTTAAAATTTCCTGAGCGAAATGTTTGTTCTGTTCATCAAAGTTTCTCTGTTTCAGTGTGGTCTCTTCCATTTCAGAGTGCAAAAGGCAGAGCAGAGGTCAGCTGAGAGGAGGAGAAACCTCTACCAAAAAGTCATCAGAACCATTCAATACGAGAATAAATTAACATTTTACAGAGGTCACATCCCCATTCAACATGCTAGGCTAAGAGACCATGTCCAGAAAAATCTGAATGGCTGAAAAATCTCTGAAAAATCCCTGAAAGGACAATTTAAGTAGAACTAACTAATAGTTTGGAATATTCTTCCTTCTTCTCCTGGAAACTCTGCAGGTATTTATCCTTCAGATACCTCTCACAAAGAAATTTCAACAGACATTCTGACCACACTCACCAAACTTACAACTGGTTGCTGCTGTCCCCACAAGGAGTGAGTGTCTGTGCACACATTTTGTTTCTGTTTTGTGATTATAACTGTGCAATAATTGGTTACACTTCTCATCATAGAGAGTTAGAACAGTTATAATTATTTTATAAATGGAGTTGAAAGAGACACTGCTCCAGTGCTTACAGAGCACCTTTGTCTCTCTGTACACGTTCCTCAGAGGATAATAAGGTTCAGCAGTTGAAAGTGTGTTTGTATTCTTGGGTCAACAGAAGTACAATATAAAACTGAAAGAATGGAATTATATTAATACTGATTTAGGGAGGGAACACTGGCAGTGCTGAGATATTTACTGGGAAAGGCAAAGAGATGTTGGCAGGAATGCAAATTGATGCAAGTTTGCTTCTCAGCTTTCAGTATTTCCAAAGGCAATGAACTTTACCTGTACCCTAAATCTGCTACTCTACCAAACCCAAATATCATATGCATTTAGGATAACAAAAGCAGTCATAAAGACCATTATACCATTATTCTCACATTCTCTATTTTTTTTCCCATGGATTCCCTAAGCAACAATATTCCATCATTTTTCTCAAGTTTTTTGTGGCACGTTCCAGGGGACTGAAGTTCTGCAGCGTCAGACTCTGCTCTTGGAGCTGTGCAGGAGCTTTGGGGTTGGGTGCCAGGCTCCAGGCTGCAGGGCTGATTCCTCTTTGCAGGAAACAGTTGTCACAAATAATGACAACAGAAAATACTCACTACACCCTTGCTCCAGCAGTATCTTATTTCTGGCTGCACAGAGTCATTTCCTCCATGAGATTGTCTTGCAGTGTTTACAAGATAACAGCCAATAACTGCTCCGTGCTGCTTAGGTGGAAAGAAAAGGGTGATAGAAATTTCAAGGCCAAGTCTAGGTAAATATGATCCTTGTATTTCCACTACAGACATCTAGACACTTCCAGCTGTTGAAATTATTGCTAAATATATTTACAGTCTTTGTACAATAAAAAGCTTTATTACTTTTACTACAGGCAGAAGAAAAAAGCTCTAAATCTTTAGTTCTGAAGCAATATCTCCTGTCTTAAAGGCAATGAAGCCTTTCAAGGGGAAAAACCAGCACACTTTAAAAAAGGTGGTTTATGATGTTGTATCTGTGTTGCAATTTTGGTTCATATATTTTTATTAAGTGTAACCTTTATATGTAAATGAAATGATTATCCAACACAAAGTATGTTTTCATAAAGTAAGAATAGGTTTTATGTCCTCAAAGATAAAGCAGCATAAACCAGTCAGGCAGCTCAGCATGTACCTGATGGCTGTGAAATGAACTATTTGATTTCCTATTACAGCCTTAACACTCTGCACTCTACCACAGCTACCAAACCCACACCATTAGACAGCCAACCTTTCATCAGGGAGCCCAGGAGCATAAATCTGTATTTCTAATGGGCAGAACACCTCATTTTAAAAGGCTTGGAAAGAAACCCTACGCTGCGAAATGTGTGGGGAGGGAAATGAGAATCATGGCCTGAAAACCCAGGGGGAGATGAATGTCCTCAGCACAAACAAAAGGGCTCAGACCCACTGTGCTGCTCAAATGTTTGAGTTTTATTCTGTCCACTGCCAGCTGCAGCAGCCACCTCTAGGAATGAGAACTTTACAGCTTTGCTGCCACGGGGCTGGGCTGGAGGCAGCACCCAGGGCTCTGCTCCTGGCTGGGGGTGACACACCTGGGGACACCTGGGGACACCTGGGGACACCTGAGCACAGCCCACCTCAGTGTTTCCATCACTCAGGACAGGGGGTTCTGCACTGGCAACCTCTCAGTGACCCAGAGAAGGGCTTTGCAGCATCGAGGGAAGTAAAGGGGGTCAAATTTCACATTTCGATTTTGTGTACGGCTCATATGCTGTGGAGAAGACAACTGAGGCCATCAGTTCCATCAACAGCATTGCATTCGTTTGAAGGAGAGAATAGGGTGGTTTTAAAGATGGATTTTTCTAATACTCACCATAACAAAGGCATGGCTAGCTTGGCATGAGCCTTCCTCACTCCGGTTTGAATGCAGGATAGAGGCCACCGAGGAATGCTGGATGTCCAACTCCTCTGCACAAGAACCTCATCAGTACTGGACTTACTGAGAGACAGATGCAAAATCATAAAATCTCAAATCCAAACATCATGCATGTCTTTATTTTTCTCTCAAACTCCTCTTTGCTTCAGAGGATAGAATCTAATTCACCGTGGGATCACCTGAAAGCCCGTGGATGTGTCTCCTTTTCACAGGAGTGGAAGTGGCTAAAAGCCAAAGAACTCGGGGCACTCCAACCCCAGATGGCAAATTAAACCCGTCACTGAACAGCTTTTTGGGTAAGCAGCTGTCATAAAAATCTTTATTAATAAATTGATGAATAAAATTGTTCTGCTCCTAAGCAAGGTTGTTTATTCCTGAATCAACAACTCCACAAGGAGTTTTTACAGAAAGCCTTGCTACTTGTTGTATAAATCTGGATCTTCACAGTCCATCTATTTATTAGCTCTTCATTTTCTTGTTCAGCAGGTGTACAGTGCTGAGCACAATGACTCCTCATTAGATCCTGTAAATGCTACAAGAACAAAAGAATAAAACTGCCACACAGTTTAAAAACAACCTACTGGGTCAGTCCCTGTATTTTTGTCTGATTTTACATTGTTGTGGTCTTGGGCATTCCTTTAATTTATCAGCACAAGAGAATCTGTCAATAGAGGGAGTTATGAAAATAAGACAGGATTGGAGAAAAAAAAATAGATTTTTTTTTTACTTTAGGTGATTAAATTCTCGCTGACATTAACATATGACAACCTGTTAGAATGATTTGTAAGTCTTTACAGTTTTATAAATAGCTTTATCTCTCCATTCCACATGAGGAAAAAAAGAGAAATATTATTTATTGTACCTTTCTACCACCACAGCACGGAATATTTCAAAGACTCATTTCAAGTTTTGTGGAAGTCTCTTGATATTAAAGGGCTGCAGATGGAAGATGATGAAACCTTCTCTGTCTGCTGGCCCCCTGCTGCAGACCTTGTTCCACTGTGCTCTGAAAGAGAGCTGCCTCTGATCCACACAAAGGAACACTTCCCTTTCGCTGGGGTGCTCTTGTAAAGCCATCACCAATTCATTAAATCCTGCTGAACTCCTCAGAAATGCTGAAATGGGTGATGTTTGCTCTATGGGCTCAATATTTATAATATTTAGTTTACATGGGGGGTTTCTTCCGTCTTAGAAAATGAAATATTTGGTTTTGTTCTCTTAGTGGAACACAAGGCAAATTATATTAATTAGTCTATTTACATGATTTCCTAACTTGGAGCAGTGAAAGTTGCCTTTAGCTAGCAAATAATTGAAATTACAATTGCTGGAGATATCACAAGCTTTTTTTTTTTTTTTTTTAATTATATCAAGCCCCATCAAGCTCTGATAGGACATTAATAGCTACTTCCCTTCACTGCTGTTGTTTTTTCTCCCCACTAAGCCATTCCAGTGCACTCAACACCATAAAACAGAAATACATGACAAGAAACAGTAATCTTCCAATTTTATTCCCCAGGCTTCAGGTTTACTGGTAGGTCCCTTTGGGAACATAATGACAGAGCTTTGCTTTCATAAAGACACTGGAAATAGATTGTAGTCTAAAAGTTATCAGATTTTAGGGAAGCAACCAGTTTTGTTAGAGACAAAAGAGAAGCACGAAAAAATACAGAAAAGCCAACGCAGCACAAATATATTTTAGTACTGTAGGAAATTTTTGCCAACATGAATATCGTTCTTTTCCTTGCTTTTGGAAATCAGAGGGGAGGAAGAAGCTCATTAATTCAACATTTCCTTTCGGAAACAGAGGGAAAACTCAGTCCAACACAACAGTTTCTGTAAGAGAATTGCAGACCATCTCTTACAGGGCAGATGCAATCTAGGCTTCTATCAGGCTGGATTTTAATTAAGTAATAGGCATTACAGATTTTTAATAAAGCTGTGAATAATATTTCTTCCTCCCAGTCTAACAGTTTTACTCCAGGAACAAAAGACAAAAGGCTTGGGAGCACCATGCAGAGCTTTGGAGGGACAACACCAACCTGGCTCCAAATGGAACTTCATTTTCCCACTTCAGACTTCTCACAAGGCCCTGCCTTGACCCTGTGGTTTGCACTGATCATAGATGGGGAGAGAGCACAGAAAAATAAGTGTGATGTTTGATTTTAAAAGAGAGGCAGAGTTGACTATTTTTTTCAGAATGGATTATTTTTTTCAACAAAATATTGTCTAGAAACTTCCGAAAACAACATTCAATGGGTGTCTGTGAGCAATCTTTTAAACTCACTAGATCATGATGAATGCAGAGAAATACATTTTACAGTTACTACTGAATGTTCAAAAGTTTTTTATCTCTCAGTTCCCTGGCAGCTGTTTAAAACTTGACATCGGGCTGAACTATTTCAGAAAATCCATGAAACATGAGAAAATCTGAGCAAAACTCCAGTAAACATTTTAAGGACTTCTGTTTGGTGAACTGAAAATGCAGTTAACCTCTCAGGAGTTCATGTGCCAAATTTGGAGATTAAAGTCAGTTGTGGAGTGAAATGGGCATTTTTATTTCTGCTTCGACTGCCAGCTGCAGCACACTGCTGAAAATGAAGCTGTTCCCAAAGCCTCCAGCTTTAAGGGGAGAAACTGTGGCTGAACTTTTGTGTACTTGTTGCCCATTAATGATGTGAGTGGCTCAGGAGGAGGTGACAGAACAGGGACCTGGGTATGGGGCAGGTCACCAGGGAAGGTACGACAGACCCAGACATGGAGCAAAGCTCATTTCAGCCTCTCAAGCCCACAGTAAATCCCTGCCTGTCCATTTAGAGACAATAAATCCCCTCTAAAGAGCAGAACTTCATTTTCAACAACAGACTGTACCAATCTGGATGCTCTGAGCAGACACTGCCAGGGCTGTTTCTCCTGCTGCAGTGACATCAGTGCTCTTTCTTCCTCTCTGTGCCTTGGCTGGTCTGTTCTGTGTCTCTGTGTCCCTGTCGCTGACACCGTGCTGAGGAAAAGCTCTGCAGAGCACAGAGACACTGAAAGGGAGCCCTGAAAGGCAACTGGCAACATAATCCTGAACTAGAGGAGCACTGCTGAGTGTAAATGGCCAATTCCAGCTCCAGAAGGTCATTCTGTGGAGAGAAGAGACTTTTAACTCCAGGCAGTTCGCTGCAGACACCAGACATTTCTTATCGTATTGAGTCCATCAGCAATTTCTTTGTTTTTAAGGATTACAGACACTGATTAACACAAACCTCGGGGTTCTGTCCAGCAGTCTGCCTCCAGAGCCAGGGAAGCATTAGCACAGAAATATTTCTGTGAGACAGCATCGTCCCACACGTGCAGCCTCACCAAGGCACGAGCCCAGGACGTGTGCCCAGTTTTCCACAAACATGGAAGCATAAAATGCGGGATATTGCAAAGGCTGAGCAGAGAAAAATGAGGCCTGAGCTCCTTGTTTCCACCTCAAAACAGTATATACACTACTGCTCATGTCTTAACCAGAAATTTTTAAAAACATATTTTATATTATTGTATTATTGTATATTCTCTCCACTGGGAAATCAAAACTGACAATGTTACACTTTTTCATTCATCTGCATGTTTCACCCTCATTAAGTGAACTCTGCTGTATTCCATGCATTAATCTTGCATAAATTAGAGTGTGAGGAGCTCTGACCTTTGTTTCTCTTATCCTTGGGAAGAAAATCAATGTGCTTTCTGCCTTCGTGCACACGTGCAGACATGCAAAGAAGTTGAGCACGGGGTATTCTGATGGAGTCATTCCACTATGAGCTGAAAGACTTGAATTGGGAGACCATTCATTTTGGTAAATAAAATTAGGTGAAGAAATAAAGAAAAAACACATTTAATAAACAATACACCCATTGTGGGTTCCCAGTGATCTAAACGCACAGAAGTCAGCAAAACACTCAGCATTTTTCTAAGAGTGACATTCCAGTTTGAAAGTTTTACCCTGAACAAGCTGACTTAACAGCATGAAAAATTTAGAGAAACGTAGCAGTAAAGTTTTTGGACTCATTTCAGTAAAAACACCATCAAGAAAGTAGAGGCAAAACAAAATATTTCCAGGCAAGGGAATAACCAAGAACTGCATTTGGATGACACTGGTGAGAGTAAGAAAGCGTTTCAGTCGGGGCAGCTGTAAAAAAACAGTTTAGTAACCAGGATATGAGCCAGGCTTCAGGAGGGAAAAATACCTGAAACCTTCCCAATTTTACTACAGGGTCTGCAGAAACTTGCAGGCACCACGTTTCTCTGTGCCCCAAACCACATCTGGAAAACCAACACAGCCCTTCACAACCACAGGAGGTTGTTAGGAAGGAACAGGTATCCAATAAATGGTTCCAGCTTTAGGGAGACCGAAGAATAAGGAATGGACAAGCGAAAGGAGGAAAAAAAAACCCAATTCTGACTAGAAGTCTTAAGTATAACAATTCATAGCATGAGTAGGCAATAACACACAGAGGAAAGGAATATATTAAATAAGGAGAGAAAGTTTATTTTGACTGGCGTGTTCCTCTGCTGTAAGAAATAAATCTGGTTTTGGGAGAACTAATCCTGCTGTAGTGTATTTTTTGCCTCTACTGCCAGTCTGATGTTCCTTCCCTGATATAATTAAAGAGGTGTCACAGGACCTACTTGCTTTCACACTGGGAATAAGGAATAACTGCTGATACAAGCTAACAGCTGGAAGCATGTAAAATAAACATAAGCTAAGCTGCTGAAATCACGGATCCTTTTCAAGAAAAATATCTGTCTGCCAATCACAATTTAAACTCACATGCCACATGGCCCTAAAATAGCACTTAGGAGGAATAATCAGGGCTCTATGTTATTTTGGGAAGGTAATGGATTAGAAAGATGCATTGTTTTAAATCAGTCATCAGCTGAAGGAGTGGCAAATCTTTAATAATGCCAAGATCGCTTCTGTAAGTGAATAAACCAGCAAAAAGCTGGCTGGGTGCTAGTAATCTTCAAAGCTTGATTGCTTTTTCTGATAGCTTTAGAAAATTAGTGGATGAAAGCATGTGTAATATATCTGGTCTGAGTAAAACACTTGATGTAGTGTCTTACAAAATCTCTACTTGCAAAATTAATTCAAATTGGCTTGGACATGGAGTACTGTCACTTGGATTTAAAAATGGCTGGTTGAGTGCAAATAAAGGGTAATGAAAAATGGCAATGTATCAAGTTGGTGGGAGGTGTCTGGTGGAGCTCTGCAGGGATCACTGTTTGGTCCTGTTTATTTAACATCTTCATTAACAGTCTGGAAGAGGGAGTGAAACAGGCTGTTAATGGAAGTGACACATAATAATAAATCAGGAATTGCTCCTAATGCCAGCACTGGTACTTCACAAAACGCAGAGCTCTGCCGCGGTCCCTGGGAAGGTTAAACGTGGCGATACAAAGGCTGGGCTAGGATGCCCTAATTGCATTCCACCTTTTAGAGTAGCCCAAAACACACCCTAGGTGGGAGGCAGGAGCCTGCTGGCACCCCAGTAATTCAGAGCATGATTGCCCAGAGTACACAGACTCGGGTAACCGGAAACTTCCAGGCACAGACACGATTTCTCTTCTCCCCCGACACTCGCGGTGCATCACACTCGGTGGGAAGGATTAAACCAGTTCAGGTCACTCATCTGATGGAAAATCAGTGTTTGGGGGGAGTTGTTAAATCAGTTTCCAGTTGTTCCTACGTTTTGTATTTTTCATGACTGCTAAATATAATGTGAGAGAGGAAAGAGAGGGACAGGAGGAACCGTGACAGGGCCTCATCTTTTTGTATCAGTTAAACTGGATGAGTTATAACATAAACCACCCCTTTATGCATAAATTTATAGCTTCATAAGACAAAATTCAGCATTTTAAAGTAGTGTTTCCACAATGGCAGGACTACTGCTACAACACACTGGACTTACTTTAATTATAAATACTTTTAAAAAAACCTCAGATAAGTAAACATAAAGTTGTTCACTGAAAATTGATCAAAGACTACATAAGTCACAGAAAAGGCTTCCCAAAATAGGCTGGGATGTTGGTACTCAGTCAGAGACACCTATTTCTGTTTTATAAACATACATAATATAAACCTGGCCCTTCAATAAGTGTTATTATCTCCCTGCTTTGAATGATTTATAGCAGCTTATCTGGGCTGGCCCTTGGGCTGCTGCACTGCACTGAATCATAAGTGTAGACTCATTTTTAAAGGACAGTTTGATGCTACTTCCTAAAAGGTAAAAAAAAGGAAGAGAACTTTTAAGGTCTCCTTTACCAGACCGAGTTTAAATTGCTCTGGGAAGCTGTGGAGTCCCCAGAAAACACAGGAGCAGTTGAAAGCTGTGAGACTCTCCCAGCCATAAAGAGACTCCCTGAATTAGCAGGGAGGGATTGTAAAATAATAAAGGGAAGGAGAGGGGAGCTCTGCAAAACCCACACGAAATGTTTTGTCTGTTCAGGCTGAGAGCCCTGAGTCAGGCAGGGATGGATGGCTGGATGGACGGATGGATGGAGAGAGGGAGGGATGGATGGATGGATGGATGGATGGATGGATGGATGATGGATGGATGGATGGAGGGATGGGTGGGTGGATGGATGGATGGATGATGGATGGATGGATGGAGGGATGGAGGGAGGGATGGATGGATGGATGGATGGAGCTTCACCTGTGCCATGGAGCTGCTGCAGAAGGGAGCTCTGGGTAACTCTTTGAATTCACTCCTTGAATCCAGCAGGCTTTCCCTATAAAATCAGCACAAAGAAACCTTTGAAGGCAGCCAGAGCTGCTGCCCTGTTTTGGTGCCACATTCATTGGGTAACTTTTATTTATGAACTAAATTGATGCAGAGGGGTAAAACATGACCTGGCTGCAGTCCGTGGTTACACAGTGTAGGGAGAACACAGAAACCCAAATTCATTTGTCAATAAAATATAATGAACATATAAAGACATTCAATATATGGAAACCCTCCTGGCAGCTGTTATGTAATGTCCCTAAACTCTCTTGTGAAAAACCACAGAAACTTTAAGGGTTGTTTAGGTGCCAGCTATTGTATTACACTTTTCTCAACTAATTTGACCTGATTTCTACTATCCGTTAATGGCACTAGTCCTGTTTAGTTTTATTTTTAATCCTCTCTTAAAAGTTTCACTTGTTGTTTGGCTGAGTGTTTTTTAAATTATTCCCTTATTTTTTGAACTCCAATAATTTGTGAAGCAGCTGCATTGGTCATGAACTACTTGCATTTTATTATACCTTCAATGACTTTTAAACAGAAAGAATCTGCTCATGGGAACACTAATCCTTCTATTATGGAAATAATGAAGCTCTTTATTTGCAAGATGAAAATCTTTGGGGAACATATGAAAACTAGCAAAGAGCAATTTTTTTTTTTCTTTTAAAGAGAAAAAAATGATGATATAAACAGAACCTGCTAGTGTCTGCTAAAGTGTGGCATATGGAAAGGCACACAAACTCTTAGAGAAATCTCTCTCAGCAATTCTTCCACTTGGCTTAGGAAAAAAGGATATTCTGCAGAAGTTTCTGTATAAAAACACAACGGCACATTCTCACGAGAGGTTTTCCAGGCCTTTCCAATGGTAATCTGCTTCTGTTCTTTTATGGTAAATGTTAACCTAAATATTGCCGTTCTTCCTTTTCTATAATTATCTTTGGGCTGTTCTTGTTTGCAAAACTTGCTCTTCCTCAGTAAACAAAGCTATTTATATTGGATTTTTACTTCTTTTTTCAGGTTTTTTGCAATGCTGCATTTGACATGGGGCAGTTCCTGTTCCTGAGCCTCCTGAATCATTTGGTGCTTACCCTGCCCTACATTTACACTTACACTACATTTACTCTACATTTACACTACATTTACACAGATAGCATCTAGCACATTACACTCGAATATTTTTGCAGACTTACTGACACAGAAGTGGTGTCCAATCAGCAGATTTTGGCTCAGAAAAGGAGACAAAAAATGAAGCAAGTCCAGGTAAGACGATCAGAGAAGAAGAAAAGATCTTGTAATTAATAACACCATGGCAAAGGGCTTAGAAAAGATCCCTCACTAAAGTTTCTAAACAAAGTTGTTTGGGGGTCTGGGTTAACTTTTATGGTGGAGGTTTGTACTGGGTCCTATATTCAGAAAAAAAAAATGGAATAAAACCTCACTAAGTTACCAAGATTTCTGTTTCTCATCTAATGATATTAATAAAATGAGATTTTACTGCAAGTTTGAGAAAGTGGCAATAAAATGTCAGCTAAAATATGGTGTTGATAGACATAAAAACAATGCAGAATGAGGGGAAAAAAAATCTTAATTTGCATCTAAAATGTTGGGCTCTGACCAAACTACAATTATTGGAATTATGCTGGAATTATGATTCTATTCTATTCTGTAGTGTATATTATAATATTAGTATAGAATATATAGTATATAGTATATAATACATATTATATATTCTATAATATAATATGTGATATGATAATATAATGATGCATAATATATAATATAATGCATATTAATATAATGCAATATAATGATATTATAGTGAAAATAATAAAAGATAATAAAAGAATAATGAATTAGAATTAATAACGATAATTAATCTATTTGGAAGGTCTGCACTGTTGTGACTTTCTGTATGAGGAACATGGAACATTACATGTCCACATGAATGGATCCTCAAGTATTTCTCCTGATTCTTAAACAAAACTTGAATTTTAAAGATTGTGTAGGTGTCTGTAGTTGTTAATCACATGCTGATGTTTTCTTAATGAGCATCTATTGTCCAACAGCCTCTCTCCTATTCCATCATTTTAAACTCCATCCCTTGCTCAGAAATGTCAGATTAGCGTGCACATCCTAACATTTGGGTGAGCAGCACAATTTATCTTTTAACTTTTGTGCCCTGAAATCTCCCCAGATAATATTTTTAAATGATTGCAAGCCTGAGCAGCTATTTCAGGAACCAGGGAAGACAGCATTTCCACAGCACTTTGGGAGAGCAAGGTATTAAAGCCCTTTTAATCTTGCCATAAAAAGGTCTAAAGTAATATCAGTGGCACAATTTTGAGGATTATACATTGCTATCGTGGGCTTGTCTGGAAATTCTGGAATTGCTTCTTTTAGCTAAATAACTGTGATGGAATTACAATGGAAGTTCAGCTCAACTATTGAGTTTTTAAATGGCTGAGAGCTACTCTGGGAAAAAAAATGCATCTGCAGCTGCCTTGGCTGCTCAACAATCTGTGAATTTATTACTTTGGGCTAAGAAATATTGCAGACTACTTGGACAAATTAATCATTCGATGATTAAAGAAAAGACAAATATACTCCCTTACCTTTATAAATATGATTTGAGAAAAAGAGCAAATGAAAGCACAGAATTTATTTTTCCCTCTTAAAATCATAAATGAAAATGTTTTTTCTGGAAAAATTCTGCATTTGGACTAATAAAATGCTTTTTCAACATAATTATGGCAAATAGTCTTAAAAGCAGTTTAAAAATCAGATTGCAAATGTGATTTCAGTTGTGTTTAAGGGGAATTGATAAACTATTCAATTCCTGAGAGTGAAAAAATCCTTGGTTTGTAATTCCAATCTCCTTTGCTCTTTGCTTGTCTGAACGATGGGCTGGGTACCTTTTAAATGTGTTGAGCTGCCTTTTCATCAAAGTCTCTGGAAAGTCACTAAACTTATTCTCTGATATAATTCAAAAGAGGAGGCTAAATTTTCCAAAATGATAAGTTTGATTCTTATTTTCTTTTTCCCCTCAAGCTTGTTTTAATCAGTTTTAATATATTTGATTGATAGGAAAACTTATGGTTTTAAGAGGGAATTCAGCCTCTTAGTATTTTTTTTTTTTTAATAGGAAAATTTATCATCTTTAGAAACAGAAAGTATTTTAATTCTTATCAAGACAATGAACTGGAGTGGAAAAGGAAAAGCCAGGTAACTAAAGGCCTGAGGATCAACTAAATTAGTATTTTTGAAACACCCACAAGATCAGAAAAGGTAAATGCTGTGTTTATGGACTCAATTAAAATGAGATATTTATACAAATAGAGAGATGGAATGAGGGAATAACAGCATTCCAGAGATCCAGGGGGTTACAAAGAGAAGGAATAACTCTCATTTATTCTAAAAATCTCTGGCAGTGAGAAGGGCCACTTTTCTGCTCTAACCTGTGCACTTGAAGATTGCTTCATTTTGTGTGAAGGGATAAAGTTAAGGAGCTGAGGATGTGAAAATGTAACCTTCACATAAATTTATTTTGATAAACACTTCAGTTTATCTTTCCATGGCAGACTGATAAGGAAAATTAACATAGCTCAGCAGAGTGCAGGTCAGTGAATGTGTTCATGCAGGGAAAAAATGAAACAGAGTTTGTTCACAAAGTCTCTGCTTTCCCAAGGCAAGCGGGAAGAATAAAAATAATAATAAATTCTTTAGTCTGAGAATTTCATTAGAAAAAAAGGTTACATTTATCTGAAAAGTACCAAGGTAAAGAAAAAGCATAAAAACTCCTATATTAAGAGCAAATGGACAGGAGAGAATCATGGCCAGAAGAATATGCACCAGTAACTTGGATTTAGGATGGATGGTTTCCAGAAGGAAGTTAATAATTGTATTAATATTGGAACAGTAAATGCAATTCCAGGCATTCTGAAGCAGCAATGAATATATGTTACATTTAATATTAATACAAGCAATAGGCAAGGAAGAGGAGAAATAGAACTACAAAGGAAAACACTGAGAACATTTTATCTCCATAGCTGAGGGTGGCAGACATTAGGTCACCGAGAAAAAGGAAGAGTCTGTCCAGTGGCAACATACAGAGAGAAATACGGGAATTCAGGTGATTTTCCAGACAAAAAAAACCCCAGAGAGATAATTTCATTGGTTTAGGAGCCAGCATGCAGCAGGAGGATGTTCAATGTTTTGTTTGTGAAAAACCCAGCTCCTGTTTGCAGCCAAACCCGGCTGAACTTCAGCTCCTTCCTGGCTCTTTCTGTCCTCTCACACACAGAGGAGGAAGATCAAATACCACATTTCTTTTAATCAGGACTGGAGTATCCTTTGAGGTACATTTACAGGAATTTAGATAGTTCTGAGGGAAGATTCTGCGCTTCCTAATTAAAAATAGTGGCCAAATTCTGCTGGCTGGTGGAATTCCACTGGAATTCCTCTGTGCTTCAGGAATCTTACCTAGATTTTTTGTCTAGAAGATGAGATTTTGACCAAAGCAGTCATAAAAAACCCCCAGCATGTCCCTCTTCAACTTCTGTACCACTGGGAAACCCAAACAAACAAAAACCCACAAACATTCCCCCTCCAAAAGAGGGGGAAACCAACAAAACAAAAGAACAAAACAAAAGCAACTATAATCAACCCAAACCCTCTGAAGCATTTCTGCTCGTGCTGTGTTTATGTTGGGGAATTTCTGTAGATGATGCAGGGAGAGGATTAAAAAAATGCAGTTAATGACAGGAAGGTGCACTCACATTTCAGCTGACGTTTCCATACATGATTTATGCTTTGCCTCCTACTCAGAGGATGGATCAGTCAAACCATCTTAGCCCCAAGCACGAAAAAGTGAAAATGCTGTATGTCCTCTGGCTTAGAGCTTTCCCTGGGGGGACTTTGAAAGTGTTTTCTGCACTTGAAAAAAAAGTAAAAAGTGGGGGAAATATAGCTTGTATAAAGACAGATTAAAAAAAATAAATTAAACCTCCCCCCCAAAAACCCAAACAAGAAACCAAACCAAACAAAGAAAGAAAGAACCACAAATGAGCATAATTTTAATTTTTGTAAATGTTGTGTAAACTTATTGAAAGAATTATATTTGAAATAAAGGCCCCTGAACCCAGAGTTGAGGTAAGCAACAGTTTTATCTCTAAACATGAACACGAGTCTGTTGTGGTAGGATTGTTTAAATTTTTCAAGGTTTTCATCTTGTTTGACTATTTTTCAGATTTTGGGGTATTGAGCTGAAAATAGAAGAAAAAGAGGGTTATATTTGGTAAGAAAATGTATTGATCAAAGTCTGAGATCAACAAACCTCAGCTTAACCTGCTAAAATTACCAAAAAGAGAAAGGACTTGCGGAAAAAGAAAAAAAAAGGATGCAGAGAGAAAGATGGGAAAACCATATTAGCAAAAAATCTTTTTTCTGGTCCTTCTGGGAATAAAGTTTTTTTAAATTTCCATAGTGCAAAAAGCAGTGGTGCCAAGTGAGGGCATTTATTGGGGTTAAAATAAGAGACAAAGCTTTAATCCTCCCAAGGCACTGCCCCCAAACAGAGCCTGAAGAAAGCCCTGAAAGTTCTAGGTAAAAAAAGGAAATTTTTTCTGACTGGGGAGGTTTTTACCAACACTCATCCAAGCCAAACTCTGACTTATGAAATCAGGAGAGTGGGAAACATCTGCATGAGTTGCTAAATTAATTCATTAAATGCTGTGAAGAGCTCTGCTGCACATCCAGTGCCTACCAAAGGTCCATGGGGAAGATCTGGTTGAACTAGAAACTTTTCCCAATTAGATCAAAGCTAAAAACAGAAGAAAAAAGATGGAAAAAAGGAAAAAAAAAAAAAAAAGGAAAGAAAAAACAAACCCTGAAGCAATGAATGGACAACATACCAACAGAACTGCAAAAAGCATCAAGTAAAAATGAGTCTTTTTTTACCACAAAATCTCCAAGAGTGTGGGTCCATACAGCAGAGCATTGATATAATGCATTTTTTGGGGTAAAGATATGTTACAGTCTGTTGGTATAAAAAGCTTCTATGACATTTATGACAGTAAAAAATGCAGAGGGAAGAATTCTGCAATTCTGCCCCAAAAATGCATCAAAGTTTGTGCCTTATGAGCAAACAAGGAAGAAATCTTTGTTACCAGATGAGTTATTTCGACTCATTTTTATGTGGTGTAACTTTAATTAGAGCAAGGGGGTTCTTAATGAATTTAAAGATTGACTATGCAGGAGCGAGATTGTTTTGGACTTTTATCAAATGCAGATTTAGCTGCTTCCTCATCTCTTTGGGGATTTGGAAATTTTAAACCAGTCTGAAATTTCTTCAGAAGTCTTTAAGCGTGTTTTGGTAACATTATTAACAGAGTGTCTCTAATTACTGGCTGCTCTCAGTGTAATTATGGAAATGCCCCTGGTGCACAGTATTGATTCCTTGCAGCAGACTTGGGAAATGTGTTTGTGTCAATTATGAATTGGATACAAATATAAATTTGTGGGTTCAATGTAACCTTTCTGTGCTGTTCTTATCTAAAGCTTTATTATTTCTGATTCCCACAGGCAAAATAACTTACCTGGGACACTTGGCACTCTTGTGGAAAAGCCACCACCAAATCCCCTCAAGCAGTTTATTTCCATCCAGTTCCAGCCCTGGAAGAGCTGTCAAGCCTGGGATTCTTTATTCTGTTTTACAAAGAGAAGTGGAAATGCTCATGAGCCTTCATGAATTTTCTGTTGTAACAATCAGGGGAGATTCTACCCTTTCCATGCAGAAAAGAAAAAAGTCTGGGTTTTTTTTGTTTTGTTTTGTTTTTGGATGTTTGTGGATTTTAGTTGGCCAACATCCAATTTCATTTATCAGCAAACCCACAGTTTGTTTGCAAAGGGAAATATCCTTTCCATTCATCAATCATTTGTGGGTTTTAGTTGGTTTTTTGTTTTAGTTTGGTTTGTTGTTGTTTGTTTTGTTTTGGGGTTTTTTTTTGTTGGTTTGTTGTTGTTTGTTTGAGGTTTTTTTAAATTCAGCTTAGAAAGGAAATAGAGGGGAGTAAGCACTTTCCTATCTAAGGAAGGCATCTATCCATTACAACCATCACAAAAGGACTCTTGACCCTAATTTCTAGAGAAATTAGGAAACAAAAAGGAAAAAAAAGATACTTACTCTCTATTTCTCTGCATTTCTCTAAACAGATAAGTCACCAATGAAGACTTTTAAATTCACAGTTGGCAGCTGGGTAGAGAATGATGATCACTGGAATATCAGCTGCTCACAGGGCTTGTGCAGATCCTGTTGTTTCAGATCAGTTGAGCAATCTTGCACCTGCACTGATAATAATTTACATTTGTGCAAACATGCAAGACATTTCCTCCCAAGTCAGGTACTAAATGCAAGACAATGCCAAAAGGAAGGATTTAAGGGAGTGTTTTAAGGAAAACCTGACTTCTCTGTTAGTCCTGTAACAACAGGATTGCTCTCAGGATTATCTGAGGCCTGAGCAAATATGACAAAACAAGTTCTGCAATCATTTCTCTCCAGCACTATTTACCCAATTTTAAGGCTCAGTTTTCATCGTTTGGCTGAGCAGCTTCATGGAACAGTCACATCCTTGGAAATTACTGCATTATCCTCTCTCCATAAGTCACCACCTATCAAACCAGCTGCATTAATGATTAGTAATGAATTATATAGATCCTGAAGAACAATTTCAAATCAGAACCCACTGATTTGAGCCATCTCCATGGTGACTTAAACAAAGCATTTTCCTTTGTGAGGTGTTCTATGCCAGTCCTGTGGAAAACCAATCATTAATGATGGCTTTCCTTTACATCCTGCTGGAATGGAAACAGGTTGGAGTAGCTGGGATAGCAACACAGGGATGGTGCTTTTTTTCTTTTGTTTTTATTTTTTTTTCTATAAGTGCTGGAAGCATTACACAAGACCCAGCTGCAGAAATCCCACCGACAGGAATGCCTGGGAGATGGGCCTGCTTGTCCCTTTTCCCCCTGTATATTGATGGAATTGTGACATTTTGAACTCTGATTTGTAAATCTGGGGGGTTTTTTTCCTCCATATGTGAAGCAGAACAGACTCCCCTCTGGTCTGAACACAATCTGATGTTTTACAAAACCACTTTTAGCCCAATCCCCATGTCAATTGTTATGATCTATAAAAACAAGAATACCTCCTTACCTTTGGAAGAGTTTAATTAGGAGGAAACGTTACATTTAAAAAAGATAATATATAATTAATAACTTCAGCAAAGGTGGACAAAGAAGAAAGAGATTGCAGGCTTTGTACATCCCTAAAAGCATTTAATTCTCTATTCATCTAAAATTAACTATCAAACTGTGTAGTAGAAAAGAGTTAGAAAAGCTCAAATTGTATCACTGTATTTTTGTTCTCTCATTCTTCAATGAAAAATTGTTCCACTGTCTGTCTCTGGCTTCTTGCTGCCTGAGTTACATTTTTAATTAAGAGCTGCACTGTCATGCCTAAGAAATTCGCTTGTCAAGGATTCTTTTCTAAGCATGTTGACAAAGAACAAGTTATTAATACATGCAAGAATTATAAATCTGAGATCTTGGAAAGTATTTAGAGGGAAGAAACACGAGCAAAGAATTGTTTTCCCTTTAAGAAACATTCCAAAAGTTCAGAGTGCAGACTTGGAAGAGATTCTGTAGAACCACAGGTGTCTTTTGGGCTACCAACAGGTGACAGAGGCGGAGTCCCAGGGAGGACAAAACCCCGGCACCGCGTTGGTTTCTCAGCTCTCCTGCTTGGCAGACCTTGGGTATAATTGTGGCAATGTCTCAGCAACAATTCTCTGGGTTTCTAGAGCTAATTTGCTGGAGGAATAAATATGCAAGCAGAGTTTCTTCACACTGTTCTGAACAAAGACCCCGAAGGTGTTTGCTCTTGGTACGGATTGAGCGAACGTAAGCAGGGAAAACAAACCAAACAGGGAAATGATGGTTGAGCCTGGTGTTAAAGTGACATCCAGGTGGTGCAGGCTTGAAAAGAGCCAGCCTGCTTCTCTCACCTGTGGTCTGAGGCTGCAGAGAGATCAGAGCAGAGATCATCTGGAAAAGAAGCTGTATCTGTGTTATTGCCTCACAGCCCGGCTGAAATCAGGCAAGCTCCTCCTGGTTCCTTATGGATGCAAAGCTGAAGGCAAACTTAGCCAAAAATGCATGGTTTGGTAAGTTTAAAAAAGATTTTTTTAAAGATGTTTTTAAGACTTTGGGTTTTTTGAGACTTTTTAAAGCAACCTCACTCACAGGAAATCAGCAGCTCTGTGGTGATGGGTTTTTCCCCCAGTCCAGACTTTTTCTGTTCTGGAAGTCCAGAGCATTCATTTAAACACATAAAATTCAAGTTTTCTGAAATTAGGGAAAGCTTTTGTCCTCGGTGTCTTGGGTTTTTACTTTCTTATCTGTGCAATGGAAACAGTAGCCCTCCATCTGCAAGGAGCAGGAGGAGAGGGTATAAATCAAAGGAATGTTTGGGAGACACCTCTGCATTGTGCTGATGAGAGCCACTCACAGACAATGCAGTGATGAACAGTTCCTTCCCCAGACCAAAGCCCCGGGGGATCCAGAGAGCCAGGCAGACAAACAGCAATTAACAGTAAGAATTAAATGAAATCTTGAACCTCTGCTCATTGAATTACATTATCTTGGTGTCCAAGGCAAAGCCCAGGTTCTGAGTTAAAAATTGCAGGTGTGTGTGTAATGCATGGGGTAGGAATCCACTCACACGAGGAAGCCCAAATAAGGTTGTACTGGAAACATTCATTTTGCTGTGTAATAACTTTTAAGTGTATGCCTTTGCCACCTTTAATTATATATTACCTTTTTTTTTTGTTTTTCCTGGGCATATTTAATCCAAAATTACAATTACCTTCAGTGATCACGCTTACATTTTTGTCTGGAATTTAAGCAGCACCGGGTGCTGTTCAACAGCATTTGTTTCATTCCTATTCTCCCTCAGAACAACATCAGCAGTAAACAATTCCAGCTTAATTACCCAAAATGTGTTTGCACTGCAAATAGTTTCCTCTGCACTCCCGTTTTTCCTCTGCTGCCACCGGCCCTGAGCAGGGAGCAGCAGAAAGAAGTGATGGGTGTGGGGATGGCTCCTGATGGAGAAAACGGGGCAGGGACCCTGGAATGGGAGAGGATAATGGGGCAGGGACCCTGGAAGGGGAGAGGATAATGGGGCAGGGACCCTGGAAGGGGACATGATGATGGGGCAGGGACCCTGGAAGGGGAGAAAATAGGGCAGGAACACTGGGATGGGAGATGATGATGGGGCAGGGACCCTGGAATGGGAGATAGATAATGGGGCAGGGACACTGGAATGGGAGAAAATGGGGCAGGGACACTGGAAGGGGAGAAAATGGGGCAGGGACACTGGAAGGGGAGATGCTGCTCTCACCAACAGAGCCAATTTCTCCTCAGCAGCAGCCTGGAATAAAGCTGGGAATCTCCTTGGGAACGGCAGGAAAATGAATCCACAACCACCAGAGGTTTATGGCCAAAAAGGAGACAGAGGAGTCCCTTTTACTTTAGTCCAATAAAGGGAGAGGCCATGGGACATTCCTCTGGGGTCTCTCTAATTTTTGGAGGACCCAGCCTCCTTTTTATCCCAATTTCCTCCTTTTTATCCCAATTTCCTCCTTTTTATCCCAATTTCCCTCTCTTTCCCCATTGGCTGAGGTACTTGAGAGGCAGAGACTGATGAGATTCCCCTCTAATGTATAACCCTCCCTTTTAATTTTAAATTCTCATGGAATTCTTAGACTTATTCCCCATTGTTTCTTTCATCTTCCAACATCCAATTTCATTTATCAGCAAACCCACAGTTTGTTTGCAAAGGGAAATATCCTTTCCATTCATCAATCAGTGGAACCCTTCCCATTATTTCTTTTATCTCTCAGTGCTGGTTCTGTCTACCAGCAGACCCAGGGTTTGTTTGTAAAGACAAATCCATCATTCCTCTCAGCTGATTCAGAGCTTCCCACACCAACCCAATCAAAGCAAAGCTCCTGGCACTGTCAAATCCCAGCTGCAGCCCAGGATGGAGGCAGGAATTCCACAGGCCACTGGAAAATTGTCATCCAGGAGCTCAGGAGGAACAGCTGCTGTAAATATGGAACATTTCACCCCAGCAGCAAAGCCAGATATTGATCCTGCTTAGTCAGCACGACAATTAAAGCGTTCACCAATAAAACAACAGGAGTATAAATAAAACAGATTATAAAGCTGGTAGGAAATTTTGCATTAAGGGGAAAAAATCCAAATAGTATCCTTGGGAGGGGTGAAATTGGGTGAAATTTAAGTTACAGGAAACAGATGTATCAGTAAAGGAGTTTGGTTTTGGTTTTTAATTATAAAACATATAATGGCATGTTTCAGAAACTTCAAATAATTATTGACATTTCACATCTTTGACACTTGCTGTTTTTTAGTAATTGAAATTTATACATTGAAATACGTGCAGATTTTCATCCACAGTAATTCTTACACCAACTCACCAACTAATCTGCTGTTGACCAAAAGCAGTTTAATCCATCCATGGGTAATTTTTGGGCTCCCTATGAAAGGGAGGAGCTGTGACAGGTCCAGGTGAGCTCTTGGACACGAGAAAGAGCAAAGGTGGAACTAACAGCAAGTACAACAGCGAACTCAGGCAAAATGTGGAAGGGGAAAAGAAGATTTAAGTTCTGCAGAACCAAATTGATGGATCTTAGATGCGTAAAATGAAGACATTCCTATGTAAAATTTGAAGATGGTTTGCTGTCATGAATTTAAGTAGTGTGGCTTGATGGTGTAAATTAGTTAAAATCCTTGTCCTGAAAATGTCAGATTATATGCACTCTACACCCAGCAAATCTTGTCACTGCCTGCTTTTCCTCCATCTGATGCAAAGCCTTAAAAATATGGATATGCTGAAATGCACAGACGTATCTTAAAACCTCCACAGAACCTCCCACCAAAGAAGGGTCACAGAGTCTGGAAGGAAAAACCTTGGCAGGTTTTCTTAATCTGACTTGATGTTTCTGTATCAACCCAATTAATTCACAAAGAAAGGGCTCACACAGCACTTGTAAGCAACCTGCACTCCAAACATCTCCTCCAGAAAGAGGTGCCTCAGAACTGCTTTGCAAGTAGCAATTTTAAGACACTTTTTTTTGTTTTGTTGTTTTTTTGGTTTTTTCTTTAAACAAATTATATAAGAACACGGGACGATAAACAATCTCTAGTAAATACTATTTGGAGATTTATTAAATATAATGAATGAGCTGCTTAAGAATTACTTTTTGTCTCCCAGCTGAGTTGAAATGTAGTGATTTTTTCTTACTTCTGCCTTCTTGTGAAGAGCAGCAAAGGAAAGAGGAGCAATTAAAAAGCTGGCTTTTGTGAGTTTATGCATCACTCCTGGTTTATTCTGCTCCCTCACACCTACAACCCATCCATTTGTAACTCCTCAATCTCCAGCTGCCTCCTTCCCTCTCTTCTTTCTCCTGAACTCCCATCCCACTCTGAGTCAAGGGTCAACCTGAGAATTTAGGGGAGTTGGAGGATCAGTTAGAAGAGTGATCCTGTACCCTAGTTATAGTATAACAAGATGTTAGGTCAGGATTGACAAGAGATGGATGATGTATTCTGGGGAAGCAGAAACCATGAAATAAGAACAATTAGGTAGCTTCAGACCGAGATTAATCAACCAGGGAATTTGGCCAACTAAGCATAGGTGAAAAGTGCACTGTGAGGAAGAGTGTTTACTTCATCCAAAACGGCCCCTCCTCTAATTCAAATACCACCTACTCAATTTACATGCACGTGTACAAACAATTCCTTTTCAGCCTGCTGCGTGGCACCTGCTCTGCTTTGGTTTGCAGCTCCTCTCACACTGGCTGCTGAGCCAGGGGTCAGCAGAGGCACCAGCTCCAGGCTGGGGGCCAGGAACGAGCCAGCCCTGGAGCCAGGCACCCAGACCCCCATGGGACCCCCCACCCCAAATCCATGTCTGTCAAATGGGGCTGAAATCGGCCAACAAACACCAAAGTTCACGGGTTAAAAGGGATGAGGAACAAATCATGGGGATCAGGAAGCTCTGGAAAAGGCTGCATTGTTTTCTACATTATGTGTAGAGAAATCAAGAAAAAAATATTGTATTGTGGCTGCTGCTGCCCGAGGGGTGAATCAGGACTCTTTGATTTTAATATCAGAAGGTTTTTATGATTTATTAAAATGACCCTATTGTTCAGAAGGTTTTTGGGCTGTGTCTGCCCTGGTACAGAGCTAACACGCTTTCTTCTTCATGGTCAGTACAAGACTGTTAGAATGCTGAGAATTCTAAGATAAGAATTGTTTATCTCATGGGTCAAGAAAGAGAAAAGGCTCCCATCCCCCATGTGGGAGACAGGGCAGAAAAATGCATTTGTGTCTTTGAACACACAGCCCAGAGACATGTTTATAGCAATCTGTGCAGAGAAAATGAGCTTCTCTCAGGAAGAAAACCTCAGCAGGCTTTCACCCAAAAACTCATAAAATGTCCAGGTGACAACACTGGCTCCTTTTTAGGCAACGCACCTGTGGTGGCTGATTCACAGGTGACATAAACCCACTCAGGCACACACTGACAGAGAATGAAAAGTAAAGCACTTCTTGGCTGTAGCAGTGTGCCTCCTGTTGACAGGGTGACCAAATTACAATAGAATTTCCAGGTACTCTTTGTCTCCTAAAAAAGGCACAAACTCCAGAAACTTCTCTTCGAATTTGGTACAGAGACACCTCATAGGACCCTTTGCCCTTCACCTCAAACTTGGGGCCGTTCAATTGGACCAGAGCCAAAAAGTCCCACCTGAGCCATTGGGTAGAAAAGGGACAGAACAAAAGATTTGATGGCTTTTGTGGGGTGCTTAGCAGGAGCAAGCATCTCTTACCCTGGCACGGCTTTTCTCTGCAGAGAGTTTGTTATTTTGTTTCTTATTAAGCCCTTTTCTGTTTCAAACACTGCCACGAGAGCCTCCTGCTCATTTTGAAGCCATCCGGGTAGCTATTCCGGCTATTCCGGGTATGAAGAAATCACTGAGAGCTCATAAGACCTGGCTCGAGGCGACACTCTTCACTTGGCATTTGTTTTCCTGAATTCCTTTTTTCCATGAGTCTCCACACTTCCAAATCACAAAATGGAAAACCAACTCCCCCTCCTGCTTCCATCTCAAGGCTTCTTCCAGACAAGTATTTGAGTTTAACCTTAATTCCCTCCGCTGTGATCTCACCAGAGTCACACAAGCAGGACTCCAGTACACACTGAAAAGGACATTTCTGAGTAAAATATGGCATTCTCTAAGTCAGGATGACATTTTCAGTGGTTCCCAGGGTTGATACTTTGGTCAGAGAGTAGAAGCCTTGAAGCCCAGTAAAAGAAAATACCAGCCCTGAAATAAAAGTCAGGAGGTATTTGAAATCTGCAGAACATTCTCCATTGACTTCTGGGTAGTTAAATGTTTACAAATTCACATTGAGTTGTGTTTTCAGAGAGAATTATAGAGATAATCCATTTTTCTTCATGCTTATATTCTTGATGGGGTTTTCAACTGAAGTTACAATCAAATCCAATAGACTACCTACCTTATAAAAGCCGCCTATTTTCCACATTTTCAGAACCAGGAATTCTGTCTGAATACCAGATGCAAAATCAGTAGAAATGCCTCTTTAATGATTGCCAATTGAGATGTGTTCAAAGTGGTTTCAATCTCTCATCTGCAGCCTGGCTGCTCATTCTGTTTGATACTAGCACTGCATGACTAAAATTTACAGCAGTTTGCTATTTAGTGGAACTCTAGCAGCATTTTATTGCTCTTGAACTCTATCAGAATTAACACCCACTTGTGCTATTAAACTTCAGAGATAGAAACATTATCTTGCCTTAAAGTCAGTGAGGATTAAATAATACACAAACAAACAACCTGCCATTTGAATACTGGAATAACATTTGAATATTTTCTTGCTGGTGAGCAGAGCTAGAAGGGCTGTGCTTGGGTTAAAAGCATTTTGGTACATTCAGGGCATGACAAGGACTGATTTTCTCACTGGTGCTGACTCCCTGACTGAGGGCAGGACAAAAAGGGGGAAATTTTCCCAGAGCAGCTGTGGCTGCCCCTGGATCCCTGGAATGCCCAAGGCCAGGTTGGACACTGGGGCTTGGAGCAGCCTGGGACAGTGGGAGGTGTCCCTGCCATGGGGTCTTTTTCCCATCTGGGTCTTTTTCCTATTAGGAAACCTTCAAAGCTCTGTTAATTTCCTTTAATTGGTAGTGTCCTCCAAAATAAGTAGTAACTGATATTCTAAAATATCAGTTTGGCACTGGGTGGGCTTTAAGGTCCCTCCCAACCCAAACCATTCCAGGACTCTGTGAAGTTTAATTTCCCAAACCATTCCAGGACTCTGTGAAATTTAATTTCCCAAACCATTCCAGGATTCTGCGAAATTTAATTGCCCAAACCACTCCAGGATTCTGCGAAATTTAATTTTTCCCTTTGATTTTTTTCTATTAATTTAATTTTTAATATTTTTTTTCCCCAAATACAAGACACACACACACACACTTCCCCATCCTACCCACGGGCAGAGCAGCCAAAATCAGGTGCCAGCCCCAGCCCTGTCAGGCCAATCCCCCTGGGAGCAGCAGGAGCCTCCCAGCAGGGCTGGGGCTGGGGCAGCCAGGGCCAGGCATCTCCCAGCAGCAGATTTCTGGCTCCCCACGCCCACCTCATCTGCCCAGGGATATCACAACAGAAGTAATCACATATGTGCTCCTCAAAAATGGGTTTTGCAAGAGGCTCATTACAGATAAACCAAATCTGCACCGAGGCCTCCTGTCCCTTACATCTGTTATCTGTAATGGGAAGAAAGGCTCCTCTGAAGATTAACAAATGCTTTCAAACAATAAGGTTCCAAAATACTTATATGAGCAGTTTTATCACATATTTTACAAATGGGAAAACTGTAAGGCATCATTTCACAAGACTGTATAAATGTAGCAATCTTTGTAGAACATTTACCCTAAAGAGCCTCTGCTGAGGATGTACTGCAAGCAAGAACTAAGAATAAAAAGAAGCAGGAAATCCATCAGTCCAAAATAACCACATCAAGGAAAGATTTTATATTAGTCCCCATCAAATGGCAATTTCTGGAAAAATTGGAAGCATCAAACTGAAATAATTAATTTTGGTTCAAAAAGTTCACTGGAAGGAAAAGTAAAAAAGAAAAAAATAAAGTGGTTTAGAACTGCACAGGCATCCAAATTATCTGGGTTTTTTTCCTATTAGGAAACCTTAAAAGCTCTGTTAATTTCCTTTAATTGGTAGTGTCCTCCAAAATAAGTAGTAACTGATACTCTAAAATTGTATAACCTAAATTCCAGAACCTATGGAGGGAAGGCATATGCAGAATATTCCCATGGAATTCAGCTGGGACCTGTGCTCTGTGAACAAACACTCAGCAAATCTTTTCTCAATTATTTCCATCTCCAGTGGAAGGCTGTTTCCTAAAGCAGCACTCCTCATTTCACTACATTTAAGTGACAATGCCAGAATTCTCCTTTTCTGAAGCAAAAACTACTCCCTTCAAAGGAATGGAAGAGGAAAGACAGCAAAGGATTTCCTTTAGCAGAAATTTTTAATGTGTGTGCTACAAAACACGTCCTCTACATCAACACTTCAGCATTAATAGTGGAAACAGTTTCTTAATCTGACCTTGAAAATACTCGATTTCTTCAAAGTTAATGATAAGAAAATTATATTTTGGGAGTTTCTGTATCTTGTGGAAGTTTTTATATTCTGCACTTTAAGTAAAATTTTTAAAAAAAAAGACACAGCAATAGACAAAAAACCCTGAAAATATCTCTCAATGCTTTGCTAATAACTGTTCTACAGTAAATTAACTGACTTTTTTCCATGTATTGAACAGCTTCTAATCCAATCTGTATCAGTTTTCTCTGTTCTCTAAAGGCAGATTGCTGGGTGCTGTGGAAGGGAGTTAATTGGCTATAAATACCAAACAGCACACAAATAAAAAGGATCATTATTAACATCCAGTGAACAGCTGGGCCATTTGATAAATTGGATTTGTTTCTTGCAGTGCTCCCATCCAAGCATTCCCCAGGCTGGAGAAGGATTTTCTCTTTACACAACTGTCCCTGTGAAAACTGAACCCATCCTACACACCAAAGAGGAAAGGAGCTGTATTTTTGTAAGGATGGATAAAGTTTGTATTGCATTAATAATCATTTATTCACTAACAACAATACCAGCACTCATACAGGTGAAAGAATGAATGTAGGAAGTCATCACTGGATTGTGATGGGGCTAAAAATGGTGCTGGATGATTTTTTATTTATCATTATCATCACAATTTTTAAAATATGTCTTTATTTACCTCAGTGACTAAATTTAGAGCTATTAAAAATAGCAGGGAAGTGCCTGCAGAGAGTAAAACTCTCATACAACTTCTGTTGAGGTGTGGTAATCTTGAAGCAGAAAAGATTGGATGAAAAAGCAAAGCTTGAGAATTAAGTTTTCCAAGAATACAAGTCCACCCTTCATTTTCAGAAGTGATTGATCATGTAGAAATCTGATGCTAACCTAAAATTATTAAAATACAAACTGTCCCATCAATAAAAAGTAGAAGCTTAAATGAACATAAAAGAAGTTATCAGAGTTGTAATTTCCTATTCTCACTGATATCCATCGTGGATGTTTTATGAATGAGACCCAGCACACCCTCCTGAAATGGCACTCCAAATCCAGATGTTGTATAGGAAATCACATTGAAATTATTTCAAAATACACAGAAGTCATAGATCCAATTAGCAGCCAGATGTTCTGATTCATCCCCACCATCAGAACTTATTAAAGATTAATTTAATTCCTGTTTGATAAACTGGTTGAAGGCTGGATTCAGGTGGCTGAGGCATCGAACTGGCTGAGGGGGAATTGCAGATCCTCCCACCAAACAAACAGGGAGCAGATTTTCAATCCTTTCAGCAGCTCCTGGCCTGAGCTGTGGAAAGGAGCTGCAGGAGCCTCTCTTGTGGAGCCAGATTTCCATGACACCCAGTCAGAATGTTTGCTGCCTTCGGTGCCAAATTGACTTTGTGCTTTTGGCAGAGGGGCTTCTGAATAAAGGCTTGTTAACTTAATTCTAAGATACAATTTCAGCAGAGAATGTAATTATTTACCTGGGTTACTCAGTGAATGTGGGCAATTTGCTCTCACAGTGCAATCACCTCACACAGAATCACCGATATGCAAAGCAAAGCTTCCCAAATTTTCAGGAAAGAAGATCCTGCCAGGCTGTTGCCAGGTGGGGCTAAACCACAACAAAAATTCAAGCAAAACAAAAAGTCATCATATTCCCTTGGACTTCAGCTGTCACAACACTTCCTAAATTTGGGACTTACTCATATGGAACTTTTCTATTTCTTTTGTAACAGACTGGGAATTTTCAAGCTACAGGAATTATTTTCAGACACTGAAAGCCCTTGTTGCTGGATTTGTTCTTAGCAAAAATTGGTATTAAAAAATGTCCTCCATTCATGTAATACAAATGTGAAAATTAGAATTCCTCCTGACTTGTGTCCCTCTGGTATTTGTAATAGACACAGATGTGAATATGAGAGAATTTCCTAGTTCAATAGTGTGCTAGAGGTCTCACTTATCAGTGAAATGCATCAAATGTAAAGGAATTATCACCAAGAGACTTCTGACACAGTTTCTGTTGGCAGAGGAGAGGTTCCATCATTCCATTGCTGTTCCCAGGGTTTGTGCCCACAGCTCTCTGTGCCACTGGAGGAATTCACCTCCGAGAAAAGGCACGGTCAAGGTGAGCACAGCCACACCCAGTGGGGATTAATTTACTGTGATGCCCTTACAAAAACTGCATTGGGNTTAAGGAATCACATCAAATTTTCAAACCCTTAAACTGTGCCACTGTAGAGTCAGACACACTGCAGCAATCCAGAGGATATGGGATTTTTAAAATGCCTTTTTTTTTGGTACCCTCAAGATTGTCATAATGAAGATGCATTTTTTTCATATTTTTCATCCCATATTGTTCCCATTATTGTATTTTATCTGGATGAAATATTACAATTGTAGGACATGGCATTTATTTTCCTTTATCCACATAAACATTTTTCTAGACACTCCAACCTGTACAAAATGCCTATGGAGATGACTAAGTGTGATTACACTCACTACTGGCATCATTTCAGATACAATTGGAAATGGTAGTTTTCATTCCAGAAGTGAACTATAAAATTATCCCTTTCTTAGGCTGGCATTTGATTTCTGAAACCCAACAGAGGAAAAAAGAGCTTGCTAATAAATGACCTTTCCCTCTGAAACGATCTGCAAAACCTGAGCAGATTCNTTACAAAAACCACACATGGGGATTTACTGTGATGCCCTCACAAAAACCACACATGGGGATTCACTGTGATGCCCTCACAAAAAACAAACTCTGCAGGTCAAACCCAGCAACCAAAGCCTGCAAAACAGCACCTTGAGTTTTTCCTCCCAGCTTTTTCCTTTCCTGCAAAAACTTCCCATACNGATGCATTTTTTTCATATTTTTCATCCCATATTGTTCCCATTATTGTATTTTATCTGGATGAAATATTACAATTGTAGGACATGGCATTTATTTTCCTTTATCCACATAAACATTTTTCTAGACACTCCAACCTGTACAAAATGCCTATGGAGATGACTAAGTGTGATTACACTCACTACTGGCATCATTTCAGATACAATTGGAAATGGTAGTTTTCATTCCAGAAGTGAACTATAAAATTATCCCTTTCTTAGGCTGGCATTTGATTTCTGAAACCCAACAGAGGAAAAAAGAGCTTGCTAATAAATGACCTTTCCCTCTGAAACGATCTGCAAAACCTGAGCAGATTCAGCCCATGGTGGGAGCTTCACCTTTTAATTCACATGTTTAATTACTCATTATATTATTACTCAACTTTCTGAGCTGCAGACTTGAAATATAATTCCAAAGAGGTTTAATCAAGCTGTAGCTCTTTCCTTGCAGCTCCAGTGAAAGGTGCTGGAGTTTGGATGTGGGAATGATTTCAGGATTCCAGTCCCTGGCCCGAGCTGCTCTGGGTGTGCTGGCAGGGGAGTCAGGAGTCTCTGGGAAAAGCCACAAACAGGTGGGGCTGCTTTAATTCCTTCACCCCCCAGCTCACTTTAGTCTTTGCAGTTTTGATAGCACAGTATATTAACCAGAGACTAAGGAAAAGAAATTTTTGCCAAGGGCAAAAAGAATTTTAAGGCTCAGAGAACAAAAGGAGAAGCAAAATTTTTCTGCCTCCCTAGTCATAATCATTAAAAGTCAGAGGTGGGTAACAACTGGAAGAAAATGTGTCTGCTGATGGGGCACAGCATGGAAATCCATCCTGACTCCCACATGTCACAGATACCATCAGCTTGTGCTCAGTTTTTTCAGTCCAACCCACTCTCCTGATATATCAAAAGTAATTCTTCATCTACTCCATTTCAGAATAAACCAATGTACTTTTAAGTCTAAAGCTAAACAAACAGCAGGCACTCAGAGTGGTTATGTTCAGTTAATTGTGAAAGAAAAACTGCACACCCCACATCTCTTCTCTTTATACCTTTACACCTATTTACACCTTTACATCTCTTATCTTTACACCTTTACATCTATTTACACTTTTATACCTATTTACACCATTTACATCTCTTCCCTTTACACCTTTACATCTCTTCCCCTTTTGAAGCAGGACTGATTTTGCTGCCCAGAATTTGTGCTGTCTGCAATAAGTTCTCCCTGAACACACAGTGGGGCCAGAGCAAAACTTGTGCAGAAACCAAAAATCCTCAAAAAGAAACAAACACAAAGGACATGAACATCTGAAAATTGGTGCTCCTTCCTCCCCAGCCTTCTCAGCACTGAAGGAAATGCAGTTTTATGGCACCTCCTCCCCAGTCTCTTTGTTTTTTCCTCCCTAATTCAGTGATTAATTCGAATCCATTAGCTCATTATATGCTTTGTGTCACGCCAGCCCCTTGCAAACTCTGCACAATCGTGTTTTCTTCTGTGTCATTATAAAAATGTCTATACAATTATCAATAACTTAGCAGCAAATGGCACGTCAAGGATTTAATAGATAAAGAGGCACTTAGATGATAAAGCAAGCACAAAAATCTATTTCATTTATTTGCTTAAAAAAATGCCACCTTGAAGTGGAAGCTCCATCTTTCTATGAAATTAAAGTTATTTATTACCTCCAAATGTGTAAATGTTCAGACATTACAGTAGTAAGTGCATTAAGAAAAAAAAATAAAGAAAATATATTTGATGTTGCCATTATCTGTTCTTCAGTTGGTACAGAGAGAATTTGGAGAATGACTTTTAAAAGTCTACTCCATTTGCATTATGGTTCATTATTAGCAGCTAAGAATGTTACATAGTTTTTAAATTGACACAGAACAATGTTTTATTTACTATTTCTTTATCATAATCATGTCCTGTTTGCCTGATTTTCCAACTCTAAATTAAGTAATATATCAAAAATTATTTCAATTAATCCCTAATTTGAAGTCTCCAGGTAGCACCAGTACGAGATTAATGTGATCAATTTAAATTTCCCTGTTGTTAAAAACCATCATTTCCACAAGAAACAAAGATTGTGTGTTTCTCCTTGGGGACTCTTCAGTGCAGGTTGAGGTTGTGCCTGGGGACCTCTGGGGGTTCCTTCTCCCCCAAATTCTCTGGCTCTGTGGTAAATGTGACAACAAGAGGTGTCTGGGAAAATGCCACATCTATCAAATCCAGAGTCAGCAAACAGAAGGGTGCAAGGAGAAATGGGAAAGGCAGCAGGGCTGGAATTCAGACAGCAGGGAAGCCCAAAGAGGGAAGGGTGTGGGAATGATGGAATTATTAGATGACACAAACTTAAATTGCTCACATTTCTATAAAGCTCTGTATACATTTTGCAAATCTGACATTTACAAAGTGATAAGGAACTGGAGGCAGCCTAAACCAAATTACAGAAAGAAATGTCAGACCTTGCAGAAGGAAAGCCCCAAAGGATCCAGGGATCTGCCTTTAGTCTCTGTTTGTGAAGGAGCTGAGCAGGGTCACATTGGCCATGCAGGATTAGGTGCCAAAAATGAATCATTTTCTCCTACTGGAATGATACAGTGCTGCCCATTTTTAATAATGGGAAACGAAATGGATACAAAATTTACAGCAATAGGATGAAAATTTCCCTGTTTATGGAGACTTGTGTTCATTTCTTTTGAGATTGTCACAAGAAGGGAAATTCAGGTGGATCTCCAAAGCCACTTCAGAGAAAATTTTCAGGTTCTTTGGGAAATATAAACCATGTTCAGAATGCAAGGTAATGCAGTAGAAATGCATTAGAAAATCTCTAATGGCGAAAAAAAAACAAGAGGAAAATACAGGTTATCTCAAGAAGAGATGCTTTGATATTCCCCTTCAAAGAGCCAGCTTTTCTTTTTGGGGCATTACAAGACTTCTTCAGGCATTTGCTCTTTCAAGGGTTTCCTTCTGGACTTTTTTAAAAATATTAATCTTAATCTTATTTTTACTAAGATATTTCTTTTTGACATCTTAATAATATCCTTAAAACTGGTGCTTGAGTAGTTTTTTGTTCCATGTAGAATATCCTGAAATTCCTTAAAATAACTTTACAGCTTAAGAAAGTGATGGTATATATGTCAATTTTTTCATAAAATAATGCTTTTGGGAAAAATTGGAATTGCACAGACAAAAATAAGGGCATCCTCAAGTGAAAGCAAAAAACAATAAATTACAATCTTTTTACAAGTCACTCTCTTCATATTTTATTTGGCATTCCGTAAATCAGCCATCTATGGATTTTCACCTGTAAAATACTGCTGCAGGAAATTGCTCAATATGAATTATAAAGAGAACAGTTTAGTTAATTAAAAGTTTGAGTAAGTAACAAGTTACTTAGACAACTAAATCCCAATTTGAAGATAATTTATCCACTTTGCCTGTCTCATGAAAAATTAATGGAAAAGTCTCATACAGACTTTAAATCACTTCTGCAGATATGGTTTGGGTGGGTTTAAATGTGCTTTACCAAACCCCATTTGTAAAACCAAGTAATGCTGTACCCAAATGCTTTTCTGATGCCCCCATATTCTGCAGTGCTGCATTTCTGCTGCCAGGCTGTGGCAGAGGCAGCAGCCAAACGAGAGCAGCTCATTAATGCTGGAGTGCCCAGAATCCTGTTAAACACCAGCACAAGCCTGCATTTCTGGTATTATCTATTTTATAGTAATTATCTGTTTCATAACAATTAGCTGTTTAATAACAATCATCTTTCCCTAACAATTACCTATTTAATAACAATCATCTCTCCATGACAATTACCTATTTAATAACAATCATCTCTCCATGACAATTACCTATTTCCTATCCAGCAGTAGTTCCTCTCTGAGCTCTGGTGTAGCTGGATCCTGGCAGAGCAAAACCAGAGTGCTGAGAGTGTGGCACAGACCCACTGAAATGCCCAAAAAAAATCCAATCATGGGATAAACAGGACCCAGGGTGCTGCTGTGGAATTAAAACAGTTCCACCCCTTCTCTAGGAGGAGTTGTTGGGGTTGTTGCAGCCAGTCTGGCTTCGCTCTGCACAGAACCTGCTCAGAATCCTGAGAACTCCAGGATTTCCCCTGGCAGCTCCCCAGGAGTCAGTCCCAGAACTGTGACAGGAATGCTCTCAATTCCCTTGGCCTCTCACTCTTCCTCCACCCCGAGCTGCCCCAGCCTTAGGCTCAGCAGATTTTTTAAGTTCCCCACAGTTTTTAAGTCCTCCCTCTCTGTTTTTATCCTAAGTGAGAAGATGTTTCTCCCAATTCATTTCTCTGCGCTGCTCAACACTCTCAGAGCTGTATAAAATGCAGCATTTTTGGCTGCCTTCCCTTGATTCAGCTGAAACTGCAAACCAGAGCCTGGAGCAGCATTTTGCTGCTGGAAGGCATCCACAGCTCAGGATGAAATGCTGTGCAAACCTCCTCCAGTTGTTCTTCACAGCTCCTGGAAGGTTCTCTGCTCTGTTTCTCTCTCCAAGTGCATTTTAGTCTGCTCTTCTGGCAGAGTGGGAGCTTCCAGTTGGGTTGTGGAATTAGCCACAAATAAAAAATGTCCCCAAACAGGAAAGTTCAGACTTTCCATGCAGCATGAACAGGGGCAAAGAGAACAAATATGATGTGAGAGCTGTAAGTGCTGATAATTGTATATGAATATTTGTAAAGCAGAAACTGAGCCAAGGAAATTGTCATCTATACAGAACTGATTGAAACAAATTGGTTTTCTAAAATTAACTTTTAAAGAACTTCCATTATGACCCTACAAAGTGTAGGGTTTTTCTGAAACATTCATTGGAATGGTGCTAGAAATTCAAATTGCATTATTACAAGGCAGGGCAAAAAGAGAAGCCAGAAAAATAGGACAGAAAGATGAAAAAGACATAAAATTAAGCCAGAGGAAATAGCAAAATGCTATGGAATCTATAAAAATATGCAATGTATGTGTTCAATTCCTCCAGTAGGAGGAATTTTTTTTTTTTTTTGGTGATATTCAGGGAAATTTAGCGTTTTGTTATGTGAAAAAATAAAGCTTAAACTATTGAGTTGTTCCACATCTGGGCAATGGTACCATAAAAAGAAATTATCTCCATGTTGTCCCAGTTTAACTCATTGGTAGCAACCTAAGTTCCACCAGGTTTCATGAGGAGAGCACTAAAATGAGGGAAAGCAGCAGAAATGACTCTGCAAACCCAGATTTCACCATGCTCCACACGCCCCTGGGGCTGTGCTGAGACTCAAACAGAGCCAGCCTCAGAGAGATTCCCAAAGGTGGGCTACAAAGGGGCAAATATCCAGAAATTTTCCATGGAAATTCTAGTTTCTAAATTTTTTTTTTTCTTAAAAGTCTAAAATTAGTATAAAGAAGCCATTTCTGCACAGGAAACCTCTCCAAGCAGTAAAAACTCCACATTTTGCAGGTCAGCCTTAAAGCCGTGAGGAGCTCAGGAAGGGAACAGGAAAGGCAATCCCAGCAGATCTGCACAAACCTCGAAACCCAAGGTAAAATGAAAATCCCCTCACACAAAACTCCTCTTTATGAAATCCTTTATGAACCTTTTATGAAATCCTCCATGCCAAGGCAAAAACCACAGTGAAACTCAGATCCCATCCCTTGGTTGTCCCCTGACTGTTCAAAAGCTGATTAATGTCACTGTCTGTGAGGAAACAATCACCCACTCGAGCTGGAAACCTGTTTGGTTATCTTTGACCTGCACTGAAATCAGTGAAAGTGAGCCAAGAATCATCCAAACAAGTTTCTGTGAATACTGGCATAGATTCAGATGAAATCCCTTTGTTTCAGGAATGTTCTGGATCTAATAAAAGCATTTGTGCTACAATTGCAGTTCACAAGCACGCAAATAATATCCCCAATAATATCATCTAATTATTCACCTTTATTTTTAACAGGTGAAAGGCATTGACGTAAACCCTGCCTTTCTGCCCCAGTTCTGTTTTAAGATTTATTTTGGGTTTTAAGAAACCAGGGAGCACAGTAGAAATCCCCTGTCATCCCTCAGTGCTACAGGTTATCACTGAGAAGAGCAGAATCCAAACCCTCCCTTATTTTTCACTCTGTGCACTGATACCAACAGGAACCAAACGTGCTGATCAAGACACATGCTTGCTAACAAGGCACAGTCTTTGCCAAATTAGACTCCAAACATAAAAGTTAAAAGAGTCAGAAATAACGGAATATCCAAATATGCTGCTAAAGCGATGCGATTAATATTCCTTGTACAAAGTTATTTATTTAAATGTATTTATTTAAAATATTTAACCAGGAAATTACCATCAAGATTAAAAGAATTACACTTAGCCTACAGCAACAATATGCTAACATTGCCAGCACTTAAAGGCTAATAATTTACATGAGGGACATATCTAAGCACAGCAGATATTAGCAAGGATGTCATAGCAGGGATGTTGGGAGGGGAATTCACCCATGAGATGGGAGAGAGGCAAAGAGCACTGCAGGAATCTGCAGGAGCAAAGGCACTGCTGGGGAATTCTCCAAACAGGCTCTGGAATACACCAGGGTGCAGTGCCCATGGCAGGGGCTGGAACTGGAGGAGGTTTAAGGTCCCTTCCAGCCCAAACCACTCTGGAATCTGGGATTCCATGGATTCAAATCCTTCTGGAGAGTGCCGAGTGTCTCTGGAGGGGGAGGTGACACAGGATGCAGCACTGGAGCTGGGCATGTTGGACTTCATTCAAGTCCATCTGAAAAAATGGTCATTCCATCAGGGAAGTGCTCTCCCTTGGGCACCTGTGTGCCCCTCTGTGCAGCCTCCAGCTGGTCCCAGCGTGCAGGGGAACGCTGCAAACCTTTGGAAAGGCAGCGGGAATGCTGGCACGAGCTGCTGATCCCCCCAAAGGTGAGTGGTGCTCAGCCTGGCCCACTGCTCAGGGGAAAGGCAGGAGTTTCTGGGAAAAGTCTGGAGTTTCTGGAGAAAGTCAGGAGTTTCTGGGAAAAGTCAGGAGTTTCTGGGGAAAGAAGTCAGGAGTTTCTGGGGAAAGAAGTCAGGAGTTTCTGGGGAAAGAAGTCAGGAGTTTCTGGGGAAAGAAGTCAGGAGTTTCTGGAGAAAGTCAGGAGTTTCTGGGAAAAGTCAGGAGTTTCTGGGGAAAGAAGTCTGGATTTTCTGGGGAAAGAAGTCAGGAGTTCCTGGCTGTTCTCTCTTTACTCTCAGGCTGGCTGAAAGGTGAGCACATCCCCTCCTGGAGCTCCCGAGTCACTCAGCTCCTGCTGGAATGGTTTGGCTACTTCTCAGCTCTGAGGAGATGGGAAAAAAAGTCAGGGTAGGTATTCTGCCATCAAGAGAAGAAAGCCAATAGCCTTCAGCTAAGGCCCTGAATTATTTCTTTTCAGGCCCGTGTCACTTGTCTGTCCCTGGCCTTGCAGACGTCCTGAATCAGCCAGGAATGCTCTCCTGGTTTCCCCACACTGCTGGGAATGACATCCTTCCCTTCCCGGGCACTGGGGACAGACTGTGCTATTAGACAAAACACATTTTAAATAAAAACATGGAGAGCTTCTCCTCACACCCCCATATTCACCTCGTTCCTAAACCAATATCCTGCTGAACTAGAACACTCTGCAGTTTCGTGTGCAGGCTGTGTCCTCTGGAAGATGAAATGTGTGTTCTGTGACTGAGTGCTGCTCTGCATCACCTGGGATATCCTTCAGTGACAATTCCTGTGCCTTAATATCAGAACAGTTTCCATGCAGGGAGTAAATATTTACATTTAAACATATTTATTTCACTCAGAAATTTACAAATCTCAGCTCTGGCTCAGGACATGCCTCAAGAAGTGATGGCTGGAGATTTGGAAGATGCTCTCAGGGACCCCAGTGGCTGTGGTCCTGTCATTGTCCCCACATTTTCACTGCTGTCCCTGTAGCCATGACCTCTACACAATGATATAAAACACTGAAGCCATAATAAATGGTAATTTCTTTGATAAGAAATAGTTCAGACTCAATTGTATCTCCATAGCATTCATATTTTGAAATGATGTTTTTTCCAAGTGGAAAGTTTAGACAATGAGAAGAGGGTGAAGGTTGTATGAGGCAGAGGAGAGAAAGGAATCCATTTAATTCGTGTTACCAAATGCAAAAATGTGATTTATGGACAGCAGGGAATGAAGGACCCTGAAGTCCCGTGAGCAAGAGAGTACTGATAACTCAAAACCTAAAAAATACAATTCCCCTGGAATGTTCCCTATAAATACTTCAATTTTCACAGAAGCAATAAATGTTCCTGCACCAAATATGTTTTGATGCCAGTCTCTCACGTTTGCACTTGACTTTCCAGCCACCATCCAGGTTCTCACTTCTCTGAATGCAGAGGGGATTCTCAGAACAGAAAGATGAAAACCTGGACTCTTTTTCTACTGTTTTCCTTTAAAAAAATCATTTCAGAAGAAGGTAATAAATTTTACTCATCTCACTGCTGATAAGATCTCTGCTGCATTAAAGTTCAGCTGTGGAAGTGCCATTTGGCAAGGTTTTCCATAACCTAAATTGTGCCCTGGGTCATTGCATCCCTCCCACCCCGGGGCACCATGAGCACGCAAGACAGCAGACAAATCCCAACTTAAACAGAGATCAATTATTAAATAGCACTTCTGTAGGAGAGCATTTTCTGAGAGTGCTTCCAAATGATAGAAATCACTTATTTTAACAGCATTCCCCCCCCTGCCAATTCTGATTCCTCTGCATGTGTTCATATGGTCACAACACAACAGTTTATTCAGATGGGTTAAAAAAATCCCATTTTTCAGCTCCTACAACAGGTAACACTAATTATGAAAAGAATTGATTTGGCATCTACATTTAACACATCTCTAAGCATAAAACTTAATTATCTTCTCTGGGGATACTTGGCATTTATTAATAAAAGCAATACAATTTATAATACATCATTCTGGACATGTTTCAGTCTACCTTTAAGAAAAATTTACCTATTTCAATCTTGTAAATTCTGCTTCATCTCCCAATGTCACCCAGCAGAATTGAGAGAGTAGTAAGAAATGGAGTAGGGAGCTCATAAGAACAAATTGGATTTCTAATTTAAAACTGGAATCAAAGCCATTATTCAGCGCTATATTATTTTATTCTTTTGGAGAAGGGCAAAACCTTTCAGCTTCTAAGTTATATATAGTTTTCTACTTCCCCTCCCTACTGACAAATAGATTAGTTGGGGCAATTTCTCTCCATTAAAGGTTTTGCACCTGACACTGTAATGCAGCCACTGCTCGAGTTACCCTTCAGGGGAGCCCTTTTTAATCCAAGGTAACAGAAGGATTTGCATTTGTCACTTGAGCTGAGCACAGCCCTTATTGCTCCCTTCCCTTGTCCCACCTGATCCTGCTCAGGCAAGGAAACAAAACATCATTGGGGATTTTTTTTTTTTTTGTTTAGTAAAAGTTAATTTAGAAATTTATGCAAAGAAAAAAAAATTACAAGTGCTTTTGAGGTAGAAATAAAAATGAAGAAAAATAAATTTATTTTGAGGACAAATTAAAGAAAATTCCAATTATATCATAATGACAGACTATGGGGATGAAACATGGACAGCTGAGCAGGAAAAGGGGACAGGAGACTTCCCAGCACAAGGGGAGAAATTTAATTTTTCTTAAGAGCTGCCCAAGTTCAGATTGGAACTGTAAGAGCCAAACCCATAATATATCATGTAATACACAGTGAGCTCTCCAGATTCTTTCAAAGGGCAGGCCACGTTGAGAGCTGAATTATGCTTTTGTCTCTCACAGAAATTCTAACTCCAAATTCTCACTGTCCACAAAGCTGGGCCCTGTTTCTGTCTCTGCCAGGCGAATCTCATTCCACTTGACAGGGAGGAATATATCCAATAACCATGTCAAGTTGGAATTCTACCTGTGCATTAAATCTGATTTTGTGCAGTATTTATTCAATCACTGGGTAAGTTGCCCACACAGTACAATAACCAGGATTATGCCCTTTGTCTCTCAAAGAAAGCAGATTACACTATTGATTTAGGTGGAGTAATAAGGAGAACAAATCTTGCACACCCTAAACTGACTTGTGTGGGAGTGCAGTTGTTATAGGAGATCTCACACCTATCCCACACTGCTCTGTTGTTTACCAGTGCTCCTGTGGGATAAGAAAAAACAGGTATAAAAGGCATTTAAGGAGAAAAAAAAAAGGAAATCTGTTACAGCAATTCCATCTACATGTCAGAAAGAAAATACACACTTAAAACACTTGAAGCTTTTCTGGTGTGTGCAAGGAACTGGGACGCGAACAAGAAAATTTCTCAGAAAAAAATTGCACACTCAGTTATTTTCTAATCATATTAGTTGCTCTTCTTTGTACCTATCCCAGCTTGAAGTGGTTTATTGTAAAAGATCAGGATGGTGAATAAAAGTTCAGCTGAGTTCATCACAATGTAGATGTAAATAATAAGTTTATAGTGGCAGTATTATCCTGATACCAAACACTTCGTGGTATTTAATGCTGAGTTGGAAAATACCAACTTTTTTGAGAATGAGGGCACAGGACTGGTGGATAAAGGGCACAAACTGCCATTTTTCACTGTTGCATCACCAATTTTCGGTGCAATGCATGGGAATTACAGTCCTGGGCACGAGCATCCCCTCAGAGCAGGATTAAAAACCCACAGCTGGACCAGCCCCAGGAGATGAGGAGCTCAGGCCCTGGGCAAGAGGCAGAAATGCACAATTCTGCTCAGCAGCCTCTCTAAAGGCAGAGAGGGGCTTAGCAGAGCCCAGATCCAGGGAAACGCTGGCAGAAGCAGCGCAGTGAGGGGGGTCAGAGACACTTCTAAAGACTCAAAGGCCTCATTTTGAGCTCTGCCTTACTGAAAAAGGTCCAAACCTTTACATCCCACCTCCCAGGAGAGGCCACTCTCTCCCTCTCACTGACACAAAGCAAATAGAAGATATATTCAGACCCAAAAAAAAAAAAAAATAGCAGCAGGGGAATTTAAGCTCTGTACCCTATGAACTCTAGATTTAATTCTTTGCTACCAAGACTTGGATCTCTGAAATCCCAAGGTGCAGTCTAAAGCCTGTATTGTCATCCTCCTCTGTTGGGAATCTCAGCTACAAACTGGGTACAACTCAGTGGAAGTCTTGGGTCAGGAAGACTTAATTCTTACCTATCAATTGACAGCATCACAACTAAGTAAGAAGGGATTTCCAACTGCTTTGAGTCAATGCAGTTCTCTTTAGTCAACGAAACTTTTAATGCTAAACATTAATAGTAGGAGTAATTAGTTTTTTAAAATAATGTATATACATAATGTAAAATATAATGTAATGTATGAAATATACTTGTATATTGTATATAATGTAAATATAATGTAAATATAATGTAAAATGAAAGTTACAGGTACCTTGGACTTCTAAAATAAGATTTGCAGCCTCAAGAAGAAGAGCAAAACAGGAGAGTTCTAGCAAGTTATTAGTGATTAGATCTTTCATTAAAAGGCCCTTCTAGCAGGAAACAATCCATGGAAACAGTCCAGTCAAAGGTCAGCAAGACCCTCTATGCTAAGAGACACCCATATTTTAATGGGATGACTGCAGTTTTTCAGACTGGAGCATTCATTCAGCCTTGGTCCCCAACCTCTCCCAGTTTAAATTATCCTAACGTGAAAATAAACATTTTTATCTCGATAGCAATAAGTCACAACTCTTGATAATTATGACAGTCAGACAGACATCAAGCCATAAATACCGAAAACAGCAAAACATTTTAGGAACAACAGAGAAAACAAATAAGCCCAAAAGCCCAGATTTTTCCAGGAACTGGCTGAGAATCTCCAGGCAATCAAGAGCAGCACAAGGAACGGGAGGGGTGATGAGCTGGTGGTTTGAAGATAACATTTTATTTATTCAAACCCACTGCAGTGGGTGTTTTCCTGCCTCCCTGCTTGCCTCATTAGCTGCTGCAGATGGGATGGTGCTGCAGGTGAGGAAGTCCTTGCTCAGAGCTCAGAGCTGGCCAAGCACTGGCCACGACAGCAGAGTGGCTTTGGGAGGAGCTGTCCCCCAAGCCATGGGGCACTGCAGGTGTCAGGGCTGACCCCAGCCCCGGGACAAAACCCCTGGGACCTCATTTTCAGCAGATTGAGCAAAAGGAAATATTAGCACCAAACACTAACAGGAAACTCCACGAGTCAATTACAACACAAACACCTCCAAGGAAATCTCATCCATAAAGGTTTCTGAGAAACAAATAAGATCATTTCCAAGTGATAAACTTCACTGTTGTTATATTCTATTGCTAATTGCTTTCGCTTTCTTGTAAATTGTTTTGATTTTTCAACTTCAATTAGTAGCCTCAGCAAGGTGTGAACTCAGACAACCTTGCTATTCTGTTTTCTGCTCCAACAAGAGCATTTCTACATTTTTATTTTGAGAATGCTACTCAGATAAATGACTGGATTATTTACCTGGAAGGCTGATGGAAGTGATATTTTTCCCCCCATATTGACACTGTGAAATGGTGTAAATCCATTGAAATGAAAGGAGTTGAGCCTATTTCTACCAATTGAGAATCTATTCGTGTGAAGCAAAGCAAAATTCTCCCTCTGGGCTCTATCTTTATTGGTAAGTCAAACTAGTATCTAAAATCTATACTATAAGAGCGATATTCCCTGGGAATTTTTCATTGAAAATATCTGTTCCTTCTGCTCAAAATTCTTCCCCTTATTATGCCCATCCCAGTTAATGCCAACAAACCACACACAGCACAATCAGTCTCAGAAAATGAATGTAGCATATCTTGGCATTAATGGTATGGATCGATAGAAGCAGCACATTATAAATCCAAGAAGAAAATAGAAATAAAGCTTAAATACCATTAAAATCCATAATGCCTTTCTTTTACAAGCCATTCATCAGGAACAGCAGGTGTTATAACCTACATGTGAAATTTTACAACACCCTGTACAGAACTTCAGGAAATCAAAGAAAAAAACTAAAAATTAAGTTTAAACATCAGCTAGAATTTGAATTATTTTAACTAGAATTTTAATTAATTAGCACTGTTTAATCTATGAAGATTTACTGCTCCATATTTGTAAGCAAGTTAAATGTATTTGGAGAGGCAGAAATATTAACAGCTCCTGAATTGTCCTACTGCAAAACATGACAACCTTTATCTTCAATGAACTGTCTTTAATGGTATCAGGTAATTTCAACTTTGATCAAAAAAATCAAACCTCTGCACTGACAAGAACAATTTTTAGCTGTAACAGTGACAAGGGCAGACCACAGCTCTTGGTTTTAAGATGAGTTAAACCTGACTGAACACGAGCCTTGCAGCAATCCAGGTTCTGCTCCCCTTCCAGCTTTACACCAAATCCTTTCCACCCCAAAGGAACAGGTATTCCTTCCCACTTTCTGTATAAATGCAGGAAAGAACATGAATGATCTCTCCTAAAGCCCTTTTTGATTTTGGTACACTGATTTGTATTCCAACACCCGCTGTCATATGGGGCTGGTCTCAGAAATTGAGTGGCGATTTCTGAAACACATTCAAAAGTGACACCTCAAACAAGTAAACAACCCACTTTTCATATCCAGACATTTCATCCTGTAAACAAGAGAAGACACTTTCACCAAAATAATCTGCAATTTGCATCCAGAACACACGAGATCAAAAGAGTACTTAAATGAGATTTTGCTGAGGCCAAGGCGAGAGAGAGCGAGTTCCAACAGTCAAACTGCACTTCTTGATTTATCTAGAAACCTCTGGCCTAGACGTTGAGGACAAGATGGAACAATTTTAGTTCTGATAACATTCTTCCTGTGACCTGTGGCTTCAGCTAAGTAATTACAGTGGCCTTGACAAATATGAGTCAAGCAGTGTTGCCATGCCAACACACGTCCTTCTCCTTTCAAATATTTCACTGCTACCAGACACTGAGCTTGGAACACACTTCTCACCAGTCAGACTCCTGTGGGTTTCTCCTGACCTCAAAATTATGTTAAATGCCATGGATTTCACTTCACAGGATCAAATATAAGCATTAATCATCAATGTATTTCCAGTTCTCATACAATATTTTTCTGAGGAAGGCTAGCATGAAGTAGCAATTGTGATCAACATTGCTGGTATTTGGCAATATGAAATATTCTTTTTTACTGATAGTCCAGCTGGAGAAAGGTCTTTCATTTTTCTGATCAAAACATATAAATATTACATAACTGATACACAAGGAGTTTTTACTCAGATGATCTTTCTCCAGGTGAAAAATGAAAACATGTGGAGGTTTTAAATTCTGGATTAAATTTTGCCAGAGTAGCCTTGTAGCCAGTTTTAGGAATAAGAGAGAGGAAAACAACAAGAGTCCAATGCATGTTAACCCAAACCTTCTGTAGCAATTTTGGATATAAAGTGCGATTCCACCCCAAAGAAGAAATATCAAGGTTTAGAGCATTTTAATAAATATATTGAAAATGAACCAATGCAGAATTTACCATAACAAAGAGGAAAGGATCAATATCCTAATTGTGCAGGACAGTATTGATTTTCTGTACCCTGTGCTCATGCCACAAGTGGAGCTGTTGACCTCAGGACCTAAGTGGGAGGTACTGGACTATTTGTATTTACTTTAACTGTATACAATTTGCATAATCATCATAACACAATTAATTATATTTTTAGAGTGTTAAGACTTCAACTGAGATAACAATAAAATTTCAGTTTCAGGCATGAATTGTGTTTCCCTTTTTTTTCCCCATTTCAGGGTTCTGCCTGTGAAACTGGTGGAGGATTCCTGCAACACATTCCATAACTTGGATGCAACAAATTGATAGCACCAGCAAGGGCTATTGGTTATTAAAAACCCTCTTAGATAAGCAGAAACTTCAAGCACATATTTTACACAATATGTAGTATAATGTGAGCCTGATCCTCATTTTTTGTCCTTTCCTGTTTTTTATTAATTTTTAAATAAAATATCAGCAGGATAGAATTACAGCAGCATGAGCTGTTGTTTTGGGAAAATGGTATTTCCTGCAGCTGCATTTGCAGTGCTTTTACCAGCACCACCAATCATAAAAGGACAACTTTGAAAACAGTTTTTGCAGTCTAAAAATAGATCCTTCTGGATTAGTATTCACCTATACATGTAAATAAGTCAGTCAGATTTTCAGGCAGGCTTTAAGGGAAATGAGATTAACATAATATGAAAATAATTCAAAATAATACAATCAGCGTTCGTGTATCCAAATAAATCAGCATCTTCATATTTATATTTAAACAAAGAAATCCATCTGCCAATGATAGAAGATTCAAAGACAATTAATTTATTATAGAACAAAAGACATTGTTCTGACGATTTGAAAATCAGGTACAAGGAGAGCAACAGAACTGATAATGACTCTAATGCATGCTTTGATTGCTGGAGGTGGGAATTGCCTTGCAGAAGGCACACAGAGCTCAGTGTCAGGTTGTTCTGCACACCGTGGGACCAGGGGAGCCAGGCTCGTGTCTGGTGAGGTTGTTTGGGCTCTGATGGGTTCTGGATAAACCCTTTCTGCACGGGAGCTCTGGAGCTCACAGCAGCCCTGTCCTGTGGAGATCCTCTGCCTGAACCCACACATTTCTGTCACCACAGGGAAACAGGATCTCTCCACTCTGCCCAGCTCCTGCTCACTGAACCTGTAGGAATCTGATGTTCTTCAGGCTGGCGGCACTTTTGAGATATTCATCTGTGGACTAAAATGTGAGGGGTGGCTGCACAAACACACACAGCTACCACAGAAAACCCCAAAAGAAACCAAGCAACCAATCAATCAACCAACCAACCAACCAACCAACCAACCAACCCACCAACCCACCAACCCATCAACCAACCAACCCACCCATCAACCAACCAACCAACCCATCAACCAACCAATCAACCAACCCATCAACCAACCAACCAATCAACTCATCAATCAACCAACCAAGCAACCAAGCAACCAACCAACCCATCAACCAACCCATCAACCAACCAACCAACCCATCAACCAACCAACCCATCAACCAACCAACCCAGTCAAACCTATTTTTGGTGGAATAACTAGGTTAAAATATGTAAACAGTTACGGGTTTTGGATGTATTAACTAGATTTGGTAACTGTGGATAAGACAGTGTTTGTTCTCCAAGCCTATCCATAGACACTGAATATTTATGAATTATTGAAAGCCAGAAGAAGACATCAGAAAAGTGACAGTTTGGGGCCTGGAGGTTTTATATCATCCAAGTATGTAATGTTCACTATTCCATTGTGAAGTGTGGCCAGTGCCATCTCCACATCGCTGAACTGACTGGATTAACACCCCAACAATTACAAACCACGTTTGTTAGATGTAATTCTCACCACCTGTGAAAACTGCACACCTACCAGTCAAAACAATAGATCAAGTTAATCCAATTTTTAAAAAAAGTTAAGCTAGATTAGTCCACCATGGGTTTTTCTCTGATTTTTTGAATTAGGCTTTCTCCTAGCTTTCAGCAGTACCAGTCACCAACAAAAAGTTAAAAACTTGGGCATATATTTTCAAGACCAAGGCCCACAGAAGCCATCTAGCAGTCAGACAGGTCAAGGTTTTCTCTTCTTTTTTGAAATGCTAATGTTAATTTTTAGTCCATATTTTCTGTATCATTTCAATGAAAGCTTAAAATATCTGTTGTTCCAATAATACAATAGAAATTATGGCAACGACTGTGGTTTGTCATGGTGTTCTTTAGAAAATATTAACATCTTTTGGTCTCTAACACTCTGATATTTCCAATGGCAATTTTCCTGACACCTCTGCATTTCTTTGGGACTGATGTTTGCCCTGAATATTATTAAAATACTTATTAATCAATCCGAAATGCTGAACTAATTTCAGTTAGTGCAAGGTAGATGAAAAAAGGCATTTTGCAGGCAACTGGGAGACAACTCTGGGCATGCAGCTTTTTTCAGCCAGCTGAGTCTGACACCAGGGTATTTCACTGGATTCTCCTGAGAGAAAAAGACCCAGCTGTGCTTTTCCTACAGCACTTTCTGCCAGATGATCCAAAGGCCTGGCAATTCCAGGGAGACTGAAGCCTTCCCTTCTCCGGGGCTTTGGAGTGTTAAATGATTCCAGGCTGTTCCAGCACAAAGGTGCATCATTATTGCCGCTTACTCCTTATTTATTATTAGGAAACAATTGAAAAGCAGTTAGGGAGTCAGAAGGTTCCCGTGATTTTGTTTGGTTTTCTGTTCTTTCCTCTATTCTAAATGGTGATCAGAAATGAAAAAGAGGCAGGGAGTTCTACTGGCTTCACCACCACAGTATTGCTGAACAGAAGGAGCAGACTCCATTCTTTCTCCAGCTCCCCAAAATTTTTCCTATTAAAACCACCAGACACAAAGAACATTGAGTGTTTGTTAATCAGGACAATACCCATCCAAATTTGCAGCCCTCACTTGCTGTCCTAAAAACAGGTGAGCTTGAGGCCATTCTTTCCAAAGGGTAAACTCATTTTAGGCTCATGTTTCACAGATAAACTGGAGGGGCAACAAATGTTTGGATAAAGTCAAATAAGGGAAAAAAAAATCCTTTCCAAGGAGGATTTTAAATGAAAAGAAATTAAGTCAATTCAAACTTTCCATCAGATCCTAAATGAAAAAACAGCTTTGGAGCACGTGTTTGAAAAGAAAACCCAAGGTTTTGGTTTTTTTGTGGAAAAGAAAACCCAAGGTTTCTTATGGCAGGGCTTTCCTGTGCCCTGAGCCCCAGGATGGCTCTGCAGGCAGCAAGGGAGGCTCTGCCTGGGCTGACCTGAGCTGACATTTCCTATTTCTGCCCTGGGTGGGCTATTGATTCATGCTGTTCTTATTACCCTACACTGAGTTATTCCACCCTGCATGAATCTTTAAGGCCTGGAGGAGAGACTGATAGCTCCCTGCCCCATTTTCCTAGGTGAGTTACCAACCCTGTGACTTATTGGCTTGGAGATTATAGAAATATTTTATACAAATATATTTGCTAGCTCCAGCTATAAAAATTCAGAAAAAAATCCATTTGAAATTACTCACAACATCTTTAAATGGGTAGTGGAATATACACCTAAAAATCCTCCCTGCAGCTGGTTCAGAGAGGGGATTTGGACAAGGATTTTGATAGACAGTGACTCTGTATCCTCCTGAGAGCTGGGCTTGGGTCTCTCACATCTTGGTGAGAGCTGCTGATCTCCCAGGGAAATTCTAATAATGCTGTGTCCAAAGCAAAAAGGAGCTTTCAGAAAGCTGCTTTTCTGAACAATTTCAAGAATTGTTCAGTGATTTTGGCCCAGATGGGTTTGAGGAAATGGAAGGTTAGATTCAAATTTGAAATGTTTCTTCTCAGTTTTAGGAAAAAAAAAATATATTTGAGTTAGTTTGTCATTCTAAAGAATGACAGATTATCATAAGCTACAGAAACTGGTAGCTTCCCCTAATTTTCTTGTATTCTATTTGCAGCTGCATTCAGGCACCTGATTTGTTCCCTTTCTATCCTTACACCTCAGCCCTGACACCCAAGAATGGGTATAAGAAAAAAAAACTACTGGAAAAATAACCTAGTGATACCTATGAACAAACAAGGCGATTAGAGCCAGATGGTTAAGCACAAATTTTCAGCAGAGCCCAAGTTTCTAAGCCATGTTGCAGAGGAATAACAAAAATAAACATCTGAATGTAAAACTGAATGTGTAACATATGTTCACATTAATATTAAAGTAGCACCACTGGTGTGTGTATGTGTATTTATATAAATACATGAGAGTGGAGGCACTTCTGATATCCTGCTTTATATGTTGATTATATGAATGGACTTGCAGGCTGTTCTGATGTTGTGAAATCAAATATTCCCCTACCTGCTCTGGCTTTAGGAGACATATGTTTTCATTTCCAGTCCACTGAGAATCTCTGAGTTCCATATGCACGATGTAAACGTGAATTTACATTTGTAGAGTAAGCACACACTTGTGTAATTTAAAGCAACATATCAGAAGGCTAGAATTTCATTGTTCAGAGCAGAACTGCAGGAGTTCCAGTCATGAAGAAAAGGCCAGGTCTCAGTCCTGGGCTGTGCTCACAGCAGATGTGTGAGAGCTGCAGAACCCCAGTGTGTATGTGACCAGAATTACGGAGTGTTGCACAAGAAACAGAGACTTCAGTGGCACCTCCAGCCCATCCCAGGGCACTGACAAGGGGGCTGGCTTCTTCCAAGGAGCTCTTTTGCTAAGAACACGATGTTTTCCCTCTCAGTTCCCTTCAGCTCCATTGGAAGCAAGACCCAGCATATGCTGTGTGCATCCTGTGCTGGCCTGCACACCCGAGCTCGTGTCACTTTGTGTTATCCCGGGAGCTCCCGGGGAGCAGAGTTTCACTGGGCTGGAAATTCACGCTTCAGCAACTGCATTGTCCATTTGGTGGCCATCTGTAACTCACAGAAACCTTGTTTTGTGCATTGTGTGGCAATGGATAAGGCAGGGTTTGGATTTCAGAGCAGACCCAGTGATGTTCTGGCAGCCCCATAGCCCGTGGGTTCATAAAGCCCAAGGATGAAGGGCTGTGTGAGAGCTCTTACTTCAGCTGGGCACATCCCACCACAGTCCCCACACCAGAGATATTTACACCTACAGCTGAATATTGCAGACCAGCACAAAGAGAAAGCAAACCTCCAGGAGTTCCAGGACGCAGCATTAATTGCCTTCATATTACTCCAGAGAAAACCAAATTTTCAGAGACACAATTTACCTGAGTTCTTTCCTCTGAGTGCAGATGAAATGTGCTCATGTATCTCAGCAACACATACAACAAATAATTAATTATATCATAAGGAATTTCAGCTTTAAAAGTAAAACTTTCGAAGAGCGATTCGGGATGAGTGAGAACGGTGTTTGTCAGTTGAAAAAGCATTTCCAGCATTATTTATAGATTTTCCATCCAGCATTCAGGACATGACATCCCTGAGCAGCCACTGCTGCTGGTGGTTTGCTGCAAACTCAGAAAGCTCAGGCAAGCATGACCACCTTATCAGGGGCAATTTAGGAAGTGAATTGTTGGCCATTGTTTCCTTTATTAACAGCAACAGCCATCCTCATTGTCTCACTGAAGCAGAATTTACAAGGAGACAAAAGATGCAGTTCACCTAACCCCTTCCTAAAACAACTCCACATGAGTTTTCTTCCTTCCTGCTCTCTCTAATCCCCGATGAGGAGAAGGTACAATACCAGTGAATTACATTCATTATTCACCTGTCATCCTGATAAACGATTTTTCAAGAGGGGAACCCACATCATACATCTTTACTACAGTGAATTAGGGAAACCCAGAACAAAGCAGCATCTCTTCAACTGCAATTTGCATAACCCGGGAAAACATCTTCTCCTAAATCGTTTCTGTTCCCTTTCTTGTTTGTTTTCTTATAGCAGGATTTGAACACTGGCATTTGAGAGGGATGCTAATGAATTCCCAGAGGATTAAAATAAAGCTACAGTAAATAGAGTTACCTTTCAGTCACCTCTCTTATGCTTACATCTGTGTGCAGAAGGGACCTGAATGGAAATCACTTCCCTCCTCCTCCACAGGTTACTGTGTTGATTTTGGAGGGTGTGTACTGATCTCACTGTAGTGGTACTGTGACAAAAAGTGACAAAAGACAAAGAAATCAAAGGAATTCCAGACAAACACAAAGAAATTCCAGAAGCACTTGGGGAAAATCCCGTATTGGACTCTAACAACAGTTTGTCTTTTACCATTTAGAACCACAGAATGGTTTGGATTGGAAAGGACCTTAACGCTCCTCTCATTCCACCTGCCCAGCCATGGCAGGGACACCTCCCACTGTCCCAGGTGCTCCCAGCCCTGTCCAACCTGGCCTTGGGCACTGCCAGGGATCCAGGGGCAGCCAAAATGCTCTGGGCACCTGTGCCAGGGCTGCCCACCCTCCCAGGGAACAATTCCTCCCTTATATCAAATCTAAAGCTGCCAGTTTGAAGCCATTCCCTGTGTCCTGTCCCTCCATCCCTTGTTCCCAGTCCCTCTCCAGCTCTCCTGGACCCCCTTTCCAAACAATTCCTCCTCCCCAACTCTTGTTTGTATAATGCAAGAGAAACAACTGAAAGGGAAGAAGAGGAAGCAGATGCATCTTTCTCCATCCCATTTTAGAGCTGAGCTCACAGGGTTGTGCTACACAAACCATTTCCAGCAGCACTCCACCAATGTGATAAATGCTGCCATTCCATCCCACCCAGAAAAATCAGTCCTGAGCTCCCTTCCCTGGGAAGGTGAGATTGGTGTGAGAGCAGAGTCAAATCAGAGTTACAGAACAGCCCATTCCTGTGCAAGAATTAACATTTCCTCCTGGCATTGGCAGCACTGCTGAGACTCGTAAATTATTCAGCCTGTTGCCATTAACACACCAAATTTCAGTGGGAACCTTGGTGCTTTTGTAAATTTTTATCTCCCTGATCATGTTGGATGTGTGACTGACTGAGGTGTTTCACAAAGGTATCTCCAGCTTGATTGGCAACGCTGCACTTGTGCTTCCTCAAGGAAAAATTAGCTACTTGCATTTGAAATTCATGTCATAAATTCCTCGTATTCAGATTTACCATCTCTCTAATAGCTTCATTTTATCTCTAGAATCTTTGGCTTTGATGAAGCCAGGAGAAACTACAAGGAACTACAAGCAGATCTGTAAGGACCATCCATTTATTAACTTTAATAAAAGTTATCTTGATCCACAAGGCTCAGATGTTTAATTAAAGTAAATGGAAAAGATGCAGTAAAAAAAACAGAGTAAAATTTAATATTAGATCGGCCTAAGGAAATTCAAGAGAAAACAGAGGGGACTGATAAAACACCTGATGGTTCAAGGAGAGGGGATGTCATGCCATATTGTCCCAGCTCCAGGGCAGGTTTTTACATTTACATGCACAAGTGATGCCTGGAATGGCCACAGTGCCCGAGAAGAAAAAGCCTGAGATAAATTATGAAAGGGCTGGAGGTGCAGCTCACACTTTCCCTGCTCTGACTCTGGTTTTTGCACACATCCATCCTCCCACCAGTTTAAACCAGCAGCTCAAGAAGGGGGCCCAGCACTGGGGTAGCATTGATGCTTTAGGATTCCAGCTTTTATATTTTTCATTTGTAATCCTGCAGTTCTGTAGTGTGTAACTCCAAACTCCATGTGCAGTGTGAGCTGCTGCTGTCCCATCTTGGGCAGACACAACAATTCCTCTCCAGCCTGGCAATCAAGGACCCCTCACTGCCTCAGGCCCCAGAGATGGAAACAAAAGTGAGCTGGGGGGAGCAAACTTGGGGTAAATGACTTCATTACCTGAAGCTGTAATTAGAAAATTAACCCCCAATATGCAAATGGACCAAACATATAAAAGTGTGAAAACCCCAAATGTGACCCGTGGTCCATTTTTGGGTGCAGCCCCTGGGGGGCTTTGTCTGCCCCAAACGTCCCTGAAGGTCCTGCAATAAATAAATTGCTTTTTATTCCCTTAATTCAGCCTGGCCTCTGTTTTTAGGTAGCCCAAAAGGCAGCAGCAGCAGGAAGCTCCTGCAGGGCTCAGCTGCAATAAGCAGCTGGGGGAAGGGGCTGCACAGGTTTTATCCCTTCCCCACAAACTGGACACGAGTGGCTCCATCTCCCCTCCAGCAGCTCCATCTCCCCTCCAAGCCTGGCTGTGCTCCCCTGAGACATCCTCATTGTTGTGATTGGCTTGTCAAGCCTTCAGATTCCTAATTTTGCAGTTCTGATGACTACATCTTTGCTATAATACTGAGAACAGTGCAGGAAGTGAGTGAAGGACTGACAGTCTTTCATTTTTTGAGACACAAAATAAGTCTTTCCTGTCTACAAGTCAATCCTGTTTTATTCTTAGCTTCTCTGGAGCACACTTCCTCAGACAAGAACTAAAGTCTTTTGTCAAAGACATAAATACTGTAGCAACATTGTTCAAACCCTTCCTTCTTGGGTTGTGGGAGCAGATTGCAATTTGTCTGGTAGCATTAAAGTTCCAAAAGTTTTTGCTTAAGAAGTTGCCATTGAGTTAAAAAAAAAATTAAAAATCTATAATTTAAATTACATAGAATTCCTGATATTCTCCCGAGGCAATTCATAATCTAAACATCAGCAACAGCTACATGTAACATTTTTCAGTCAACATCAAGCAAGATTAAGAAGACATTTCTTAAAACAGTGAAATAGAAAATTACATTTTACATTGGAGTTTGATTGATGATAAAGAAGAAATATTTTATATTCCTTGCACAAAACACGCCGAAACACAAATATTAATACAATCTAAGGCTTCAGTGTGGCTAAATAATTCATAAAAGTTAATTGAATTTTGTTGGTTGGAAAGGGGATGAGATTGATTCAGCTATGAGACAGATGAGATAATCCCCTTCAGCCTCTGGGGTGAGGATTGCCCTTTTCTAGGACCTCCTCCAATTTGTTCCCTAATTACACAGGGATCACTCAGCAAACAGCTCCCAGGGGCTCCCCAAGGCTGCTGACCCCAGAATTCCCCCGAGTGCATCTCAGGGGAGAGGAAAACTCAGCACCAATTGGAGTGGTTAATTTGCACATATCTAGGGATAGGCACTTATTCTGAGGTAAATATTTTCCTGACCCCTCCAACCACCAAGAGCTGTTTAAAATTTTCCTTATGTTTTGCATACTCCAGTTATTTTGCATTGTCCACTTGCATCTTAATCCATAATTCACTTTACTTTGCAATACAGCATTCCAGAAATACAAATGCAAGCAAATTTAAAGAAATCTGACTAACAACCAAATCAAACAATGCTCAGTGAGCTGACAGAAATCAAAACTCTCCCCAGCCTAAAAATCTAAGAAGAAAGAACGTTTGTGTCACTGATGTGAAGAATTTACCCCAATGTTGGTGCCAGTACCTCCCACCACAGAACTTTCAGGTACAGTATCAATGCTATTGATTAAATAAAAACTCTGATTTACAGGAAGAAACTGTAGCAGCAAGAGCTGTTGAGGAAGAACAGAAAATGACAGTCTGGAAACCGTGATTATTTAAACTATCTCATCTACAGATTAAGGAATTTTATTTCGGTCCTCCCCTACCTAAATCCCCAGTTCAAATCCCAAACTGTAGTCACTCATTCACTCGGTGAAATACTGTAGCCTGCTGAACACTCTAAAACCAGAATATTAAAAAGGTCAAAATAATATTAAATGTGGGGCTTTGCAAAATTAAAGGAGAGGCTCTCAAAGCCCTGGCAGAGGAATTCCAGCTCTGTGATGCTCTGCACTTAGAAGGATTGTGCTCCAGGGGAACGCTGATACCACACACTCGTAAGGAAATCCAGTGAAAGGAGAAGTGGCTAAATATCAATTCATATCAGCAAAGATTACAAAAGCAACACGAAGGAGAGACTGCTGTGGGAAATATCAGCCCTCCTTCTGTGCAAATGATCAGGAGGGAAAAGGGGAGAGCATTAAAAGGGGTGTGGGGTGGTCCCCAGCTCCCAGGGAGTCACCCAGGCTGTGGCACAGCATTCCCTCCCCATCCCTCAGGAGCTGTGGCACAGCATTCCCTCCCCATCCCTCAGGGATTCCTGCTCATCTCCTGTCGCTGTTTCGCAATGAACACAGATACAGGACTCCAATATCAGAAGGCAAAAAGAATAAAAGGAGGCTTTCTTTATTAAGTTACATCTGCTTTTGTAGAACCTTCCACTAACCAAAAGGTGATTGGCTCTGTCAAAGACACTTCTCTTATGATAATTGGTCGGGAGGGTTAAAGAAAGTGATATTTGAGATATTTTGAGAACTGAACTAGTGAAACACAGGATAACAAAACCCACCTCCGTGCAAAACAATATCCGTGCAAAACACCACCTCTGTTTTTCCCAAGTTATTTGGACAGCCTGTCTACAGATTTTCTTTGGGAAAAATCTTTCTAAGAATCTTTCTAAAATCTTTCTAAGAATCTTTCTAAGATTCCCATGAGAAGACAAAATCTTTCTCTGGGAGAGTAAAAAACTTTTCTCCTGGGAATGCAGCAGCAGCAGCCAGGTACAGAAATCTCTCATAGACACAGACTGTCAGCCCCACAATCTCCCTGGGGGTCACCCAGGCTGTGGCAGCAGCGTTCCCTCCCCATCCCCAGGTGGGTCAGGGGACATCCCCAGGGACCCCTGAGGGCCATCCCCAGCCCCTCTGAGCACAGGACCGTCTGTCCCGGGGTATTTAAGCAGCATTTCCCAGCAGACAGGCACACAGACACATCCCTGAGCCTGGCACAGGCTGCTCCAGGTGACTTTGGGGCTCCCCTGGCAGCTCTGAGCCAGCAGCACCACACCAGGTCAGCCTGAGGAGTGCCAGATACACCCAGCACAGCCCTACAGGCTTCTTTAGCCAGAATTCCTGAAGTATGGAAACCCTGAACCTGGCGTGTTTATTTTATTGTCTGTTCAAAAGGCTCCTGAAAGGCCAGAAGAACAAATTTCCTGGTACAGACATGGAGTTGGCAGAGTGACAGGTACTCTGTTCATTCACATGGGAGGCGTTTCTGTTTCAAAAACTATGGCCAGAATCAGGCAATTAATATAGAGCTATTATATATTATTATATTATTAATAATTATATATTATTATTAATAATATAATTATATACAATATAATCAAGACATTTAATATATATTATATGCTAATTAATATATCTAATTAATTATATAGATGTAATTAATATATATCTGATTACAGGTTCTTACCATGGAGGAGTTAAATCTTATTAGATCTGTGTCTCACTCATCCTCTGCTTTTAAATCACAGTAGAGCAACTACACAAAACAAAGACTTCAGGCTGTTTCCAAGGTGATAAATCAAGAGGCAATATTACATGTGGCAATAAGTCCACATTGCAGTTATTTAAGCATTAAAATCTTCTTTGCTAGAGGATCTGCAAACCCTTTCCCTCTCATCCCTCCCCCCTTTTTATTTTTATTTTATTTTCCAGCGGGAGGATTATGCAGGGTAAGGAAATGTAGGTATCTGTTCCCTGTTATCCATCTTTCCACCATGGATTGCTCCTCTGCTGGCCGAGCTGGAAAAGTTTCCCCATTCAACAGGAAGCAAGAGTCCACAGTTTTCTCATTCTGTTCCATCATGGCTTAATAATAGGAAGCTTTTACAATTCATAAAATAGTGCCCTGCTCATCTAATGTAGGTAAAAGAAAGAGACCAGGGCTGAAAAATAAAAATGTTCTCCAGTCTTATTCCAGGATCATAAACTATGTTTTTAAAATACAGTCGTCAACTTCAAGCTTCATTTTTTCTGTGTTTTCACATCCCAAAATAATAAATAGCTGATTTTTGGTCATGACAGACCAATGTGGCAAGCAGATAGAATGAAAAGTTGATACCATAAACCTCTTTTTTTACTCAAAAGCCTCAAGTACTTTTATACGGCTTTATTTATTTTTTTTCTTTTCTGGCTGCTTACGTCCTGAGCAATTGCTTTTATGAGCACAAAGTGCTGTTTTTAGTGGAAGTCTGGAGGGGTCTGCACAAGAACATTAAGCAGGGTTGTGGCCCAAGAGACTGCAGCTTTGATCCAGTAATGAGATCATCAGAAACACTCCCAGCAGTGCTGCAGATGTGCTGTACAATAAAACAGAACTAACTACAGCACCCAGAAATGCAGATCTAGAACAGCCACACACACAGAGAAACTGGGGAACATAAGGGTGAGGAAATAAAGGCTGGAAAATGACTTTCACTCCAAGGACTAAATGGTTATTACAATTTTAACTTCAAAAATACCAACTGCACAAGTCATTTGCCTTACAAATATTATCTTGGTATCTGTGCAGCACAAAACACAGATTAGAAGGAAAAATGGAGCTTTCAAAGTCCAGGAAGATTAGATGGGGTCTAATCACCTATGAAATACTTCACTGACCTATACCATGAAGGAAACCCAGGCATAGTTTTTACCAGAGAACACATTAGTGTCACTCTTAGTTAGGAAAGCCATCAGGCAGCAGGTGAATCCTGCTACACTTCTTGTTTCCACAGCAGGGGGATCTCCAGGCTCCTAAATTGTCTCAAGGATAGGGAAAGGGCTGTCAACAGAGTGACTTTTTCAGCTGGGGCAGTGGGAAGTGCGTTTATCTGCAGAACAATGCATCAGTGACAGCTCCTGTGCCCAGCAAGCAGCTGCTGATCCCTTATTGGAACCCTGATTATCCCCAGCTGCACCTTCCTCCAGAGAGGCTCCTCATCCCTGTCACCTCATCCATTATCACTTAATAAGAAGTGTTACTCCTCTTTAAGCGTTCAGCATGGACAGAGCCAAGTTCTGACATTAGCATAATGAAGTCTAATATCTCAATAAAGGGCACGAGTCAATAACTGCCAGGAGCCACGTCCTGCGTTCACCAGTCCTTCCACATTCCCAGGGGAGGCATAGGCAACCTATTAAAGGGCTCAGAGGTGTTTAGAAGGTGTTTAAATTAAAATATGCAAGCGAAACAGAGTAGTTTAGGTTGCTTTAAAGCCAGGATCTGAATATTGTTTTTTGCCACTTGCTAGTCAGCAGTTGTGCTTCTGATTTTATCTGAAAACTATAAAGAAAGAAGATTTCAATGCTCAGTTACTCAGAACTGTTCCCCCTGCTCTGTGTGCCAGACAAGCCTTGTCAGAGTTTTGTGTTTTACTAGTGTAAAGCATCATCTGCTTTATCCTTAGCCCAGATTTTTAAAGCCACTTTAATTAGCGTAGTTTAAGGAAGATTCATCTGTTCTAAAAGTGATACCTGAGCTGCTTGCATCATAGGCTGTCCATAATTACTGAGGCTTTTTTAAAGAGCTGTAACTTATGTCTCATATTGTCTGAATTCAAAAGAATAAATGGCTATGCTAGAAACACTAATATTTATGAACACAGAATTTTGATGCACAGAGTGAAAAGTAGTAATGCATTAAATACCAGCAGTTAATGCAGATTGCTTTTTTTTAGGGATGAAAAAAACTAAAGAAGTGACATGTAGACATCCATTTAGCAGCACTCCAGGAAAGTTCAGGGTGCCAGGTCTCTGCTGCTCTGCTTAGTACAAGATCACTCAGCAAGCACAGGGAAAGGGGGACGGAGGAAATGGCAAAACTGTCCCCAAACCAGCCTGGACACACTCCAGTGTCCTGTACCCAGGCTGAAACAGCTCCAGCCCCTGAAATCCAGACCAGAGAAAGAGATCCAATTAGCAAATGGTCTTTTCCTCCTTTTCCACCCAACTCTTGTCTGGAGGACACAGACAGGGGCTGTAAGCAGGAGGAGTTTGCAGAGGACGAGAGCTCCCAGCAGCTCCTGGGGTTTGGAGCATCCAGCAGGGAACCAGCCTGGCTAACTCAGTAATAAACAAAGCTTTCAAGTCATCTTTTCCCCAAAAAAAAATGTTTTTAAACCAGAATTAAATGGCTCATCATCCTGCCAGCACCAACATTCATTCCAGATCTCTGCATGCAGGAATAATTAACATGGAAACCTTTTCTACAAATGATTATAGCCAATGCTTCAAGGGGAGGCAATGAGAAAACAATGATGAATGATCTGACCACTCTTGCCCGGCATATCCAGGACTTATATTTAATTCTTCCTGTAAAAACATTTCAGTTTGGCCCTTCTCCCTCCCAGGAAACTCTCAAATCACCCCTTGCAGTCTCCACTTTGGTGTTTCCAGTCTATGAAGTGGAGGAGGAGCCAAAAGACACCAGAAATCTTCTCTTCAGCATGACTATTTCAGTTATGGAACCATCACTTTTTAAATTTTGTCTTTTTTAAGCATTTTGCACAAAAACTGAGCAGCTCAGCTGAAGGCACTGAAATATTTGCTTCCCTACACACATGTACAGGAAACTTCCTTTTCCAAAATTTACCCCTAATTCAACAGAATTGTCTGGAACCTCTGAACACAAATGTAGAGATAAATACTCACAGAAGTGCTCACCACCACCTGTAATTGGAGTTTGATTTCAGCTTTAATGTTCAAGTCATGTACGTGTCTGCCTTCAGCAGTCAAAGTCTAAAGCTTTTATCAAGATAACCAACTCGTGAGTTTTGCACTGTGACATCTGAGAAAAACATTATGTCTCATACTTCCTGGAAGAAAAATGATTTCCATTAAGTCAGGTGTACAATGGTTATAAAAGCACAGTCTAATACTGTTAAAGAAATACTTTGACATCCTGCTGATAAGATCATTCTACCCTTGCAGAATGTCAACAGCTAATCATATTCTTTATCTGCGCAGATATTATACTGAGAAATTGACTTTGCCATCTGGCTCTCCAGAATTTTTATCAGGTCTTTTTAATTAGGTTCAAATCATTGATTTCCATTGTTCCCCTGCCTCTGTGTTTTTCAGGCTGAATCCATTTGCAGTGCACTGCAGCGTTCTCAAGTGGAACCTAAAATGAATGGGATTTTCCCACAGGTTTTCACACTTTACATCTGCTAGCAAAAGTCCTGTCATGCTTGCTTAGTGGTGCATATAATTCAATTTTTGTTTTATTAAGATATGAGGATGACCGATCTATTAACAACACAAAAAAATTTAAAAAGTAAATCAAACAACCTTAAAAACTCCGTATGAAAAATGGGCCCAAGGCTGATAAATTAAAGACATCTGCAAGGAGTCTGGAAGGTTGGGCTGCTGTAATTGTGATGAACATATTGAAATCCAAGTTGTCAAGACTTTCACAGGCCAGGACATATTTCTGTCTTAGATTGGGTTTTCTGGTCTGCTGCAATGCTAAAGGCACTCGTGTGGCATTTCAATTCAGAAGTTTATAATATAAAATACTGCTGTACACCTCACATGCAGATACTGTAAATTTCAGCTCTCAGAGCACAAGCTCCTGCAAGACTATTGATTTTAAACTTTGCACAAAACAGTAATTAAACTATAAAGTAATGTTGGTAATGTTAATCTGTGAGGAAGACACTCTTCTGGGTAAGAAATGTCTTTAGGAATTTGCATTCATAAGGAAAATTGAAGACAAGTCCCTAAATAATTGAAGACTAACTTGATTTTCAAAGTATGCAAAATCCAGATCTGAACTTCCCTCAGAATTTAATGGATGGAGGGGCTTGGATAGAGACCATAACCTTGGTTTTGATTAAAAAAGGACCAAACAAAGCAAAACCAACACAAAAAGAAAGAAAGCAAACACATACCCACGACAACTCGGTGTCACAACTTAAAAGCTGAGCAGCAAGGTTTTAATTTTCTGCTGATTTACATCATTAATTATGTACAATTTTATATGTGTTCTAGATAAAAAATACAGAAGGGAAGGACACCAAACCACTAACTCGGGGTCCACACACCAAGGCTGTTAAAGGCTGAAGTTAAAGTGACAAGACACAGCAAAACTCCTCCAAGTGTGACTCACAGGGCACTGCCCTCACATTTAAGATCCAAATACATCCAAAATATCCAAATATATCTGGGCTTTCTCACTGCTGACCAAAGAAACTTTGGGCAGGAAGCTGCCAGGCTGTGCCTGCTCGGGACCAAAGCTGTAACTTGGAGGATTTAGCACTGGAACAATTTTATTTCCCTTTCCCCCCCTCAAAAAGAAGGCAAAATACGACCCCAGGGATGCCAGGACTTATCCTCCTCTTGATGCAAACACAACTTTCATTATGGGCATGTAAATCAGCTCAGCTACTGGAGACCACTTGGAAATTCAGCCTGCAAAATATTTCTCTGCAGAGTGTCTGGAATCAAACAGAAGCTGCCTCTTGCTGAAGAAATTACAACCCTTGGAAAAATTTTACTCCAAGGCTGCACCAACCCCACACCCACTCAATAATGTATCAATAGCAGAGTTTACTTCAAAACAAATCAGAGACCTGCAGTGCAGCAAACCTGAGGAGTGAGGATCAAAATCTGGTGATGTTTGGCAATTAAAGCCAAGCAGCACCTGGGCTGGCCGTGGGGCTGGAAGGGGAGCAGAAGGTACAGGAAAACTTTCCCAAGTTTTAATTGTAAGGAGACCTTCCTTTTACTTGGGTTGTACATCTGGGCACTTTCATTGAGACATTTGCCTAGAGATCAGAGTCAGAAAAGTGGAGAGAAAAAACAGGAGTATGTTTGGTTGGCTGTTTTTCCCAAAATTGAAATTAAGCTGCCTCACTCAATTCTCCTGTTCTTACATTAAAAAAAAAAAAAAAAAAAAAACCAAAAAAAACCCCACAAAACAAACCAAGAAAAACCAGATACCACTCTCAGTCTTTTAGGTTTTGGTTGGGTTTTTTTGTTGCATTTTTTGGGGTTTTTTTGTTTGTTTGTTTTTGTTTGGTTTTTTCTTTTCAAGATATACTCCCGTAAGAGTCAAATATTATTTAGAATTTATAATATGTGAATTATTCCTTCAAGTCTCTGAACACCAATTACATCCTAAGCTTGACCCTGTGCTAAGACCTCCAGTTCTTCTCTCATTGTACACATTTTTCCATTGTTTTCTTATGTTTTTCATAGGGATCCAGACACACAAGATATTTGATAGAGTCATATCATTCTTCTACTTGTTCCTCTTATGACATTATAATGAATTAAGTTCTCTAATTTATAATCCCTGTTCTCTTAGTTCTTTTCACAGCTACAAGTGTTATTTCTTGCTCTGGAGGTTACTCAGACACTCAGAAATACTTCAGTGATTTTTTTTTTTTTAAATTTTTGACGATTCATTGTTAAATGACTTTGACTGTGGTTCATCCTGTGGTTCTACATTTGAATATCTGCCATTTCTGTCCTGTGAGGAGTTTCCCTGCTGGCTCTGAGAGAGGGCAGAGCAGCCCTTCCCTCCTGAAATGCAGCCCCAGAAGTGATGGAGATCGATTAACCGGGGCACAAACGCTGTGACAGCTCCTGCTCTTACTGCAGAGCATCAAGAGTCCTACAGGAGCCTGCAGAATACTCCTGACACATTCAGCTGGCTCTCACAGGCTGATAAAAGCGTAGCCACTGCAGCACAGTTCACCTCTTCAGCTCCTTAAACAATTTCCCCCCCTCCAGTGGATCTGCCTATATTAGAGTCAAACAGGTAAACTCAGCCAAACAAAGCCCTCAAGGATTTTTACCCAGTTGAGAGCAATAACCAAATTCTCTCCTACAACCACTTTTCTTCAAGGTGGGAGAATGAAGAGCCAGGCTCTCATGTGCTACAAAGCTTTCTCTGCTGTGAGGAAATCAATAGCAGGGGTGATGACTTCTCAATTATCCCTTCAATGCATTTTCAGTTTTCCTGCTTTTACCACAGTTTACCTTCTCCCTCATGGCTGAGCCACCACCCAGATATTCACAGGGAAGAGAAACCTTTCCCCATGATGTTTGAAATAACCCAAACAGTTTAATTTTACTCTGAAGAGTTTGTGAACTATCAACTACAATTTAAGAACTATACCATTAAAGAACCATGTACTCTATATATATATAAGGACAAAACTATTACCTCTCCTGTGGTTCTTTCCTCTCCCCTGTGATGAAAACTGTGCTGATGATAGAGATGAAGCCACAAATTAAGAATGTAACTCACAGAGTCATTTCTTGTGCAGCATCCCCAGTGAGGAGCCCTGCCCCAGGCCAGGGCTGAGCCCAGCCCAGCAGAGCCACACCTGGGCACAGGTACAGCTGCAGCCCTGGCCCCTCCCAAAACCAGCTGGGCAGGGCTTCACTGGGAACAGCTCACTGTGCCAGGCCCCACAAACACCACAGCTCTGCTCCAGAGCCATTCCTTCTGTGACACTACACTGAACATGGATATAAACAGCATTGTTTCATAAAATCACAGAATTCACATTTGTTCTGTGACACTACACTGAACATGGATATAAACAGCATTGTTTCATAAAATCACAGAACTCACATTTGTTCTGTGACACTACACTGAATATTGATTATAAACAGCATCATTTCATAAAATCACTGAACTCACAGAACTCACATTCGTTCTGTGACAATACACTGAATATTGATTATAAACAGCATCATTTAAAAAATCACAGAATTCTCAGAATCACTGGCTTGGAAGAGACCTTCAGGATCATCGAGTCCAGCCCAGCCCCAAGAGCTCAGCTAAACCCTGGCACCCAGTGCCACATCCAGGCTTTGTTAAACACACCCAGGGATGGGGACTGCAGCACCTCCCCGGGCAGAACATTCCATATATTCCATATATTCCATATATTTATAGAATATAAGCCTTCTGATATTATAGAATATTATATATATATATATATATATATAAAAAATAGAATATAACATTTTGGCACACAAAGTCTGTTGGTTCAGCCCTGATGGGACACCAAGGACAAAGCTCTGTGGCCACCCCTGGAGCCACGAGGGTTTTTGCAGAGCCCTCCCTGTGCCCCTGGCCCAGCCTGGCCGGGCTGTGCCAGGAGGAGGCTCCCAGCCGCTGTTAACCCTTTCAGCCATGCAGAGCAGATGGGCCCAGATCAGCTGCTGAAGGGCTGTTCATGGAACTGTCCATCAGTGCCTTTAATTACCGTTTGCTTGTTTTCAAAACAGCCCATATTGATTTTTTTTTAAAGCAGAACATAAAACAAACTGCTCTGTAAACAGCAAATAGACTGATAAACACAAATAGGCCCAGCCTGTGTTGCTCTTTCTTGTCCTGTGAATGCTCCATGTGAAGATTCATCTGTATAAAATTAGCAAAAATTTATTTTTATGTATTAAATAACACTTTTTTTACGTATTAAATACGTATTTATTTTTATTTTATTTTTAAGTACGTAAATATAGGTGAACTTAAGGTGTGTCAAAGGTTCCTCCTCAACTGAGAACAACATTTTAATCACCTGTTCCCAGAGTCCATAAATTATGCGCTGTGTAAAAAATTCTATTACAAAAAAAATCCTCCTGCTTACAAAAAGCAATTTAAATAAAATGTATCATTTTCTGCTTTGGGAAATAATAGATGTATTTCCATAAAAACCTTATGGATGAAAAATTACCTCCATGCCTTTACATAGCTGGGATATTAGTTTGGTAAACTCTCTGAGGATATTACACTGAAAGCCATTTCATTTTTATTTTAATTACAGTGAATTACTTGTTAAATGAAAAAAATTCCTGCACAGATAAGAGCTTCACACACCAAAACTTTCTTCCTTCAGGAGACAGCTGAGAGCCAGTGCAGCTTTATTAAGTCCAAGAAATATTTGGTGAGCGTGTGCAGCCAATTCCCTCAGTCAGGTGTGCATTTTCCAGAAATGATGTTTTTTCTCACTGCTCTCAAGCCTTGTGCAGGTAAAAACAGGTGGAAAGATGCATCACAAACCTCTAATTTTAATTTTTTTTTACTATTTTAATACCACAAATCCATATTTTTAAGACATTACACGGATTTTTCTAACAAAGGCGCTCTGGAAGAAGCTGGAAATTAAAGCATAAAAAGGTTACTGAAAATGCACACATTCCTTGGGAAGATTTATATACATGAATAAAACAACTGAACCTGTAACTATAAAGCCTTTTATTTTTATCTGCAAGAAAAGGTTATGTTTGGTGTAATCATTTTCTTTAATGTATGATAGTTTAATTGTTATAAATTAGGGTTTCTATTTTTAGAGAAGGAAAGTCTCCAAGAACTCTTTGCCACAGCAAACTCTTGAAAACTGACTGTGTTCTAAGAGAAAGATTTACCTGTGCAAGGTGAACAACGACAAAAAGAAGCCATTTTGGGATCTCTAACATTTTCTTTCACTGATTACCTGGAATGCCAGCAAACACCAAGGTTTCACTTCCCTGGTAAATGAAATTTATTTTTACTGGTACATGAAATTGTGAAAAGTGCTGTATTGCCCCATGGGAAACTCAGGCAGCTCTGCTGGGCTTCAGCTGCATTTATCTGCTTAAAACCACGTGACACTAACTCCAAAACCAAAATTAACAGTGAATTAAAAACCACTTTTCATGTCTTTCTCCACATCACAGTCATCCCCCCAAAGTCTTGTTCTTGTTCCAAAAAAAGGAACTTTTTGGTGTGGTTTTTATAAAATCAAGACTTCAAATGGTGTTTTATTAATGTTTATCCTTAGTAAGGGCAATAAAACTGCAAGGAAGGAGGGGGTAAGGAAAGAGAAAGGAAGAAACCAGTCTTTGGTCTTCCTCCTGAATTATTTGGAATGTCAAAGTGGCAGGAAAATCTGCAGGTATTTTGCCTCAAGGTCTTCCCTTGGCAAGGCAGGCTCAGTGAGAGCAGGAGGGGAAAGTGCAATGCAAACAGTGGAATAACAGAAAATACAAAAAGCAGCCCCAGGTGCTCTCCCTGTAGCTGCACAGTTCATGTTTGTGGAAATGTGGAAATGGAAATGCGGAAATGTGGAAATGTAGAAATGTAGAAATGTGGAAATGTAGAAATGTGGAAATGTGGAAATGTAGAAATGTGGAAATGTGGAAATGTGGAAATGTGGAAATGCAAATGTGCAAATGTAAATGTGGAAATGTAAATGTGGAAATGTGGAAATGTGTGTTCAGCACACCCTCAGCACGTGCCACAGAAGGCTGAACAAAACACAGCTCTTTAAAACGTGTCAATCCGTGCTGAGTGTGGCATGGAGCTGTGAAAAATAAAAAAGCTGTAAATGTTGAATAGGCATTTTGGACCCCACACGGGCCGGCCCTGACCTCCCAGACTGAATTAATGATGGATCACCCAGTCCCAGGGGCTCTTCATGTCCTGGCCCCTGAACTTTCTCTTCAACGACTGCTCAAAATCAGTTGTAATTTATTCTGATGCCTGCAGCTTGCTCCACTTTTTTTGAGGCATTAAAGCTATTCTTTGATTAGTGATTAGGGTGTATCTTTATCTGCTTCAGAGGAGTATTTTAAATGAGAGTTCTGTGACGGGCCATGGTGTCACCCACGGAAAGGTCACTGGTTCCCTGCTGACCCCTGACAGCCAGGGCTGAAAGTCAGAGCTGCCCAGTGGCACATTTTATCCTCTGGATGCAGGGAATTGATGGGCTTGGTGCAGAGCTTCAGTGGATAAATATCCACATCCCCAACTGTCACCAGGACTGGTGTTATAATGTCATTTTCAGCAGAAGGTCGAGGGGTGAGCTGGCAGAACAGCAAAATTGTGTTTGCAAACCGAGGAGGCAAGATAAAACCAGACTGACTGGGTGACCTAGGAAAAACCCACCCCATGCCTATGGCTGACTCAGAGCTGTTACTCTGAAATTCCTGACAATCCAAACTCACTTTCCAGAAGAATTTACCACTGGGAGGATTTCTAAGACAGTGAGCTGCTAAGAAAATGCAATATTTATTGGCAGCTATGGAATTTACAGATCCAATAGCAAATAATGTTTAGAGTGATCTCCCCAGTCCTCAATCTCCTCTGTACTTTGGAAAACCAACTAATTGAAATTAGCAAATGAAACAGCTGATCTGGTCTTACCTTTCTCCAACCTGCTGCCAGCAGAAGTTTCACCTCTGCTCTGTAATGCCCAAATAACTGCACACATTCCTGTGACACCATTCCCACTGAATCCTTTTCTTCCACTGCTTTCCTTTAGAAAACATCCTTTTTTTTTCCCCCCTTTTTGTTTAGATGCTTTTCTTTAGAATTAGCCAAATTTGAGCTTACAAGATTTGTTGGGAACCATATGTAGTCACTTTTTGAACAGCTGAGAGTTTTCTTCTGCTCCACTTTCTGCTTTTTGAGTGCCATGGGGAACAAATTCCCTCTCTCAGATCCTTCCCAGAGTTTTCCTCGTTTCCAGAGGAGCTCTGAGGTGTTTGCAGGATGTGTTTTCAGACCAGGACTGCACCACAGTAGCATTAATGTACAGCCAATACTTCATGTTTAAGAGAATATTTTATTCTTGAATTTGCTCTTTCTGCACAGCTCACCCACAAGGTGCAATTTCTCCCACCTACGTGGTTTCAGATGGATTTTTTTCTGGACAAAGGTTCAAAGAATTACAGTCTTATACAGTGTTCCTATCCACTTGTAGAAATAATTGAAGGTCTTGTTTTTGTTTAGAACCAATCACTAGTACTGTGGAAGTCAGGGGATAACAGGGCAGTGAGGTTTGTGCCCCTGGGAATGATATTCTGATTTTTTTTTACATTCTGCCAACACAGGGCCCTGCCTTGAGCAGTTAATTGTGCACAAATGAGAGCTCCTCAGTGGACAGCCTGTTTGACATAGGTGGGAACTAAAGAGAATTTAACAGTGGCTGAGAATTGGAAGAGAATTTGGCAGTGGCTGAATGCAGTTTAATACCTGCTCTGCCCTGGTGGGATTTGTGCTCAGGGGACAGCGAGCTGTGCCTCACACCCAGGCTGGGATGGATCCTGCTTCTGGGTGGGTTTCACTTCAGAAAGTTCTGGTTGTCCATAATTCCTCTGAATTATCCCTGAATATATGTGATAATCCAACACCCTCAACGTGCTGTGCTTGCTCTCCTGGATGCAGGTAAAGATCCACATAAAACACCCCAATCCGTAGGAATTCTGTTTTAAAAAGCAGGTAGGCAGGAAAAAAGTACAGACTCCTCTTCATGCCATGTGGCAAAGAGCAAAATAAACCACAAATATGTGCATTTTTTCGGGGGGAAGGTGCTGATCCTAAAGAGAGAAAGGGTTTGCAAGAGGAGAGCTCCACAAGGCGAGCGAACTGAGGCAGTTCATAAATATCTTGGCAACCACAGCCATTAATATTCCATGGAATTAATTAAATAATTGCCAAGCTCTTCCACTCGAGTCATTACAGCTGAGAGCTGTTCAGGTTGTTTCCTGGCTCGGACAGGAAAACAAAGATAAATAGACAAACTAAAATGTAAAACCAAGCTCTCTTTTGGAGGGACTGAGTTTGTTTCAGCAGTGTCAATAAATGTCTGCTCGCATGGGTTCTGTGGCAACAAATATTCACCAGGAGGAACATTTCAGAAACAAGAGCCAGAGAAAACTCTGTAGACACAATCAGGAAGATTAAATGTGGAGTGAAAATTAAATCCCTTAGGAATTTCCCCTTAATTTCTATAATTCAATAATTTGGGAAAAGCGCTACTTGCAGTTCTGTCGTAGGATAGAAATCCAGTTTTATGCCAGATTTGAAAGGTAACCAATTTACTTATTAAAAATATAGGAAACATGAACGACAGCATTACTGCCTTATTAAAATTTAATTTTAAAATGCAATTTACAGGACAAAAACTGCTCTTTCCTAATCATGCTCACTGCCAGGGAACAGCTTTAGTAAAGTATATTATTAGATAATTTTACTTTCCTGTTAAGAAATTAATTCTGAGTATTAAAAATTGCTTGATATATTATACATATATCTCATTTTATAGATGGATATATATTTTTTTAAAATAATATACAAATACATATATATAACAAATATTATAAAAATATATNTTTCATATAAATTTTTTTCCCTTTTGAGCCTGGCCACAGACTTTCTACAGGAGGAGCACAGAAGAGAGGGCAGCGTGGGTAAGACATGTCAGCCCCGTGGGAGGAAAGGAGCAGGAGAAAAGGGAAATATGCAGCTTAAGGCATCTTTTCACAGGATCCTAAGATCACATTGTTTGTGGAGGCTGATCCTTGCCAGGGAGAGATGGTTGGAATCTGAACCCAGAGTCCTACAGCTCAATTAAGGTGAGGGTGAATGAACCAGAGCTCTTCCCTGCAATCACTTCTCCTTAGCAGGGACATTGTTCCTTCAGTCTCAATGAAAATCTAGTTTTAACAACAGTGCTTAATTTATTGCCAAATGAAGCAGGCAGGATTTTCAAATAATAAAAGGACAAAAAGCATGTAATTCAAATGCAGCAGTGCTGTTCTCTGATTAAGACTGGTCTCTCTATGCTTTCAGATAAAAGCCAGGGCATAGTCAGACCTGACAAGTAACATTATCTGACCTCTATTTTTGTTTATGAATATGTGACAGAGTTATTTTAAAGAGACAGGCTAAGATGTTTCAGATAAGTCACTCTGCATCAGCTCCACACCGTGGTTAAATATTGCTGATAAGTGTCAGCTATCACAGTGAGCCCCCTGAGAGAAGGCAAAAAATAAATTTCTCCCTCTGAAGTGCAACAGTCTGGGCTCCTTTAACAGCCTCCTGTGCAGGGGCTGACAAGCAGGGATGTCACAGGACTTAGAGCAGAATTCTGCTGCTCCCTAATTGCCATGGAAAGTGCAGTGAGAGCCACTGATATCAGCGTTACTGCACTTCCCAGCAGTAATATTCTCAGGAACAGAGTTAATTTTACGTGCTAATTGAGTGGAGAAAGAGAATTAATATCCCTGAGGGAGGAGAGGAGGTTGTGTGAGGTGGGAGCTGCCCCCAGATGTGGAAGGTGATTGTGGCCAGACACTCTCCCTCTCTTTCTGCTTGGGGTAGAGATATTTTTCTTCCTTTTTAATTTTGGAGGGTTCATATGTAGAGTGAAGCCCGGTGTGATGGGCTGTTCTTAGCAGTGTAATGCTTTATTAATATAAATAGCACTTTCATTAGGGTATTATGGCAAGGGGTACAATTAGAGGTGGGATAATTAACATGGAGCATGCAAATCTTTCCTTTCAGGGAATGCTTAATGTAGGACACTGTGGAATGTTGTCTGACTGTAGTAATACCTTGGTGCTCTCTTTTAATCCTCATCACTGAAAATGCAATTTATTCCTTCGGGTAATTCAAATCAAACTGCAAATACCGCAGTGAAAAAAAAACCAAAACCCACCACAAACACACAGGTAAAAAATACAGCAACAAAACAAGCCAACTGGCAATTTATTTCATTCCTTAAGCAGAAAAGAAAAACAAAGCTAGCTACTAATTTTCTCTTTAATAAATGAAGTCTGCTGATAAATTTATTAATAGGCTGATATTCTGGCAACAGATTGTCAAAACCATCTCACCAGGCCACACAAGTAACCCCCACTCACTGACAAGCTGTCTGCAAAGTTAATCTAAGAACCTGTAAAATATCCCAGGTTTGGAGCACAAATATTTTAGTGATGAAGTAAATCCAGAATAAGTTAAGTGCCATTATTTGCATATTTAAACGCACACAGTTGTTAAATATGCAAAGACCTAAATTTAACTTCAATATTAAGAGATATTTGTTATCTCTAATAACAGAAAATATGTACTCACAGCTCCCCAAGCAAAATATCCACAGTTACAGATCCAACAGCAAGTGCTGCCTCACGTGCTGCTTTTGGAGCAGGGCTGGACATCTGCTCCTCCACACCAAATGTTGCAGTGCTTGGTGTGAGCTCCAGGGCTCAGTTGCAGCTGGGATATTTGGGGGGAAGGTTTGCACTCGCTCCTTATCACCAGACTCAACATTTAATCTCTAAATTAATTAATCCCTAAATCTCTTCTGAGAACTTGCTCCATCACCGGGTTCCACGTTGTGCAGGCACTACCTGGGATAAAGAGGTTTGAAATTATTTAAAGAGCCCAATTCTGTTTCTTCTGCTCCTCCTAAATCCTTCCTCTGTTCCAGCAGTCACTGGGAAAAGGGGGAAGGCCCTTGTTAAGCAATTACTGCTGCACCAGTAATTGCTTTTTGGCTGTAGCAGCTGTTCAGTCGTGTTAACACCTCCTCAGTGGTTCTGGGGAGATGCTCAAAGCTGAATCCTGAGCAATCCTGAGCAACCTGCTCTGTCTCACCCTGCCTGAGCAAGGCCTTGGGCTGGGTGATTCCAAGAGGTTCTCCAGAACGTTGTTTTCTTTGCAGGTATTTTACTTTCATTTGTGTTTATTGCTAGAGAGCCCGAGATGTAAAAGGAAATGAGTCCAAAAGGATCTTTCTGCACCCTCTTGTTTCAGCTGGCTGAGCACTAGACCAGGTGGAACAGGGGGTGTGTGGTCACTGTGGAAAAGAACCAGCTAGAAACTTCCCTGTACCTCCAGATGGTTTTCCTCTGCTTGACAAGCTGCTCTTGATCCCCCTTGATATTTCCTGGACGATGTTGCTTCTTCATCCAAGAGGACACCACTGCCTCAGAGCTGGCTCAAAGCTCCAGCAGAGACCCAGCTGCATCAGGAGCACCTGGCAGAAAGAGCAGGAGGGAGTGTTCTGCTTAGAAAAGGAAATATTGGCAAGGCAGGCACTGGGAGGAGATGGGTATCAGGCACAAGGGGGTCAGCAGATAGGATAGACACACAAAAAAAATAAAACCTGTTACATATTCACTCCAGGATTCACATATCACACCAAGAAAAGCACAGGACGTTCCCCCATTTCTAAAACTCCAGGAGTTAATAGAAATGGACAAATACATAATAGAAGAGGACATAAAATGTCCTAAGCAATGCATCTGCTCCTTGCTGAACTGAAATATGTCGATGCACAGGCTTACGTATCCCTTAGGCCAGAGACTCCTTCAAATGCAATTTTTGGTCGCTAAAGCAACATTTGCCTACAGCACCTGTCAAGCATCTATTGAGAACTGAGTCACGTGGTTTCTGAGTACACATCATCTTGGGCTGCTGTCAAGATCTGGTGGTGACCTGATGTTGAGTGCTGCAGCAGAAGTGTGTTCCAATTTTGCTCAGGAAAAAGATACTTTGGTCAGGAAAAAGATACTTTGCTCAGAAAGTCTTGGCCACGATGAAAGGAGAGGCAAAGCCAAAGCCTAGCACAGGAGGAGGAGACAGACCTCCCAAACAGGCTCAGGAATTCCAGCTGCTCGTGGCACCACCTGGACTCAAGAACGTTTGTTCTCCTCCACTCTGCGCCAGTATCAGCCAATTCCTCAGAGCGAGGACACACTCCCTGCCTGGGCTGGCTCAGTTTTCCCTCTCCAGCCACAACCAGGCCGTGTTTTCCTGTTAGATGGAGCACAGGAGGCCCAAGCTGCCAGCTGCAGTGGAGCTGGTCCCTTCTGCCTGGGAGAAATCCTGATTTCCCTGCCTGCAGCACCCGGAGTCCTGCTGGGCACAGCAAAGGCACCAGTGAGCCCAGTGCTCCAGGGGGCTTGGAGAACCTCCCTGGGATGGCTGTTCCAGGTAAATGATGCCCCTCACTTCTCTGGGATGGCTGTCCCAGGTAAATGATGCCCCTCACTTCTCTGGGATGGCTGTCCCAGGTAAATAAATGATGTCCCTTACCTCTCTGGGATGGCTGTCCCAGGTAAATGATCCCACTCACCTCTCTGGGATGGCTCTCCCAGGTAAATGATCCCACTCACCTCTCTGGGATGGCTCTCCCAGGTAAATAAATGATGTCCCTCACCTCTCTGGGATGGCTGTCCCAGGTAAATGATCCCACTCACCTCTCTGGGATGGCTCTCCCAGGTAAATAAATGATGTCCCTCACCTCTCTGGGATGGCTGTCCCAGGTAAATGATGTCACTCACACCCTGGAATGGCTGTCCCAGGTAAATAAATGATGTCCCTCACCTCTCTGGGATGGCTGTCCCAGGTAAATGATGGCTCTCACCTCAGAGGCATCAGTGTAAGCGTAATTTCACTGAAATTGGCTTAAAAGCCTCAACTTCCAAAGGAAATATTTACACATTTCATAAATATTTGCTTTGCATGAGAAGACTTCTTGTTACAAGCAAACAAACAAAAAGTAGTAGAAATTGAGTAAGATTAAGAACCAAGACTAGCCTCAGAAATCAAATTTTTCACTTAAAGATACTATTATTCCTTACCAAAAAAAAAGGCAACTAGACAAGTGGATATTAGAACAGAAACTAAAAATAGCAAATAACTGTTTGAAAAAAAGTCTCTTGATTTGCCAGAATAACTTGTTTTTGAGAAGCAATTCTAAAGTGTTTCCTCTGTGCTTCCTTCAGTGGCGTTATATGGCAAATGAAAAAGAAATTAAGACAAATTTGACACTTCTGTCAAAATGAACACATTGTTCCTCTGTCATCCCTTTTGTGGTTTGCACAAGGGTGGGAGTTTGGACCTGTGCAGGAAGAGGAGACACGTTCAGCTGTGGATTTATAGGATGCATTTCAAGAAACTCCAGTGAATCCAACACTTCCTACAAAACTTTGTTCCCTCTTCAGCACAGTGGTTCTGTTTCTGAAGTTAAGGCTGAGCTCACCAGGCATTTTAAAATTATCAGGTATCTACCAAATGTCACCTACATACAGGCACGGGGCAGCTACACAATACAGGCTTTCCTTTAAAGATTCCTTTTCAGGTGTTTTCTCCCCAAATCCTGACCTTTCTGGTTTGTTTTTGTCCTGACCAACTTGTCCTGTCCCACGAAGCTGTTTATTCCCAGCACAGCAGCACAGAAACACCTCGGGCTGGTGCCCCTGGGGAGGGACCCCCAACAAAGGAGCAGCTCTCACACAGAGAATTCTGATTTTGGGAATGGCTGATTGAGGCAGGCTGTGTGCAGGGAGAGTACAAACAGCACAGAGCAGCTGGGAATCACACAACACCTTCAGCTGGAGTCAGAAAAATCATCAAACCCAGCTCCTGGCCCTGCACAGAACAGCCCCAAAGTCACTTTGTGTGTCTGAGGGTGTTCAAATACTCCTGAGCTCTTGGTGCTGTGACCACTCCCCTGGGGAGCTGTTCCAGTGTCTGACCATCCTCTGGATGAAGGATATCTAATTCTAATGTTCCTTTTTTCCTGATATCCGACCTAAACCCCCCCTGACTCAGCTTTGGGCCATTCCCTCAGGTCCTGTCACTGCTCAGTCAAGAGAAGAGATCAGAGCCTGCTCCTCCTCTTCCTCACACAAGGAAGTTCTAACTGCTCTCAGGAAAAAAGGGAGTCACTTTATCCATAATTTGAATATTCCATGATGAATAAAGTCTTAGCAAATATAACAAGATGAAAAACAAACATCCTGTATTTCCATTAATTGGTTGACCATTGCCCCCAAGGAGTCAGACCCAGAATCTGGGCTCTACTTGGGGTGGTCACTCCAGGCCAGGCTGGGCACTCAGTGCACACATTTTTGTCAGAACACTTGTATATTTGTGTTTAGAAAATATCTGTACTCTAACAGCAGCTTGGGATCACAGGAACAGGACCTTGGTGATCCTAAATGCTTAAAGAAAAAAAAAAAACCTGCCATATAAACTTGTGACAGTATTTACCTTTTAAAGAAGTCAGGAAGACCAGAAACACCTGTGTTTGTGTGTGCTGACCTGTGCTGGTGTGGAGAGGACACCCTGCTTCCTTTCCAGCTGCTGGAGTGCTCTGTCTGGAGTGCTCTGTCCAATGTTCTCCCTGCCCAGGGCAAGGGAACACAAACAGAAACTTGTGCTCAGCCCTCACTTAATAGTTCTTCAAAGCCATAAAACCCAGGAGGAGGAAGGGAAGGTGATTGTGCCAAAGTGCTGCTGGTAAGCACACACTGATGGAAAGCCAAACCTGAACATTTCTATCAGTAAAATGAGCAGGAAGCAACCAAAGTCTGAACAGCAGGAGCCAGGAGAATGAGACAAGCTCCCTCTCCAGACACAAAATACTGCAGCTTACAGTTTCATCTTGTGAGACCCTACAGCACTTCCAAAGCAAGTGGAGACTATAAATTTATATTATTGTCCAGGCCATGTTAATGGAGAGAGCCCCTAGACCGACAGCTCTCAAAATAAAAAGCAAAAAGGCAAATGAAAATGCAGAAAATCAGAATCTTCTATCTGGGACCTTGGAGCTGTGGGCATTGCTGTGTGCTGCTAAAGGCAGTGCCCTGCTGACCAGGCTGCAGCTCCCAGAGCACCCTCAGCTGCTCTCTCAGGCAGCTCCCACTGCTCTGATTTACAAATCAACCTGAGAGCAGCAGTTCCCTTCAGTTTAACCAGTCTGTTTAGCACTGGTGCTTTTCTGAGCAGAAATCATCTCCTGTGATCCCCTCCCAGCTCGCTCCTGAGTCTGCTGGCACGGAGTGTGTGATCTGTGGCACAGCCCCAGCCAGCAAGTGGCAGATTAAATACAGACTGAGCAGGACTGCTACATGGAATTGATAAAATAAGGCTGGATTTATAAATTATACATTCATTTCCCAAATTGTCATATCTCCCAATCGGCTCTCTGCTGTTTGCCAGATTTTCTCCCACCAGTCACTGTCACATCACAGCTTCTCCTTTCTTTTTTATGTCCTGATTAACAGGACATCTATATTCTCCCTTGAGCTCTCTTCCTCCTAGCAAGATTATTTTCCATATCCCTACAGAGGGGGCAAGAAAGCATTTGTGAGCCTGAGATGCTTCTTTTTCAAGATATACTATGTGATCTAATAAAAGATAATACTTTTTCTTATAAATGTAGCTCCATGAGCACAATTCAAATGCTTCAATATAGGTTCAGAAAAAAAAATCTATATGAAAACAATTTATTCTTAGATTACTTTAAAAAAAAATCAAATTTGAACCTTTTCCCCTATATGTTAGGGGATTCTATTAATAATTTGGGGGGAATGGTCTGACTCTTCAAACACTGATAAAGACCACAGATTTTGCAGCAGGAAAAAACAGCCAAACATGGAATGATCAGATTCTCCTGGTAGCACTGATTCTTTAGTGATGTTCAGGACACTTTTGAAAGCCCCTGTGTTCACATACAACATTTACACCTGCTGCCCTATTGTAAAACTTACCCCAGAGTAATGAACCTAGAACAGAGACCAGGTCAGACAGTATTCACAGGGGGTTCAGGGTTTGGGGGGTTTTTCCCCACAGCTTTGCCAAGCTGTAGAACTCTGACTTCCTTGGCCAGCTCTCAGAAATGAGGGGATGTGCCAGGTGTGCAGAGAATCATCTCCCACAGCTGCAGGGCTCTGCAGGGCAGGGGGCTGATTTCCCACACCAGAAACACCAAAACACATCATTTTTGCCAAGAAGCAGCTACCACTGAGCACCACATGTTTCCAGGAGAACAATGGATGATGCTAGAAAATGCTTCATTAGCCCTGAATTTCCTGAAGTAGAACCAAGCCCCAGGTAACTGCTGCGAGTTCTCTTCACACCTTGTGCCCAGCTCCACAGTTTTATTCCAAATCCAGGGTAGGTCCCCACAGATCTTTTTGGTTTTCCTCTGCAGTGATTTCTCCTGTACATTTCCATCTTGAATAGGCATCACTTTGTTTCCCAAAATGTGTATTTTTGTGACGTGGATTTTCCACACACGAGACACTGACAGCAGCTATGTAAACATCACTTTGCACGATGGGTTGATATGAAAAAGCCCTCTTGAAAACAGAGCTCTCTTGCAGTTTTACTCCTTAATTGCACACTGTGTGTTGCCTTTGACTTTTCCTTTTTCATAATGGGCCTTGGTTATACAAGTCAAGCTTTTAGCCCTAAACCGAGGAGAAGCGTTCACAACACATCAAACAATGTGCAGGAAACATCAGAATAATCAGATTGGTTTAGGCATGTCTCACTGCTAGAGTTTGGAGAGCTCAGTGGTTCAAGGAAAATGGTTTCTTCTGCTTGTCTGAAGTGAAATGGATTTACAGGTAAAAGGCAGCGTCTGTGCATGGACTACACAAATACACATCCAGACCCACCCTGGAGTTCAGCTCACTCCTTCCAGCACAAAAGAACACCCAACACAAAGAGAAAGCAAAGTCCTTGACTGTTACAAGTACATTTCTCAGGTGTCTTCCCTCCCACTGCTTCACAGCTGCCAGAAGAAGAATGTGTTTTATTCTAAACACCGAGTTTGTGTGACAGACACGGAGCCTGTCCCTGTCAGCAGGGCAGGAAATGTGTGAAATCCTCTGCTGCAGACTGAGCTCTAATGCTTCCATTACTGAGCTTTTTGTGCATGGGAGATGCAACAGTCCCACCTCTGAATGTCACATTTTATTCCAGAATGTTCCTTTCTGGGTGGTCTAAAAGCACAGTGGTTCTGCAGCAAGGGGTGGGAAAAGTCATTCAGTGTTTCACTTGGAACAGGAATATTTTGTTGGAGTTAATAATAACTATGAGTTGATTACAATTTCACATGTCCGTGCTGAAATTAAATCTGTGCTGCATGGTTTGACCTTGAAAAATGATTGGGTTCAGTATCTAGAAGAAAAAAAACTCAGTGGTGAAAAAAACCCATAATTCTTGAAAAATAAAAGGATGAGGGTACCAAGAGTATCTCAAATATGCTGTGCTTTTGTAAGAAAATGCATACCTGATTGTAGCAAATAGCACATTTATCACCTGGCTGCCTGGGAAAACTGCTGTTCCTTCAACTCCTTGGGCTTTATACATTTTAAAGAGAAAGGCTGTAATTCTGGAAGAGTTTGGAGACTGTATTAAAGATCAGTTTTTGCTACCTGTGAAAGATAAGTATCGAACTTGTTTAAGGCTTTAGACATCCAATGATTTTCAGTCATTAGGTGCTGCTCTTCCAGAAGCTGCTCACCTCAGCATGGCTTTTAGATTTATGAATCTCAGCAAAGTAGACCTTACCATTTCCATGGTTCATCTGTTCCCCTGCGTTACTCTCACGCTAAATCAATCTTAGATTCATAAAACAAGTCTGTAAATATTAATGCAGGCCACAGCAGCCTCATCTGGGGTAGCTGCCACAGCAGAGGGAAACTGGGGAAGCAGCAGCTTCTTGGAAGTCCTGTCCAGCAAAATTCAGCTCCTGAGCAAGGCAAGAGAAGAATATTCTGGTGAGAAAAAATGTAAAATAGTACAGGGCAAGAATGGAGTTTGTAAGGTGATTGGAGAAAAACAAGAAAGGGGAAGGTTGAAAGTGAGGAGAAGGGCAATGTGCTGAGAAAAAGGGAAGAGCAGAACCAAGGAAGGGAGGAGGGCAGAAAAGAGAAGGAAGCACACAGCAGTGACAGGAAAGAGAGAATAACAAAGTGGTGGGAAGGAGAACAAACACTAATGAGATTACATTTTCTTCTCTTCACTTTCTGGAAAAGCATCAATGTAAAAGCACACAGTTAAATGAATGAATGAGCAGATAAATTGGGTAAGAGATCAGTAGAGGTCAGGGGCACAAAAATTCAGATTGACCAAGGGGATGCCTAGGGCTGGTTCTTAATCCCATCACACGGAGACAGCAGCATAAATTGCCCTGGATTCCTCCTTAAAAAAGAATAAAAATTACTGCCAATCTCTCAGTTTCAGTCTCTGACATGTATCATCCCACAAAATGATGATGACTGGCATCAGGTTTCTCTGGTTTCTTATGCACTGATTTCTATTGATTCCTTGGGGGTTTTTCTTGTTTCTTTAATTTCCAAATTTTATGTTTATTTCAATTAATCTTTCTTCAGTTTATTAAGTCTCAAAGGTGACTTTTGTAAGAAAATTCTCTGACCTGGGTAGATTTTCTTCTGCTTTCATGGCTCTTTTGCATTTTCTCAAGGAACAGAATCAAAGATTAAAGGGGCATTGAGCACAGGCTCAAACTGGACACTTGTCTTTGCAGTATTTTTTTTTTTAATTGGCAATCAAGAGGAATTAAAACAAGAGTGGAAAACAAGAACTCCTGCCAAGACAGAGAGAGCAAGAGCCTGTATTCCTGTTTCCAGTTTCTGACATGATATGTTCAAATACCTTTTGGTTACAGAATGTCAGCTCGTGTTTCACCAGACGAGGTGACATAATGCAGCCTGACACACCAATTGTTTTTTGACAGAAATGTAAAGGAAAAGAGAGTCTCTGCTCTGCTGGTGAAGAAATAACTTTAAGCAGAGCAACAGCCAGATTTCTCCTAAACATTAATGCATCAAAGTGTGATGGCCTTGAGAGCTCTGCCCTTCTGGAGCTCCTGCTGCCAGGGCTGGGGGGCAGCTCAGATGTGGGGCAGCTCAGCTTTGGGGCAGTTCAGCTGTGGGGCAGCTCAGATGTGGGGCAGCTCTGGGCTGTGCCCATGCCCAGGCAGCTCCCTGGGGGCCCTGGGCCAGCCTGAGCCCCCTCTGCTGCTCTTCATTGGCACTGGCATCTTTGGCTGCATCCTGACCCACAGCCCAGCTGTGCCACATCTGGGCAGTGCCTGACGCTGGTGATCCCCAGCACATCTGGCGCTCTGGTGATCCCTGGCCTGACCCTAGTGATCCCTGGCTACACCAGGACATGGCTGTGACCCCCCAGGCTCACCTCAGACCTGTCCCAGCTGCCCCAGGACCTGTCACCCTCACCTCAGCCCTGTCCCCGCTGGGCAGGAGGGGCTGGCAGGCACAGGGACACTGCTGGCCACAGGCACATCCCTGCCCCTGCCCCTGATCTTGGCCACACCGCTGGGCAGAGCTGCCACCACCCCCAGGAGCAGCGGCAGCAGGAGGGGTCCCCCTGGCTGATCCCACCCAGCCCCTCTCTCTCAGCCCCAAAAGCAAATAAAAATTGTCCATGGCCCCAGGAGCAGCCCTGCTCCATCCCCACAGGCCCTGCTGGCACCTCCCAGCCCTGGGGGATTTTAATTGTAAACCTTTTAATGTCAAAGCACGTTTGTAGGGCCCTTGGTGAGTGGATGACCTTTAATTTTAGACATGTATTATGTGTTCAGAGTGATTAAAGGAGGAATCAAGTTCAGCTTTTAACAGCTGGAAATTTCATGCAATCAGTTTGAGTATTATAATTTTGGAGCTTTTCAGCAGCAGCATTTCCAGGCATCTAGAGCTTTTTGTTTTGTTTTTCTCTTTTATTAACCATTCTCTTTTCAGCAAGTCTACCTGACCCTGGGAGGCTGCATCTGCCTCCCTGGGGGCACAAACTGTGGCCAAAGAAATGGACAATGGGGCAATGCAAAAACTGGAACTGGTCACCACCTTCAATCCAATCTGTGCCTCATTTCCAGACACACCACCAAGAGAAGTGGATGAGGTCTGATAAAGCATTTTTTGGTCACACAAAAAAATCACAATGGAAACAAATGCTTTTTTTGAATATTCCAATTCATGGTTTTAGGCATTCTGGTCCTTGAAGTCAGTGACATTTCCAGTCCTTTTTCTGCAGCACAGGTTAGTGTGGCTACTGGGATGGTGGGAAATACAGGAAAGGAACTGCAAGCAATATTTTTGTTGTTCTCTTCCTTGATAAGGAGTGAGAGAATGGGAGCAGAGTGGCAATAATCCTCTGCGTAGTTACTGAGCCCATTCTGTCCTCTGCACTCAGGTACAGAACTGCTAAGGAATTTTGATAAAGAAAAATAGGTTTTGTCTTAAGTGACTCTTGAAATTCTTTCAGCTTGGGAATTGCAACAGTGCTATTAAAAACTGGTTTTATTGACACGACACGTTGGCTGGGATAGGCCATTAATCATTTTGTGTTCTTGTGTACTTAACATCTGAAATTCCAGCAAAATCCTAATGATACAACTATCAGGAGGAAAAATGGAACTGAATCTACCTAAATCTACCTGAGCAGCACATTCAGTCCAAAACCTACCAGCTGGATTCCTGCTGTTAGTGTGGAGTGTTATTCCTTAAAGTATTGTTCACAAAAAGGAAGGAGGTGAGCAGTGTCATTCGTGTCCCCTGCCTGCTCAGAAGAACTGCCTGGATACAGAATCCTGCCGTGTCCTCCTCTCTGGGGCTCTCCTTTAAAATATTTGCATAAACTTATCCTTAATCACAACACTGGGCATCTGTTTCAGCCCCAAGCAACACTGATTATTATGGTTCTGTACCAAAATAACTTAATGAGATAGAGGCTACAGGTTTTGCTCCTGTTTTCCAAATAATAACCTGTCCTCATTTACCTGTCACTAAAAGAGGATTAATTTTGACTTTACAACGTATGGTGATTTCAAACCTCTAGAAAAGCAATCTATTAATGTGTGACTGCCTTAATTAGCATCTGTGACTTTTATTGGTCCTGGCTGGTCCCCTAAAAGCATTCTTTTGGCAAAACAAACAAATCAATATTATTTTAAAGAGCAGAAAGGGAGGAAAGCAATACTGTTCATGTAAAAGGGAGGTTCAGAGATGAGGAAATCACTGGTACAGAGCAGAGATGAGCAGGGCTGCAGACCCCAACCAGCAGTGAAGCCTGAAAATGAGGAAATGACTAATGAACATTAATGGCCTTGAGCTAAAGGAAGGTAGATTTAGGTTTGATATCAGGAAGGAATTGTCCTGGGAGGGTGGGCAGCCCTGGCTGTGGCTGCCCCTGGATCCCTGGCAGTGTCCCAGGCCAGGCTGGACAGGGCTGGAGCAGCCTGGGACAGTGGGAGGTGTCCCTGCCATGGCAGGGCTGGAACCAGAGGAGCTTTAAGGTCCTTTCCAACCCAAACCATCCTGGGATTCTCAAAGGCTCCCTGCAGGTGCCCGATCTGTGCCAGCTGCAGTCCTGTCCCTGCTGTGACAGCCCAGGTGACGTGTCAGGGCTGGCACTGGCACAGAGCAGCTGGTTCTGCCTGCAGTGCCTGCAGCTGGAGCAGCCCTGCAGAGCTTTGCTCCTCAGTGCCCTTGTTTCTGGGTAAATCCCATTTCTGCTCTGTCCTGCTGCTTTTCTCCCCTCCCCATCCTGCTGATGTGCCATCCGTGCTCACTGCAATTCCCCTTCAGATTCCAAAGGTTCTGCCATGAGAAGTTTTGTGGGACCTTGGGGGTGTCTGGAGAGCAGCTGGTGAGCCCAGACACCTCAGCCAGCTGTGAATCCTCACCCTCACACTGCCCTGGCTCGGCCCAGGATGAACCAAGAACAAAACTCTCAAAAACGGAGCAGGAGAAACCAGCAAGGGACAAAAGGGAGGGGAGAGGAGTCAGAGCTGAGGGAAAAGAGGATCAGAAATCACAAACTGCACCAAGGCTCCTTTCTCACCAAATTCAACGTGACTATCAATCTGCTGTGTTTTTGCAGGCTGGGTTTGCAAACACATTAGTTCACCACATTTCTTTCAGGTTTAATAAAAACAACCAAACCCAACTTGCATGAGTAATAGTCAGTTTTGTTGTCTGATAATAGATTGATGGCCTTAAGCTTTCTCAAAGGAAATTCAATTTGAATGAGGATTAAACTCGAATTGTCAGTGAAGTATCCATCCACAAATACTTATTTCTCACACTCATTCTAAATTCTGGTTGTACTTTGTCTTCCAAAACATCATGTTTTGAAGCCAGACACAGCTAAATCACACAGTATCCATATTAATAAAGATGTTTAATGTAAGAGCATTGTTTTTCTCACAATCATTCGTGTCTCAAAAAGGTCTTTTATAGCACCATAGGTAAAGAAGATGTGTCTCTGAGAAGTGTCACAAGTTTTCAAGAAAAATAAATACTGTTTTTTTTCTTTTGATATCTTAGTTGATATCTTAGGCTTTTAAATTCAAGTAACTAACTCATGGTTTTTTGTATCCTTCTGCTGCTTCTCCTGTCTCTGTGTCAAAATAATTTCATTAAAACACTCACAAATTATAATTTTAATGAATTTCTGACAAGTTAATATACTCCTTGCAGAGATGTAGGCTTGGGTTTTATTCGATGCCTGATTCATTTGCTGTTTACAGAGCAGGGAAAACACCAGGTGTAATGAGTGGTGCTAAACCAGAACAAAACTCACATTTTTTGACTTCTAAGCATCTTCTCAGTCAATATTTAAAAGATAGGTCATTCATCTGAGCTCAAATACCTTTACCCCAGACTTAACAAGAGAAAATCTTTGCAGCTGTGGAGCACACACTTGGCCATGAACAGGAGAGGCTCCAGATCCTTCTGAATAGCCACTACAAGCCAAACAAACTGAGGAGGTTTTAAAAGAGCACTCACTGGAGCCAGCTGAGGCAAGGAAGGAGATTATCTAATTAATTTATGAGCTTTCAGTTCCTTCTGTGTTAGCTGCCTAGAGTAGCTTCTTCAAAGATGTCCTAAAATGCAGCAAAACAGGGAATAATCAGAGAAAAAAAATCTGCTTTTCATGTGAGGCAGTAGGGAGTGGAAGACAGAAAAAAAGGAAATGAAAAGGAATAGGGGTAGAGTTGTTTTTGACACTTATTCCAAAATATTTTCCATAAAGGAGCTAATTTTGAAATCACCTATAATTGAACACACAGATAATTTTAGCTTTGTAGATGAAGTATGGTATTGGAGAAACTGCAAAAAGAGGAAATGGCATGTGATATATTTGTTGAATTTAGAAACAGCAAACGAAGAGGAAAAGTATATTTTTCTCCAAAAACAGACTCTGGCAGTTAGTGGAAACAGTCAAGTCCTAAGCAGGGTAATGAGCAGTAATGCTGCTCTAAACATTTCTCTCAACATAAGAAACAAATAGGAAGCAATGAAAAATAGACCATGGATGAGGCATTCTTCCCTGAGCACACTCCATTCAAGGTGATGACTAATTAGGAAAATCTCCAAAACTGAGGTTTGCTTTCTTTAAGTGCAACAGTGAAGATAACATAAATATAACTCAGCCATATCAACTGATTCTGCTCCTGAAAATAAACTTTTAAGCATATGGTCAGGAAAGCCAATATATAGGAAGAACAATTCTTGAACAGCATGACAACAGTCTGGAATTACATGCTAGGGCTCACACAAGTGGGTTTCCATAGCCATAATTTCATCAAATAAATTTTAAAGTGTGACAGCCAGTCACACAGAAACACAAGGAGGATTTCCAGGAAATGTTTACATTGTTCCACTCTGTTTTTGAACAGTGGGATTCATTTCTAGTGGGGGATGCAGGAATTTCTCTTTTGAAATGGGGCAGATTTCTTCGTTAGGTAAAATGAGATGGAAATAAAAGAGCTGGAATTGCATCAGGAATTATGCTTACCACAGGGAGCTCTGCATCAAAATGCTCCACTGCCTCTGGCCTGGAGCATATGGACAAGATCAGCAGAACCTCAACCCATCATTCCTGCACTGGTTTTTGAAAACAGAACCCACTGATCCCCCTCCTGATAGGAATTTCCATGAATGGATTTGGTCTCACATTGCCCAAAGTTCCTTTTTATTTTTCCGATGTTCTAATTTATCAACCAGGCTCCTGGTAGTTGTTAACACTCTTGTTAACAAAAATGGAACAACAGCACCCCCTCCAAGATAAAGTGATTCTTTCTCCAGAGTTCTTTGAACAGAAATATATTGAGGGTATTTGATGCCTACAGAAGCCTTGCTCCCACTAAAAGGGAACTTGAGCAAGACTGGATATCCTGACAATATTTTGGATAAGTAGATGTTTCCAGATGCACTGCAAATCCAGTCACTTGTGATACAAATGATCTGTAACTGGAGTACCATCAAATTAGAAATGCAAAAACTGATCTGTGCTCGAAGGTATTCTCAAAAAAGGAAGATAAAGTGAAGGTGGTGTCATTGAGAAATTTCCCCTGTAGGAACAAATGTAAATGTTCTATGTGCTATAGAAACCCTGAACTACCAAAGGAGAACATTATTGTTTAGAAAGTCTTTGCCAGAATTACAGAAAAGATATCAGCACTTCAACACTGCCAGGCTTCTTTACTCATAAATCATTACAATAAATTACAAGTGTCCAGTAGCATTCAGCAAAATGTGCAAATGTCAAAATAATTTGTCACGAAATCCTCGTCACCATCACCAGCTGTTTTTTAAAGGAAACAATAAGAAAAAATCCAGAATTTGCATAATGAAGCACTTTAAACATCCTTGTTTGGTTTGGATATTTCAGTGAAGATCGGGCTTACGATCAAGTTGAGTCACAGATTTGGAATTTCTTAATTCAGTCTTATTTTACAACTCCTTTATCCAGTTTGTTCTACAGAGCTGATACTTGGCAGTGAATTTCACCTGCCTTTTTCTTCCAAACAGAGCACATGCAAAGCTGGCATGACTGGGGAAGTTTTGGCTATCTCTGCACAAATCCATATTTGTTGTGGGAAGAATGCAGAGTGTATTTCAATACCACACCTGCTTGTTTAACTCTATCTCTGGGAAAACTGTACAGAAAAAAAAGAAAATAGGAGTAAATCCTTGGAGAAGTCTGTTTGCTCAACCTCCCTTTCTGTTCTTTTGGTTTTGCTCCTCAGCCTGCAGTTGGCTGCAAATTTGGTGCTTCCACTGGGCAATGAAGAGCTCCAACCTCTGTTTATTTAGGATCTACACCCTGTTTATCAGTTAAGCTGTTTTCATACCTCCTTCTCCAGGCAAAGCAAGCCTGGTGCAGTAATCACAGGTCATAGGTTGGACCAGATGATCCTAAAGGTCCTTTCCAACCTGGGCAATTCTGTGATTCTGTGATTTTGTGATTGTGTGATTCTGTGACACTGTGACTCTGTGATTTTGTGATCCTGTGATTCTGTGATTCTTTGATTCTCTGATTTTTGTGATTTTGTGACTCTGTGATTATTCTGTGATTATTCTGTGATTATTCTGTGACTCTGTGATTCTCTGATCACCACCCTGCAGTGCCTGGAGGTCACTGCTGCCACCACTTCCCTGGTGGAGCTGCTCCTGTGAGCAATCCCAAGCCTGTCCCAGCCCCAGTCAATCTGATGAGCAGAATTCCCCTGTGCCAGCTCTGTTTGCTGACTTGGACCATTTAGCTGAGGAGGGCCAGGTGAGGAAAGCCAGCAGAGCATAGGCAGGATTGCATTCCACAGGGAATGTTGGTGTGGAGGGGAAGCAGCAGCAGCTTCCAGCTGGGGAGACTCCAGATCTGCATCAGGTGAGCCTGGGTGCCCAGGGAAATGAATATTCTGCTTTATCCTTGTGCCAGAGCACATCTGACTTCTGTCAGCTGCAGGAGGATAGGCAGCACCTGACCCAGCAGGAAGTTAAATTTTCACAAACAGATGATACTTGATTTAGCATAACCTCTTCAGAGACAAAGTTACTCCTTCAAAAGCCTTCAGAAATATGATCTGGCAGGGAACATTTCTATGAGTTCAGCAGAATGTCTTATCTGGACTCAGCATTTCTGGCTGTGCTGGCTGGAAGCAGAGTTAATATCCCGTGCAAGTGCAGCCTGAGTCCTTCAGACAGACACGGCTACACCCACTGCTAAATTACAGACATTTAGAAATTAACTCTTCTGCCTGTGTAGAAATACAGCAGGGCAAAGAAAGTAACTGATCCTTGCCTCAAGCTTTGCAGATGCATAAAAAACACTGCAGAGATTTAAAATACTATTTAAACAAAGGTAGAGAGTACCTGTATTGATATAATATTCAATTTAGGTGACAATTAATGCTGAAGAGAAGCTTTTTAAATAATTCTAACCATTATTAGGCTCAAACTGCTTCTTTCCTCAACATCAGTTACATGCTATTTTTGATCTCTGTATTAAATATTATCTGATTTTCCTATTGTACCTACAACATTTATTAGCATAGCCATTTACAGTTAGCAACACAAATTATGTTTTTTGTGCTAAGATTGTGAAAAACACAGAAGTGTTTACTGCAGCTGCTGTGCCTTGCACGTCCTCACAGAACTCTGATTTACTGTGTAATTTTTCTCAGAAGATCCCTTAGCATAAGAGTAAGCAATTTTGCACCGTACCTATGTCATGTTTTGTTGAATCCACATCAAGATGCCAATGCCCTGCAGCACCTGGAAATGTGCACTGATCTTCTGCAGCACCAGTTTGAGCTCTTCAAGTCTCAAATTGATTTTTCTCAAAGTGGCATGTGCAGGCAGAGTGTAGCCAGTGATCCATGGCTCAAATGAGTGTAACAATACCAGTCTCAGTCGTTGAAGAGGCAGTAACTTTTTAAGTCTTTGCGAGCAACAGTGCAAGAAAAAACAGAGTGTAGTGGGGAATTTATCTTGTAAAATGCCAGGCAGTCAAGTTGTTTTACTGCTGCTGCAGGCTATTGTCAGAGCTGCTAAGTAAATGGTAGGAATAGTTTTCTTTAATTGGAGAGAGCTGGGATACCATGGAGATGTGCTTTTTATAGCACCCTACACAAACAGATAAACCAGGATTTCTGAGCTCAGGTTTTATCATGGCTCCATTTGAACCCAGGTCTGGGGTTGGCTGAGAAAGGCTCAAATCCTCCCTCTGAGCCCTGGAATTGCCTCTCCTTGTTCTCCCACCTCCTGCTCTGCCTGGGAGGCTGCAGGGGAGGCAGAATGTGCCTGGCACACAGAGCCCAGCCCAGCCTGGCCCTTGCTGATCCCTGCTCAGGGATTCCCTGGAAACTCTGCATCCCCAGGCAGCACACAGGATGTCCTCGAGAGGACAATGACCCAGGCAGTGCCACCAGTGCCACCCCCTGCTGCTCTGCCAGGCCGTGGGGCTTCCCCAGCACGGGGACCCAAGGGATGGCCTCAGGTGGGGTCTCACCTGCAGAGCCCCTGACCTGTCAGCTAAGACAAAATTAAGAAGCTTAAAATATTATTTAACATGTCTATGGCTTATTCTGGACTGTCACAGTTTCACTGAAAAGTGCATGAAACAAAAAAATTTTACTGCAAAAATGTCCTGACATAAACACCTGAATATTAAAACAATTAATGTTTCTACCTGCGCTGGCCCCTGCAGAGTCCAGGGCTTTAAAAAGCCTGTTTACTTCTCATTAAATGTGTGTAACTGTAGGAGAATTTTCCCAAGCCCAAGGAGAAGTGGCACCTCAGTGAATAAAAGAATTTCGACATTGCAACACCTGAGATAACAGATCTGTGCAGTTACAAGTGAAAAGTGACCTTTGCAATTCTAGTTCCTATTTTTTTCTCATGCAATGTGATATTTCTGTCTTTTTTTCCTCCTCCTTGCAAAGAGGGATTGTAAAAAGTCAGGGTTTGACTTTCTAGAATAGTTCTAAGGCCATTCAAGGTGAACAGGTGCAGATGCTTGGCTTTTTTAAAATTCAAATATAAACAAGGAAGAATACCTGAGGTCTATCAGGTCCTGGGTAAAATTCCAGCACTGAGGAAAGGACCTGGGGGTGCTGTGCTCAGGGAGTTGAACGTGAGCCAGTGGGCAGCTGCTCTTGAACCCAGCTATAGGAACAACCATTCCCCTCTGACAACACCCCACAGCCCAATTTCCAAATTGTTCTCCTCCCTTTGCATCAATCCAGGGACAGAGGGAGATGCTCACTCAGGATCTGTGCTCAGTAACAGAGGGAACTGTTTCTCACCAATCTCACATGCTCAAAACGTATTAAAAATAAAGTTATAAAATACTGGGAGTTAAGTGGAAAATTTGTGTGAAATGTGAGAAAATCAGTGTCAGTCTTACAGACAGGAAAATTGCATAAACTGAGCCCAACTTTGAAGGCTCAGGCTGTGCCAACACCAAGTTTGTGCTGTTCTCACAAAATTGTATGGAAATGAGTGTTGGTAAATTACAAAGATGATTCCAGCTAAGATTTCATTTCTTGAAAACTTTAATGGCAGGTGTAACTTTTAAAGAACAGATTATGCTAATTACATCTCTTGCTTGCAGTCACTTACCTTTTTAAATAATGCAGCTTTGCTAATGACAATTCCAGTGAGGCTGCTGGGGGAACAGCTCTGGCTGTGGCTGAGATTCCTGCAGTCCTCCAGGCTCTAACGCCAACGAGTTCCTCATTCTGTTCACAGGAGGAGTAAATGAGGATTAGTGTCAGTAATTTGCCCATCTCTGGCTGTGATTAGTGCAACACTGGACAGAGTTGCAGGGGGTTCATGGCACAGGGGGAATTCTGTCCCACTGCCCCTCCTGGGATGGGCAGCCCTGGCAGCACCCAGGTGAGATTCACATCTCAGCACCCCAAATGCAGAGACACGAAGGGGCTGCCTCACTTTTACACCAAGAGAGCTGTAACACAGCCTTACTTTGAAATTCTGGCTCGTTAGGCCCATTTCTGGATGTGATTAATGACACCTCAGCGCTCCAGGCACCGGGCATCCATCAGCAGAGCCGTGCCCTTCGCGCAGGTGCTGGGGGAATTCCAGAGCCCCTCCACACAAAGTTCTGCTCTGCCCACCCTCTGGGGTGACAAATCACCCAAGAACAGAAAGCATTACAGTCCTGAAATAGGAATTAATTGGTGTGTATTTAGTGAGACGTGTTCTCCTCTGAAGCTGCAAGGATTCTCCAAACCTGTCTGTGTAGGGAGGGGACTGTAGAGGTGAATATGAACACCTAGGGAAAAGCTGGATGGTGAGAAATAATTCCAATTTAAACATTTTCCAGGGCAGAATGTGAGGCAACAGGAAAATAATCTTTCTTGAAGATAGAAACTAGCTTTGGTCAGGGTTTTCTCAATGGAAGAAACACTTTCTGAATCTTGAGTTAACAATATAGAGAGAGAGAGAGAGCTGACAGTCATGTAGAATGCTGAGCAAGGGCATATTCTATATATAATACAAAAATAATACAACTTACTTCTCAGCATCTCCGTAATTAGAGCATGAAAGATCAGTTCTCAAAATCAGTCACTAATTACAAAAATCACCCAAAGAAATAACTGTCTACAGAGAGCACTACTGATAAAACTGAGAGGCAGATCAGGTAAGCCAAAGACCCTCAGGACAAAAGCCCTCAAAATTCTGAGAGAAATGGAAAATATGAAAAGCAAAACGAAAAAATTAAATAAAAAATGAAAATTAAAAATGAAAAGCAAACAGAGGCAGGAAGCCTTGGTCCCTAAAATGTAAAGATGGCTGCAAAATTAAGTAATTAATTAGAAATAATGCAAGCAGATCTTATTGCTTTTTGAAACATCTGTGCATCTCAGAACATTTTTGATCGAATATCAGACTTTCACATTTGTTTCTTGTTTTACCAGGGGTCATGAGTGACTTTTGCTTTCTGCCTAGTTCTGTTCATTTTTTATTTTCCTTTTCTTCCCCAACCTTGATTGTCTGTCTTGCTCTGTTATTTCATCTTCTCTTTCATGTATACTGTAAATTCTCTGGAGTACTTGTTTCTTTGTTATAGGTCTGCAGAGAGCCTTGAATAACCCAGCCATGATCTAAAAATGAGGGGATCTAAGTGAGAACATACAAAGAAGTGAATAAAATGTGTTTATTGCACTTACATCCTAATAGAAGCAGATGATGAATGGATATTAAACACTGGTTTTATTAATTTAGAAAAAAAATAAAGAGAAAATCTTGTTGGTAAGCAAGTCTTGAAAAAAATATTCCTACACAATCTGCTGTAGATGTCCTCAGGAAAACTTCCTGGTTCCTCCTTCAAAAGCAGAGCTATTCTGAAAGAATGAAAAATTAGGAGAAAAAAAAAAAAAAGCAGCAGCTAATAATCTGTGCTGTCTGTCAAAAGGAGCCCTGTGAATTATGCAGTGCTCCAGTGCCCTGACCACGGAGGGAGAGTGAAGATTGACTCTCAGGAAGGGAAATTAAAGAGGTGTTGTGACATCTGACACAAACCCCCATTTCTCATGGTTCCAGCTCACTCAGACCCGGCCATCACTAAATGGACATTGATGGCAGAACGAGGAGATTTGTGAAACCTTCTGGGGAGCTGCTGATGGGGAGAGGAGCTGAGCCTGGCAGGGCCTGGCTGGACAGCAGGACAGGGACAGAGCTCTGCTGTCCCCTCCCTGGGCTGGCTGGACACAGGACAGGGACAGAACTCTCCTGTCCCCTCCCTGGGCTGGCTGGACACAGGACAGGGACAGAACTCTCCTGTCCCCTCCCTGGGCTGGCTGCAGCTCAGCAGGGTTTGGGTCCCCACACACAGCCACTCCCCTTGGTCAGAATTTAAAAAAA